>VZRF01012738.1:188020-268571 GCA_013396875.1 Vireo altiloquus | reverse complement strand
GGAGAAAAAAATCCAACAACCACAAAAGGCATATTTTGGACTTGCTCTGTCAATGCAGGAATGTAGGTTTGCATGATGTAATGGCATGCAAATGCTCCCCGCCGGGCAGCTGCTCCGTTAACCCTTTGTGGCGCCTGCCCGCCTCTCCCGGCATTTAACTTTCCTTCCTCTTGGGGTTTTTATGATAAACAGCTAAGGCTCTCCTGGCGTGGGGATGGCCTGCCCCACGTGTCCCGGCCGTGCCCGGGGTCCCGCCCCGCTCCGGGGGCTCGGCGGGCCCGGCTTTGTTCGCGGGGATGGGACGGGATGGGACGGGGCTGCACCGCCCTCGGCCCCGGCTGCCGCGGGGAGGGAGAGCAGGCTTCGGGAAGCACTTACCTTTGGAAATCAACCTGGAGTGGGGAGCAGCTCATTAAAAAAAATATAAAAAATTGGGAAAAAAAAAATCCCATCTTACATACAAACTTCCAAAAGGTAGTGTGAAATACCCGAGGTGGAAGGCGGGCCTCTTCCTTCCCTCAGCCTCCATTCAAGCTTGCTGCACTTCTCAGGGCTGGTGGGCAAGCAGGCTGTCTCTCACAGCCAGGAGTTGGTTTGGTTTTGTTGGTTGGTTTGTTGTTCTGGGCTTTTTTTCCTCGCACGTAATGATCCAACTTTGTCAGCTCGGGCTTTTTTTTCCATAAGGAAAGCAAAAGTGAGTGCAATGATGCAAAGTACAGAAGAACTCTTTAGCTAGCTGAAATGATTGGGCAAAAGTCATCCCTCGTATAACTTTATTGGGTTTACGTCAGGGTGGAGTTTTGCTTCTTTCGTTTGCCCCCCAATAAAATTATTTTCTCAGGCACAGTCAGAGGGTGGATAATTAACATACAACGTGGAAAGAGCCTTAGGGAAAGTGGGGGTGACTGGATTGATTCCTTATTGGCAAGCAGAGAAGGGCGTTATAACTTACTAAGCACACAAACATCTGCCATACGTGTAGCTCTGATTCCAGCCTGGCTTTTGTACTGGCAGGTGAGGATGCAATGACAGGCGATACAGACAAATACCTCGGACCCCAGGATCTGAAAGAGCTGGGCGATGATTCTCTGCCTGCTGAAGGATACATGGGCTTCAGCCTGGGAGCCCGCTCCGCCAGGTATTGTGTTTGCTGTTCCTCGTGCTCGCGTGTCACCACAGGTACAAGTTTTTACAAACCAAGCTCTTCCACACAGCACTGGAGTCTGTTTTGAAGTGAAGCAGAGGGGGTGTACTTCCTTTGAAGCATATGTTCATTGCAGTTTTATTTCATATTCTTTATTCATGTTGGCTTCTTATGGCAATGATACAGAAAACTTAACTATTCACTTTTTCTGGTCTCTGTTCATGCTCTGAACGTCTCCAAGGTACCTCTTTGCTAGCGGTCTGCAGCTGGTCTAGAAGCTCATCTAGAGCGGCCAGCAAAGCCAGGTTTCTTTTCACTACTGTTGGTCAGACTGATACAGTAGAGGGTTCCTTAATGGATGTGTTTTGCTGAAACAAAATGCTGTGTAAATGCCAGAAAAACTGAATGACAATCATTTTGCTATTTGGTGCTTTTATTTCTTTAAAGGTGCTATTGAATAATCCAACTGAGAAAGACAACATTAAAAAAAAAAGCTTCTTCCCCCCAAGAAAGAAAGAAAAAAAAAAGCAGATTTCCCCTAAATTTGTTGCACGATTTAATTTGACAGGGAATAGATTATATGCTACAAAAAGCAGGCCAGACTTTCTGTGAACCTGATAAAACATTGTAAAACTAATATGTTGTCTGACTAATGTTAATTTTAATTTCAATGCAGATATTTCTAGATCAACATTTTAGATTTCATTTTTGAATGTTGCTAAAGCCTTCAGTGTGTGTTGCTCAAAACAGTTAAAGCTGTGTGAGCAGAGATTACTTCCATAGTTGTGGATTTGCAGTGTAGTTACTGACAGTTGAATTGTACTGAAGCTAATAATTAAACCTCATAAGCTGGAGCCCTGAGGGCTTTTTCCTATGCTGTAGTTTAAAGATCTGTTTTAAAAAGTAAATTCATTGTCTAACAGCAAATGGCAACTCCCATAAGATAAAGCTTAGATGTCTACCCTTCAGTCTTGTTTGTTATGGCCACGTTAGAAATGCAAGCATGCAGTGGAAATCTGCTCTTTAGTAGTCCCCAGCCATGTTGTGCTTGATTTACAATTTTTAGGGAAGGTAATAAGTATTTTTGAGATAATACATTCATGAGAAGTTCCAAAATGCTTTTAAATAGTCCATTACCCAGAAGATCAGCAAATTAGGTCTGAAGGGAGAATCTCGTGTCATTGCAAACTGAATTACCAAAGCTGACATGCTGCTTTCGAGCGTGGTGTGAGCAGGGTAGTCACACAGCCCTGTCGCTGTGGTCAGTGCTGGACGGTGGTGAGGGAATGTGCTCTGTGTGCAGAGCCCAGCACTGATTTACCTCACACCTTTCACTCCTCGCAGCTCTCTTCTTGCACAGAGGGCTCCCTGTGCAGGTGGGAGAGCAGAATTCCTCCATCACAATCTGTTAGGGAGATCTGAGGGTTCAGCCCCATGTTATCTTTTCTTTGAGAGAAATCTAATATTCCCATGCTTCTGGTTCTGGCAGTGCCATTACTATTTGTTGCTGCGTAGCTCATTTTTTGCATTACCCATGTTATGCTCAGAGGAGACAAATACAGTGGTTTTTTTTCTGTGAAGTATTTTATTTAGCAAAAAAAAAAGTATTCTGTGGATGTATCTTACTGCTGATTCTGAGTGTAACATTAAGAAATGAACACCTGAAATATATGAACCATCCAGCCATAACATCTTGCTTTCCCTGTCTGATTCTTTGCTTTCTATTTCTCCTGTTTCTTTTCCACTGTAAATTGCTTTAGTCCAAAAGTCAGGTAAGAAGGCATGGCATCGTGTTACATCTCTCTCATCTTTCTGCTGCTGCCATTGCTTATCTTCATTTTATTCAGCATTGGAAAGTGACATGCTTTTGTTTTGGGGAGCAGGGGTTGGGTTCAGCCCTAGAGAATATCCCTCTGTTATAACAAATATAACTTAAATTCTTTATGCCCTTTATCATGTAAAAGTCTGCTTAACATATGCCTACAGTGTGTAATTAAGATCTCAGTTCTGCTTCCAGCACAAGAAGGAACGTGTGCTGAGGGATTAGAGAAATTCAATTAGCAACTACTAAATGCATGAGACACGTTGTAGAGTTTTGAGTGTGAAAAGTGCTGCTAGTTCAAAAGTGTAACATGTTGGTGGATGTTGCTTTGTATTAATTCACCTTTTTTACTACTTTATTTTTTTGTCACGTAGCAAGCATGTCTAGGCCTGCAGCATGTTTTTAGCACATACCATAATGTACCTTCCAGGGTTAAATGTAAAACACTCCTACGCTGGTTTAATTGCAACACGTTAAGAGTGATCATAGTTATTTCTAAATAGTTTAATGTGCACAAAATAATTCCCAAAACATACTTAGTTGTCAATAAGCAAATTTATTTCTCCTTTCGTTTCAAACTTATTATCCTTTCCTTTCTAACTATAGGGATAACTATGGTGTTTATAACAATGTCAGAAGTGGTTCAGCCACAAAGAGAATGACATCACATAAAACTTGCTCTTAGTTAAACCTGCTTCAGCAACCCAAACTGTGTGGGCAGGGACTGTGACCTACCCACAGCTCCCCTGGGACCTGCTCTCGTGGGTCGGCTTCAGGATTAGGGCATGGAGATATTTATCAAAGTTCATCTAAATACTTGAATACACTCTACTAGATTTATTCTAAAACCACAACATTACTGCCAAAGCAGTAAGCATCTGTTGAGCTTTTGCTTATGCATATTGTAGGGAAGGGAATATTTAACTATAGTCAAATACTTTTTATTCCATTTTCCTCCTTGTATTTATTTCAAAGATTATGTATATTTTGCCATCTTATGCTATCCCTGGAAGTTGCATGTTATTAATTTTTTTATTTTTATTTTCTGTTCGCCTCATTGTCACCCGCGCTTTCTATGATAAATGGTAAATACAACAGCCTCCGCTCCTTCAGTTCGGATAGGTCCTACACGCTGAACAGGAGCTCCTATGCCCGAGACAGCATGATGATTGAGGAGCTGCTGGTCCCAGCAAAGGATCAGGTACGTGCTGTGGCTCTGCCACCAGTGCTTCGTGTTTGCAGGGGGTTGCAGTGTGGAGCCCTCCCTCAGCTGTGCTGCCAGAGGCTGTGGCTGCTCTCTTAGCTGGTGAAAAGGGGCAAGAAAGGAGCTGTGAACAAGAGATGGCGGAGTTACCACTTGGTGGGCTTGATCCTGCAAGGGGCCGGTGGTGGGGTCCCAAATGAAAAAAGTCTTTAAGGGACCGATGATGTTTCTGAGTGTGGGGTTGGTTATTGGCTGAGGTCAGTGGGTGCTCCTGCAGGCCTGGTGTATCTTTAGAGTGCTTTGATAAGCTGGGAGCAACGAGTTTTACGCTAAGCAACCTTTGTACTGCGTAGAGTGGGAATTACTTTGACCTGTTCTGTCCTCATGGAGGGGACTCCAACTGCTGTCCTTGTTTTTCCACTCTTGGGAAGAATTTGGCCTTGTAAAGATTAAGCTATTATAGACTCTTCAGTTTATATATCTTCCAAACACTAGTGCAATGACTAATACAACAAAAGCAGCATCTTTTGACCTGATTATAGCGTGGGAAAGTCTTTCCAAAAGCTGGGAATAATGGAGTACTGTATGCTTTGTTTGTGAGTTCCTCAGCATTTTCCTTGGTAGACTTGCTTTAGATTTCCAAATCTAACTGAATTACTCAAGGACTTCTTGATACACAGAAGTCAAAGATCTGCTAGGCAGCTGAATAAAAATTCACATAAAAATCCTTGCTTGGAAAGGACTGTGTAGTGAAACTGTTGTTTATGTCCTGGAAGAGCATAAGGTGGATTGGAATGAAACAGAGCTTTTCTGCTGCTGTTTTCACAGACCCTTCCTGCACTTGGGGTTATTGATCTCAGAGGATATTTTCATTGGGAAAAGGGTCCATGGAGCAGGACTTGAGCATTTTAAACCTCGATTGTATTAGTCTGTAAATTCTAGTGTGGTATAAGCTATCCAGTTTTACTACAGCTTTTACACACGGTTTTGGTAGCATTATGAGAATGGCAGAAATTGGATTCTGACTTTAGCACCAGTATGTTTATTATGAGATTGTTACTTTTAAGTTAAATGCTGTAAACCTCCAATAACCTTAATTTGCAACAGCCATCTAGGGAGAGTTTCCCAAGCTTGCATAGCAGTGATTTTGTGGTTTTGTTTGGTTTAAAGTCATAAAACAAAATCTGCAACTACTGGCACTGGGAACAAGAAAGTCGATGTCAGGGCTGAGAACCTAAAGCTGCTTTGATGCCTCCTAATTACTAAGACTTCATGAAGTGTTCTTGATATGATGGAAATTTCAGAGGAGAGGAAGAGTCCTTAGTCTGAGAGTATATTGCATTGTTTTATGATGCTGGCTATTTTTGTGATTCCCATTAAAGTAGATGACATGGATTTAGCAGCCAGGATGCATCTTATCATATAACAAGACTTAAAACCAGCTCTATGCTTAACAACTCTCATAGAATATGGTAGTGGGAAAAAATGTCAGTCCTGTCTTGAGAGGTTAGTAAAGCCATGGTTCTGTGCAAAACAAGCATGAAAGTAACAAACTTCTTCATGAGAAATGGAGACCAGCTAAAACTGTCTGCCATGACTTCTGCAAACCTCCATGTCCTGACAAAACTATATCCATCCTCTGGAATTCCTGTGGTTTTCTGCCCAGCCCTAGCTTTTGGCTGAAGCAGGAGAACTGCATTTGGGAGATGGAAAATATCCCTGCCCTCTTTCTCATCCCTCTGTACATTAATGGGCTCCTAGATAATCTCTGCTATGGCAGTAAAAAGCAGGAGGAAAAAAGCACTAACTTGTGTTCCACCAGTGGAATTCACAGGAACAAAGATCACTGTGGCTTGAAACCAATATTCTTAAAGTCCATGTGGGAACTGAGAGGAGTTAAGACTATTTTGGGAATTGTACTACTTTGAAACAGTGATCCATTCCCTGTCTGTATATGCCATTTCCTCTCCTTTTGTACAGCTCAGACCTGTCTGGAGTTCATGGCAACGGCAAAGTCAGTTATTGGGAATTAATTTTATCACAAACATCAGTGTATAAAAGAGTAAGGAGCATTTGCCAACCTCTTGGTCAAGTTAAGATGGAAGATCCCATGGCCACCTCTCTCCAGGATCCCTGGTCAACTTGGGATTCTGGAAAGAGTCAAATGAGGAAGATTTGAAACTATTCTTTACTGAACCTCACTGCCAGCATGACACATGGAGTGTTAGAGATGAGTTTCTAATAATTCCTTAGGAGTCCCTATATTCTCCATTGTTTGCCTTTGGTGGTTTATTGCTGACCCTGCTCACAGGGAATTCTGAATCCAGGCCACACTGTACCTCATAACCTGGCTGGAGCAAAGTTAAAATTTCTGTGTCCTGGCGTGTTACCTTGGATGCAGCAACTCAGACTAAATCCAAATGGCTTCTCCATGGAATAATTTACATCAACCTCTGAATTTAATCAGCCAAAGGCAGGATGACTTGGGCTGTCCATTAAATAGCAGCTTGCTGAATCACTTAAGTCTGGATAAATTCATCTGGGAGGAAGCATAAATTCGTCTGTTTGCTGAACTCTGATATTACGCAGCCTGGATATTCAGTTACGCAACCGCAGGATCCTTGCCAGCAGAACCCTCAGTATTTTTATACACACATTTGCATCTCAGGCTGCCACACCCTTTAGCAATGCATTTGTAATCTCCCTCAGTCCAGGGAGGGAGCACTGGGACCTGAACAAACACAGAAGCAATCCTGTGATTGTGTCACTGACAATGTACTATCTTCTGGACTGCTTATATCGAAACTTACACAGGAAGATTTTTTTTTGCCTGCATGGAAAATCCAGCCCCTCAACAGCCTGGAAAAATGAGATCCACAGATGTGTGCTGTGTGTAAGATGAGTGTGTCCAGCTATCAGCTTTTCCTACTCTGCTTCTGTGCCAAAAATATTGGCTGCAGGGTTTGGGCTTTTGCTTGCTCTAAATGTGTCCAAAAGATCTGTTTGAGTGCATTTGGTCAGGGAGGAAAGCTTTTAAAAAAACCAGTCACCTGGTGTGCAGACCATGTCTCAGGAGAAGGAACTGGGCTGAAGAACCCCACCTACCTGTGTAGGCAAAGCTACAGCACATCCATGAGCACAGTGGCAGCTCTGTCTAGCACAGGTTATTTTGGAGTGATGGTATTTCCTTGGAATTTATATGGTCCCCTGTTTAGTTTTCTATATCCCACTGCTACGGGAACATAAGCATTTTTCCCCTGTTACAGGAAACCTGACCCCACATTTATTTGTTGGTGTGTGTCCTGGAGCATGCCTGAGCCTCGGTGCAGTGACGCTGTGACAACTTAGCAGGCCTTTCAAGGACGAACTCCAAATTGTGGTGTTCTTCTTTGCTTTGGCCTATTTTTGATGATAAAGTTTATCACTGAGCAAAGTAATAGATTTTTTTGTTGTTGTTTATCTAAATTTTTACAATGCCTGAAACAGCTTGTCTGTATCTTACACTGTTTGGTATCAAAAGTAATAACGTGCTCAGTATGAGCTCTTACAAATCACTTGGAATACAAGAAATCCACAGTGATGGAAAAAGAAGATGAAATCCACAGGCTTTCCTGCCTAAACCACAGGCTCTCCAGGAAATGTTGGAGAATCCCTAGTATCTTATTGGAAAGATTAAAAAAAACTGTCTTCATTAAACTAAATTACAATTACATTTTTCAAACGGTGCTAATTAAGTCCACTGCGGTTGCTTAATTGTCATTGTTTTGACAGCATTCATTTCATCTCTTATGTCTGAAGGTGTATTTTGCTGTTTTAACACATGCAAGTTTGCCCTTCGTTGTTGTTGTCTGTGCTTAAACCATCAGGTCTCAAGCACATCTGTTACAGCACAAAGTTTAACAAAAGATCCTTAATAGAAGTGTTGAGGTAGGGAAAGGAGGAGGCATGGAGCCAGGAGGTTGGGTGGGTGACAAAGCAAAGCTGCACTGTGCAGGGATTTCTGTCGATGGGCAGTAAATTACAGTGTCAATAGTTTTTTGGAAGGCAACCTGGGATCCTCATTTCTAAGAAAAGAAATGCCTAAAGAGGGCAGTTTTTTGGAAGCCCCAGAGTGATGGGAGCATTGCACATTCTGGCCAGCAACACAGCAACTATCTGCCTGCTTATCTTGTGGATGCTTCTCAAGAGAAGTATTTTTTGCTGAAGTTTATGGCTGAATTAGCCAGATTTACTTCTAATGCTGGTATTTCTATTCAAAATAATTAATGTACACTACCAGTATGTGTCAGCATATAAGAAAACCCAAGTGGAAATAATAAGATTTCCCCGTGTAGAAGCATGTGCTTGGCTCTGGTTTGACTTCAACCCACTGAATTTGATTTGAAAACAGCCCATGAGGTTTTAGTCCAAACAGGCTGCTCTTTCTAGCTGCATTTGCCTCTAAGCAGCAAACAACCTACTTAGAGGAAACACTGACATCTTTAACACCATCTTGGGTGAAGATTGTGTGTGTTGCTTCTTGACTTACTTTTGTTGATATAACTTGTGATGGTGCTTCTTAAATAGTGGAGAAGCTTCCACATCTTTCTGGAAAGAGGGGAAAACAGTACTTGAAGTTAAGTTGGTTTAATTTCCTAAGACAAGAGAAACAAAGGAAAAAGAGCATTTTTCTGGAATGGCTTTACTGCCCAGTAAGGGGATTTATAACTTGTTGTGGGGCACAGGATGCATGAATGTCCATGAGCATGGGCAGCAGGGGAAACAAATCACACCTCAGTGTCTGTCCAAGCGGGAGTTAATTATAGCCTCACAGGGTTAAAGCTATTTCTGTCCCGATGAGTAGGGGCAGTGGCACTCCACAAAACAGTGCCCATGTCAGTTGTGTATAAAGACAAACCATCCCCCTCCTGCCTTCACAGCCTCAGTGAAACTCCCAGGGAAGTTATTCACAGGTTCTGCTGGAATAAGGATCTATCCAATGGCATCTTCTGAGGGGGAGTATTACACTGCCTGTCTGTATGGTGTATGACTGCAGTACAAATGGTAATTCTTTTTTCCAGTCTTTTTAATCTGGCACATAAAAGTAAGTAAAGACTGGGGACAGACATACTTGAAACTGAAGGAAGTGCCAGAAGTGGGCTAAAAGGATGTTTGAAGAGACAAGAGTTTGTGTGTGTATTTAATGTTTCTGTTACAGGATTTTTAGTAATTTAACCCTGGAGAGATCAGCACTGTTAAATGGAAAGGACCAGATCTAATTTTAATATAATTTTATTAACAAGCTTGTATTTAAGAGAAGTGTTTCTAATGTTAATTTTAAATTTCAATTTATCTGTTTTGTTTTGTTTTGAAGCACCTGACGTTTCAAAGGGAGTTTGATTCTGATTCTCTCAGGCACTATAGCTGGGCTGCAGACACCTTGGACAATGTTAACCTTGTTTCGAGTCCCATCCATTCTGGGTAGGTCACTTAACAGTTTTCCTTTATCTTTAGATGTGGAACTGTATTGTTAGCTGCAGAATACAGCCTGCTGTAATGGCTGATAACGTGTCTGTTCCTGCTCCACTTGAAGCCAGTGGCAAAATTCACACTGACTTCAAGGAGGGTGCTTAATAACAGGAGTCAGTCTAAATTCTTGCATATCAAACCAAAAACTTGCGTCTGCCCCTAATTTTCTGAATGCCAAAACACTGTAATCCCACAGGTTTCTGTTTAAGAGTCATGCTTTGTTTTTTCTGTTGCTTATGCTTTGCTTTAAGTGTCATGAGATGATTTTGTTTGCATTGTATTAAATTCTTAGGAATATGAAATCAGAGATAGAATGTTATACTTTCTGTTCTTTCATAGAGGAAATAATGGGGGACTTTAATTTGATCTCTTATTTTATTTATACCTTCAAGCTCCTGCCTAGTCTGCAATATCTGTAGTTTGATTTTAGTGGTGCTATTTGTTTACTTATGAGTCATCACTGTAATTTAGGTGCTTCTTGACAGTGCCACATAGACTTGATTTAAATGCAGTAGTAGTGATGTCTGAATGCATATTGTAAAAATTTGCAAATGAATGTGTAAGTAATATTTGCATATTATTAGATTGTCTAGTGTAAATATTTGTTGCTTAGTTTTCGAGATCAGGACATAAAATCTCATATCCGTTTTAATTTACTTCCCCATTTTGTGACTAATTACATTCTTATCATAAAAATGAGTGCGGCACATACCAAACAAAACATTTCATTTCCAATACAGCACGTCCCACAAATCTAAAGCTGCAGTCCCACAATACACATAAGCACCTGCATCTGCTGAACAGACCTACACAACAGTGGATTTTTAGGTCCCAAGCTGGTAAAACACTGCACGTGGTCAGTGCTAGCATTAAAACATCAAGAATTGCAGTGTGTAAAGACTACTGGTTATCATGGAATGGTGCATTGGCAAAGGACCTTGGAGAGCTGGTAGCCCAACCCCTTGCTTCACTCTTGGATGAAATGTTGTCAAGGTATTCCTGAAATATATTTAATGTCCTAATAACCACTAAAAATAAGAGATTCCATAGGCCCCCAGCTTCAGAAGTCCACTCTCTTTTGTTACGGTATTTCTTCCCCTGATAGTCTGCTTAACTGGTCATATCCATAGTGGTAGTGGAGTACAATGTCTTCCTGCTCTCTTAGCAATTGTTTTCTCTGTCAGAAGGCAGGTAATCCTTTCTTTTAGACTAAAATGCCCCAGACCCTCCTAGGTGGTGCTTTCCCCATTTCAGCACATTCCTGCTGCTCTGCTCCAGCTCTCCTCTCTTCGATGAGAGCATGTTTGTAAGCCAGGGTCGCCACCTCTTTGATCTGAGAGTCCCATAATGAGAGTTATCCTTCTGGTAGTGTCAGTTTCTGTTGGTGGATGTTTGTGATGCGCTAGAATTTCTTGGCTCTCTTCTGAAATCCTGAAGTTTGGTTAATTTTTGCTGGTGTTGTGCTTAAGTGTTTGGTTTCCCCCTTCTCTGTGCTTTTGTCCCTATGGTATTTCAGTTTGTTGGTTCCAGTCCCTTTTTCAATTTTTCAGTCAGAGAGCTTTTATTTCTGATCCTGTTTTCCAAAGACTTTTCCGACTTTTTTTCTCTGTTGAAATCATGAAGATATTAGCCTAGTACCTGTGCCAGCACGAGTTCCCTTTCCCTTTCAAGCTTCCCTTTCAGGAAAGCTCTGATGGTATCTCTTTTGAGGTAACTTCTCAGGTGATCCTGCACTTACCTTATCTATACTATACCTCCATTGCTTGCTGAGGTACCAAGGCAGTACTTCCACACATCAAAGAAGGAATTAAAATTAATTTGGCATGAATTGCTTTTGCCACTTTTATTTTTGGTTTGTTTTTATTTTGAGGACTGGTGGTAGGCAAGGTGTAATATTTTGATTAATTACCTTGATCCTTTAGGCCCCTGTAGAATGATGATTAAATAATTTATTCCTGAATATTTCCTGGTAATTTGGGTTAGACTGATTGATCTAAAATGTTCTGGCTTCTTTTCATCCTGATAGAAGATAGGGCTGATGTTTTCAACCTGCCAGTCCTCTGGGACAACACTTGCCTGCCCTTAGGTCTTCAACATGCTCACCAGTGGTTCAAGCCCTCCAAAACATATATTCTGTGGATATGGGAGCTTTCACATAAGATCTACTCCCTTGGTGCATGAGCCCTCTCTAATGCAGAGGTGGTCTAAAGTGCAGCCCAGAGGGGAGCAAACTGTGGGGCTGCATGGTAGGGAGAGGACAGATATGCTCCAAACAGGTGTAGCTGTCCAAATGGGCATAAATCAAAATATTCTCCAAACATGTGGAGCTTTTCTGACTCAATACATTTCTTACGTGACATAGAAAGTGCGTCAGAAATGATGCTCTGAGGATTCAGTTCCTTTGTTAGGGAAAAAAACCCCAAACCTCACTCGTTTATTTACTCTTCAGTTGTGGCCTCACATTGTAATATGATCCTGTTTGATTTTCCCAGTCATCTTCACCTAGAGGCAATGAATTAGATGTTCCCCCCTAATCTTCCAGAGGATCATGACTTCTCACATCTCTTCTTCCAGTCTTTTTCTGAAAAGCAAGTCCTTTTCTGCCTGTTTGGGGTGCCTCATCCCTGTCTTTGTCCCCAGTTCTCTCTGTGGCCAGGGGCAGGGGCTCTCAGCCCTCATGGTGTGGTGGCCCTGTGGCCAGGCTCTGGCCCTGCTGCTCTTTGCCATTTCCACCCTCCCAGAGCTCGCCAGTGTGCTGTGCCAGAGCTCCACTGCTGCCTTGGGTCACTCTTTTCCCCATTTGCCCACTGTCAGAGGAAAGCATCAATGTTTGTTCTCCTTTCCTAACCCAGGCAGAAGGGGAATTCTGGGAGCAGGATGTGCAGATCCAGCAATGTATCAGTGAAAGGAGATGAAAGCAGAAATTGTTGGCAGGGATTTCGACTCTTCTGGTTTTTCCTTTTTTTAAGCCAAGATAATGTTTTATGTTTTTCTTCTTGAGTTCAGATAAGTTGTTTTGCCAGCATATATTTTGAACAGGGTCCATTGTAAGCAGTACATTGAAATGCATCATGAATCTTGAGGCCTCTGGAAGGGTAGAGACCCTCACCAAAATGACCTTCAGCTGTCAGATGTGAGCTTACTCCTGCAGCTTTCCCAAAGTAAAATGTGGGTGTGCTCTCTTCATGTTGCCTTTTTTAACTCCTTAGTTTCCTTAGCTGAAAGAAATGGGTGTGCCATGCTGCCTTCCAATATTGAGAAACCCAGAAATACTGGATCCAGTCTTGCAAGGTGGAATAAAGCAGATTCATTATAGTTTTAGTGAATATAATACTATGAGTATTTAATGAGTATAATACTATATTTTAAATTGTATTTACTATAGTTTACTCCAACCTGCTGTACACACAGAACTCATTTTTGACAGCAGTGCAATGAGTGGCATGGACTGATACTCCATTCAAGCTTCCTGCCATGCATACATTTATACATTATGCTTTGGAAAATAAACTGCTTTAGAAAAGTGCAAGAACTGGTTTTCCATGGCACAGAGGAGCATGTTTTGGGAATTTAGTGAAGAAGTTGTGTTGCAATAAATTCTCTGCTGACTAAATAAACTGCAAATGCTTTTCTCCATGTGCTTTTGCATTTTCCAGAGATATTATGGAGTTGTGCCGACTAATTAAATGAACCCTCCCTTTCAGATTTTTTTCCATGTGTAGCATATTTTATATGGCATATGTCACAGTATGTGAAGCAAAAACCAAATAATTTCTAAAGCTGGCCTTCAAACATGTTGCTTTTGTTATTTTTCTGATTGTTAATTTTTCTTTGCACTTATTATTGATATTTTCTGTTGCTTGCCTCTAATTATCTTACATTAATTTTCCCATTTGCTTTCTAAATTATTTTGCAGCTATTCCTCTCCACTCCCCCAGTATGATTCAAGGTGATAACTCTGCTTTCTGTGAATCCTCGTTTTATTTTCTTTTTTTTAAACTTTTTTCCCACAGAGTGTGTGTAGATGTTTGTAGTGCATCCAACCACATCCTCATCCCTTCCATGTATTCAAGTAGAAATGGTCATTAGCCTTTAGCGTTGTGTTTTAGAGGTCATGCTGTAGTTTCCATTATTAGTGCCACATTAATTTAGGTAAGCATCAGCTACTAATGTTTTTAGATAGAAAGTGCATGAAATACTCTTTGGAATTGTTGTTACTGTTTTAAATGGTAAGTTTCTAATCAGAAAATTAAACAAGGAAATAATTCATTAATATGCTGCTGACACCGAGTGCCTTTCTCTGGGAGCAGTATGCACAAAGGCTGATGTGCTGCAGGTTTTGCCTGCGCTGGAGGCTGCCGTGTGCAGACACCAAAGCTGGAAGGGGCTGGTTCCTGCTCTGGGGCACAGGCTCATGTCAAGGGTTTTTTACCCTTGCTGTGAGCAGTGTGCAGTAGCAGTGCTAAGCTCCAGGTTGCCAAGGCTGGGCTGACCTTAAAATCTAAAAACAACTCGGGGACTGATTTTTTTTAGGTTTTTAGTTTTAACTTCTACTCATTATTTTTTTTTCAATTATTAATTTAAGACAGCTGATTGAGGTGCCTAGACATTTTTGACAATTCGCTCTTACTTCTCGTCATTTAAATAGTTTGGGTACATAAGACAGCATCTTATTTGAGTGAAGTTTTGGTGGTTTTGCATTAGATGAAAGCTCCTTTTCATTATTAATTCTGAGGTGGCTTAGCAAGCTGGTGACAGTGTACATGATAGGCAGCTCTCCAAAACATGGCTTTGTGCTGAGCCATCAGGCCAAGCCCGACCTTGCCAAGCTCCCCAGGAGGCTCCTCCACAGAGCACTGACCAGCTGTGCCTCCCTGGAGCTGCTGCAGCTTCTGCCCTGGGGATGCTCCAGCCAGGCATCCCTCCACCCTGCACACTTCTAGGCTGAAATGGTCCCAATCTCCTCTGCAGACAGAAACCATGCGCATTTTTAAAAGGCCAGAAAAGCTGCCATAAATACTAAGATTATAATCACTTACAGAATATATAAAGATCAAGCATATTGGTTTTGACACAGGTTTAATATCTGTAGAAAGCATTTGGTTAGCCAAGATCCTGTCCCACTGAAACAATTCCTCTTGTGAGGAGCTGGGATACCCTAGTGGCAACATTTGGATTTGTTGGAGTGTACAGTGCATTTATCTAGAAGAGAAATATGTAATGTAAATACGTTTTTTCTGTATGAAAACTACTGATAATATCATGCCTCAGTATTGAAATGTGTCTGGGGCATGAGAAACTACAAATTTGGGCTAGGATCATCACAGAGAGCAGTTTTACCTCCCCATCTTTACTGATGGATTTTAATTTGAAGAAAGGCAATTTAGCAATTTCTTGATCTGGAATTCAGCAGGACAACATTTCTGTCCTATTTCCTACATATTATAGCTTGTGTCCTTACCTCTCTCCTGCAGACCACTAAATACCAAATGTTGATTTCCCTCCTGCTTTTGTGCAGATTTTTCCCACCCACGTTGGCCAGATCCCTGAATGCAGCTTATTTGTGGGCCTGGCCAGACCAAGCTGCTGCTCTTGGTGTCCTGCTGGTCTCAAAGCAAATGGAACTGTCCTGCACAAATTCCCAGTCACAATTCAGAGCACTTGGGGCCTTTTTTTCAAGAACCATCACAATCTCCTGGGTTATTGGTTTACACCCTTTGTTCCATTTACTGTCAGGAGCCAGGAAATTGAATGGATTCACCTGTTGGTCACCTTGAAGGTTTAGTTCTTAAAAGCTGGAAGTTTAGGCAGCAGCCTTGAAAATAGTGAAGGCCCATGAAAGATGTGTCAGCTATATCAGTGTCTGCCTGTCATACAGAAGGAGCAAACAAAAGCTGTACTGGCTTCAAGACTCAACTGGATACCAGCCTGTTATTGCATCTTCTACCTGAAGCTATTCTAATATTAATTGTTAATTTTAATTATTCCCTTGCTAATAGAAAGGATTTTATTCAAAAATATACCACTCATCATTTACAAATATGATTTCTTACCCCTTTATTATAAAATGGAAAATTATGCATTGGAATGACACTAGCTAGTGCGATTTTTCTTAATGTTGCTTTTTTTGCTAATGAATTTTAATCTTCAAGGAGAAGTAATGGCATGATTTCCTCCAGGGAGCCAACAGCCTGAAGGAAGTTATGTACTTGGTAGTCATCACTTATCTTCCCCATCAGTGGAAGCTCTTAGTAGCCTGGGCTGACTGTCACCCATGGTGCTGGCATTTGCTCCGGCAGCCATCAGGAGTATTTGCAAATGAGACAGTGAGGAGGTTTTAAAGACCGAGGTTCCAAAAATAATAAGCATTTTTGAATCTCCTTTTTCTACACTGTCTGGTTGCTTTATGCATGTGAGGCTAATTACTCTCATTTGTGGACAGTAGAGCTAACAGCAACAAGGGGGTGTTTTAAAATTCTAACAAACCACTACTAATACCCTACTTGCACACACTTAATCCAAATTGCTCAGTAGAACTTGGTCATTTCACCATGATGTTGCTAGAGCTTTAGCAATTCCTGCTTTTGATAACCAATAGTTAACATGTAAGTATAAGTTTTAAAAGGATCTTCACGTTCTTTTTAGTTTAGCTGGGATCGGGATGACTTTTCTAAGGTCTTACAGTCTGTGTCTGTTGCCTTTTTGCTGATCCGCTTGTTTTGTGACGGTTTCCATTGATGTGTTCTCCTTCTCCTGCAGTTTCCTGGTCAGTTTCATGGTGGATGCTCGCGGGGGTTCCATGAGGGGCAGTCGGCACCATGGCATGAGGATAATCATCCCCCCGCGCAAGTGCACGGCGCCCACCCGCATCACCTGCCGCCTGGTGAAGAGGCACAAACTGGCCAGCCCACCGCCCATGGTCGAAGGAGAAGGACTGGCAAGTCGGCTTGTAGAAATGGGGCCGGCAGGGGCACAGTTTTTAGGGTGAGTTGTTCTGTGAGTTTAATTGTTTACGCTCACGTGTCGCGCCTTTCGTTCCCTTTATCCTGTGGATCCGAGTAGTTAAACACTGACTCTGCCTCATGTGAGCACGTAACAAAGGCTACTTAGCTTAAAACATTAAAAAATGCCAACCTGCCATTCCTTCTGGAAAGAACCCTTGCATTTTAAGGAGAGTTTTGCCTCTTTGATGACTGCAGGATGGAGATGAAGGTAAGGGAAGCCATGGGAAGGCCAGATCCCACCCCAATCTACTCATGCAACGTGTCTTGGAATCAGGAGGAGTCACACACTGAAAACCCAGAGCAGATTTTGACCCTCTTGCTTGCAGAGTATTTAGAGCAGCAGGACTGTCACAAAGAATTGTCCTAAAGACACCCACAGGGATCCAGATCTGAGTTCTGTTCCCGACACGTGCACGGCTCCCTCTGGAGTTGCTGGGAGCTACCTGTCTCCGTCTTGTGGAGCAAAACCACTTGGAGTGACAAGTAACAGTAGATGGAGCACTAGGAGTGGTGGTACGAGCAGTACCAGTGCTAGGAACTAACTTATTTTTAAAGCTTGAAATAGGGGAAACAATCCACTATGATGTGGCCATTTTTTCCTAATTATAAATTTTGTTCATTACCGTGAGTGGCACCCTGGTGTAAACTGCTGGTTCTGTCGGGAATGACAGCTTGTTCCTAATTTCCCCTTCTCGTTTCTCTTCCTGCTGCATGGATGTTATTCAGTAAACTGCATCTTCCTAAAAGTCCTCCCCCTCTAAATGAGGGTGAGAGCATGGTTAGCCGAATCCTGCAGCTTGGTCCACAAGGAACAAAATTTATTGGGTAGGATATGTACGGAAAAGATACAGAATGTCTACAGTTTTTCTTTTGTTTCCAATTTTTTGTTATTCCCATTATTTTTTTTTAAGTTTCCTGAAACTTTCAGTTGATTTATGTCACTGAAAGAAAATCATAGTGGCTTGATTTAATATAGCTCTGCTACTACCTTGTGCTTATAGGCATGTAAAATTCACTGCCAGCATTCTGCTTTCATAACTTCTGTGCTTTTGTAATTTTTTAAATTTGAAGTGTTTCTACTGCATTAAATACATTTTAATACACAGTGGCAGTCCTTTAAGTTCAACCCTGTGGTAGAGAAGGTATTTACAGGTCTCGAGTGAGACTGTTTTGGGAAGTGCATTTGTAAAATGTGATCACGTAAAGTCTATTATTCGTGAAAGATCATTTAGAAAAAAAGTTATCAAGTGAATGAATTGATTCAGCAAGATTGGAGAAATACTAACCTTTTCAACCTGCAAGAGGCATCTTGTTAAAATAAATTTACAAAGCCAAGTATGCTACCCAAAGGAACTGCAGTGTATAGTCTAAACATGTAAGGATGTTTCCGTATGTTTTTGACTGTTGTTTTCAAACCATATTGTGAAATTTATTGCATTAGGTTTTCAAAATATTGGTGAGTGTTTGGTGTTCCAAACCTGTTCAATACCTTCTCACTGAGTATTCTCGTTAAGTGTCATGCACAAAATTGTGTGGTTTCTAAATATTTACAGAGACAGTATCTGAAATATTAGCCTGCAAAGATTGTACTACAGTGTTAGTTTTCAGCTTGTGCTCTTTTTGAACTAGAGTGTAAATATCTTAAGCAATGTCTTTGAATTTTTGGTATTTTCTTGCTATGCACAATGGGAGAGAGCAGCTACATTCCTGGTTTTTTGTTAAAGGACTCAAGACTAGGAAAATAGACTGGGCGTTCCTAAAAGCATCTAAAATATATATTAATTAAACTCTTTTTATCATTTCATGGGGAAAAAAAGACTAACTCTTCTCCTTGGGAACTTAATGTGCAAACTGGGCTTCGAGCTGGTTTGTTTTTCCCCGTGGGGGCTGTTGTGGTTTCACGCTCAGGTGATGGATTGGTTCACGCACCCAGCACCTGGCAGGTGTGTGGTCCCACAGAAATGCTGCACACTTCTCCCATCAGGCAACGCTGCTTTTAAGCAAGTTGTTACAAAGCAGCTAAACCCTTTACAACCTCTGTAGGAAAATAATGATACTGTCTATTTAAATGTCTTAAAGCTGCATAATCCATAAATGTTCACTTACTGTGTGATTTCAGTCGGTTTGTCTTAGCATACCTTAAAATGCATATCCTGCCTGTGAAGTGTTTGGCAACAGTGTCTGTTTTGTTGAGGAATGGCACATGAAGTGAATGGTGGTTTCTGTCGGTTGTTCATACAAACTGTTCAGTGATGCACTTGCAGTCCTCTGTTGAAGGTACATTGTCTGGTGACATAGGTGTGTTATTAACCACCTTCCCATTCCCTTTCCTTTCCCCAAAAGTGTTTGACACTAACTAATATAAATGTGGTCGTGATGTTGTTCAACCCAGAGAAATCCATTCTGAAAGGACCTAACTGTTCCCCAGTGATGTTTGCCATGCAGAGGTTGCAGCTGTGATGCTAGGCATGAGAACCAGAAAGCGGAGCTAAAGAAAAACAGTCTCTTTTATTTCACAGGAACTGCAACAACAGAGAGCCAGGGAGAGCTTTGAAAACTTTGGGACTTAGTTTGAAGTTCAAAATCTACATAAGTGCATGGTTCCTGTTGCAGACAGTGGCTATTGCATGCGTTGGGATAGCCAGACTGCTTCTGAACTGACTTTGTCCCTTCAAACTCTCTGAGCCAAATCCAAATTTTGACTATGCTAATGCCAATTAAAAGTCAGTAGTGCTGCATGTGCTGGAGGCAGGTTGGATCACCTACACCCTGGGACAAATGAACAGGGAGGACTCTCCTTATTAAAAGTTGTCGCTATTTTTTTCATGGAGGCAGGTATTTCAAAAGATTTGCACTAAAAATGAGCTATATGTCAGTATTTTCAATTTATCCATTAGTTATAGTTTAAATGATAAAGGATTGTGCAGCTTTGGCAAATTTAAAAACATTTTTACCGTAGCAGTGTTAACAATTTAAAATGCCTGTAGCTTTCTTAAGGACCCATAGGAAATTAAGGGCAGTGAGGAAATATAGGGTTTAAAATAACATGATTCCTTTTTCTCTAGCCCTGTCATAGTGGAAATCCCGCATTTTGGATCAATGAGAGGCAAGGAAAGAGAGCTGATCGTACTCCGAAGTGAGAATGGTGAAACGTGGAAGGAGCACCAGTATGACAGCAAACATGAAGACTTAACCGAAATACTCAATGGCATGGATGAAGGTAAATACTGTCTCAAAGCTTTAGCAGGCCTTGCCTTTGTGAAGGCTTGCTAACACGGGCTGACTAAAGCAAACTAAAGTAAAACAGTGCAGGGGATGTCTGCCTCCAGGGAATACAGTGTGTGTTCCATATTAAACTGATGGATAGAGCGTAAGGAGAAATTGTTCCGCAGTGGCCTGGAGACATCCTGAAATGAGCGGTGAATTTTGGTCTGAAGTCTTGCCAAGTTGAAGCAGAGTTGCACAGTTGCTTTACAGCGTGAATTTGAGAATAACACCCAGCTGGAGGTACACGTGTCTCTGCTGCTCAGGCAGGGCCACGGGAAGGTCATTCCAAGCCGAGGAGGAAGTGCAAATATCAGCTATGTTGGGCTTTCCCACAGACGCAGACCTCGGCCCGGAGAGCATTCTTATTCCAAAGGGTGTTGTTAGAGGCTGCCTCCCACAAGTGCACAACCTGCCTTCCTGGTGCCCATCTGGGAAGTCTGCCTCCCTTGTTTTGCTTGAACACGGCTGTTTATGTGAGAGTCCTTCAAGATGAGGGGATCCAGCTGTACAAATCTGTCAGAAGGTGCTGCCACAGATGGTCCCTGAAGACAAATAGTGGGTAAAGCTGGGCTGTGGAGCTGCAGCAATTCCTTGGCACCACTGCCTGCTTTTCCCAGCAAGCATTTTTAAATACTTGTGCTGATTGCTCAAGCTCTTTGCCTCTGAGTGTGAACTTAACAGTTTGTGGTGTGAACTTCGATTTTCTGTAAGGGTTTATCCCCAGGGTTTTCTGTGAATAACCTCCTACAGAAAGCCATAGTGTGATAGGGTATGAGCTGCAGGAATTATTTCATGATCAGCAAAAGCACGTGAAGGAAGTGATGAGGCTGTGGATGGCAGCTCTACCTTTGATTGCAGCCTCTCCTTGTTTGACAAGGGCAGCCTCAGCAAAAGGCATGCAATGGGAATGTGGGGAGTTGTGCTGTTATGAGGGTGTCCCAGGGCATCTGAAATTTAATGTTTTTACCAATTTTCTGATCATCTGGGAATGGAGACAGCAGGATAGGCTTCACTTTGAAGTAGCTGAGCTGCACCTGAGCTTGTACAAACACAGAGCAACAGCAAAGGTCTGCTTGTTATGTGATGATCTATTGGAGCTATTTATTTCAAAATAAATACAATAGAACCAACCAAAGAGGAGGGCGGAAACACTGCAAATGTTTGTCAGTGGGTTTGGGAAAATGAAATAAAACTCATCATAGAAGGGTACCTAAAAGCAGTGGAACAGGCAAGAGGTGGACATGGTCCAGGATAGTATGGCTTGGGGAATAATGATTGCTGCAGGATAGAATGCTGTAGCCTTTCAGAAAGAAAAATCTCACCACTGCCCCTCCTTCTCTGCACACTGGCATGAGATCAGAAGTGATGATTGGGTATTTGGGTGAAGTAGTGGTGCCTTGTCAGGGGTGGAGTGGTCAGCACTGAGCAGCAGCTTGCTTCTTTGCTTCATGTGCTTTTCAAACTGAGATTAGTTTGATTTAGGGATGGGAAACCTGGGCACAGAAATATTGTTCTGAAGTGTTGCAGCTTGCAACACTTACAGAAGATTTCACATATGCATAAATTGACATTTTACAGAGATGAGCTTAATAAATAAAAACACTTTGAGAGAGGTGGGCATGAAGCCCTCAGTACTTACAGCCTAAAATAATAAGCTTCACAATGTGGAGCTACAGGACAGCTTTCTGATCTACTGGGCATTTCAGGTGGCTCCTTCCTTCTGGAGAACTGCTGTTTGAGGTTAGTGGGTATAAGTACAGCCAAGTAATCACAGAAAGTATGATGGGTGTTATTCTGTTAGAGTGAAAATATTTTGACACCTTAAAAGCCAAACCTCAGGAATGGATTTTACAAATCCAGGAAATCATTTGTGAGAGGAAAAGGAGAAAAAAATACTGCAGACACATCCACCATGTTGGTTATTTGTTCAGTTCATTTTAGCTTAATCCTTGTCTAGCTAGGAAAACAAAACAAAAAATAAACCCACGCTGCATTAAAATAGTGCAAGGATTTTTTGACATTTAACTCCACTCTAGTTAAATGACACCTTTTCAGTGTAGGTCTTCCAACCAATGACAAAAAAATTAAAAATGTGTAGAATTGAATGGGTTGGGGTCTTTTTCACCTGAGCTTTTACTGGTTTGTTACAAAATACCAGTTAAACTTGGCTCTGGGGGAGTATCCAGCATCTCAGAAGCTGTAACTTTAGGAAGAAGTTTTATTCCAGGTATGAACTCTGGAGGCAGAAGCAAGCTTTAATTTAAATAAAAAGCAGCCACATAGTCATTTAGAGAAATGCAGTGTGTCTTTGCAAGAAAACTCGTCTGCATAATCATCTCTAAGTGCCAGGAGGTGCTGCAGGAGTGCCTGCTTTCTGTTAGAAGCAGCTGGTCTGCTCTCTGCCAGACCTGCTGTGATCACAAGTCCTTTGCTCCCCGTGTAACGCAGGAGGGCAATCAGACCTTTATTCCCAGCTCCTTAATGCGCCGAGTTCCAGCGATGCGGATCGCTCCTCTGTTCTGTCGTTCCTGCTTTGCTCTCTCCTTCAGCCAGCAGGGATGAGAGCAAGGACATCCTGGCTCCCGGCCCGCCGTGGGGAAAGCTGCTCGGCGCTGGAAGCAGCACCATCTGCTGGGAAACCTCGTCCTAGACCCCAAATAATCCCGAGCAGGAGGCACCGCTCCAGGGCTAGCGCAGGATTAAATAACAGCAGAACTTTTGGGTTATTATCATGAGAGAACAATGAACCGTGATGTGAAGAGCCCGTTTTTCTTTGGTGCAGTCAGGCTTCTGCTTAAATAGGTTTTATTTTGAGGATGGTGCTGTACTTAGGCAAACACAGGGCTGAGGGAATACGGGGAACTTGGCATTTTTAGGAGTAGGAGGAGTATGGCTCCAAACACAAGGGTAGCAATTCACAGCTCTTGGCCATGTGGCATTTATTTATTTATTTATTTGTTTGTTTGTTTGTTTATTTATACTTGAACCAAATAAAATATATTTTTAAATATTTTTCAATTTTTTTTTTTTTAGGAAGAAGCTATCTGTCTTGTAATTGGTAAATACATTACATTTTCAGACAGGCTCCTTTTAGATATAACTTGTGTTTGTTTTTAATATTCCTGCACCCTTTAGAGGCATCCATAGACAAATTGTGGGCACAAATGCATATCTACATTGGGGTAGATAATCTTTAAACAGTCGTTTGCAAACCAGTTAGTGGGCCAAGAAATGCAAATGTTTGTGGCTACAGTATGCTTGCAGCTGCACAGTGTGGTTTCACATGGGAAGCAGGAGTTTTTACTTAACTGAATCGACAGATCAAACCAGAGTGTGACCTTGTTTATACTTGAAGTTTAAAATACCACTATAAATCACTCGGCAGTGATTTTGCCACATTTCCAGGAAAAGTTTTTAAACATATTGCTGTACGTTGTGAATGGCGAGATAAAAGACTGCACAAAAAAAACATAAAGGACATTGGCTTATTTGAGGGTGAAACAGCCTCGTGGCACTGGGAGTGTCTGGTTATGTGTGTGAAACATGGAGACTGGCAGGGTGGGTCTGGTTACCAGCATTGTCCTGCCCTCAGCTTCTCCTTGCCCCTTGCCATGTGCTCTCCCTGCCTCCATCCCTCTGCTATATTTTTATCCATGTGGAAGCTGCCTCCTGCATGCTGTGCTTTCAGAGCAGCCATTCCCTAATGAACACATCTCTCTGTGGGGAAAACAAGGATCCTGTGCTCTGTGCACAGTGACAAGGTCAGCTCTGCTCTACTCAGGACTGAGCAAGGGTTGCACAACCCAGAGAGGCGTTCAGGCTGGGAACTACAAGGGAGATTTACTTTTTCAGTGCCAGCAAAATTCTTTTGAGGCCCCAGCAAGGGAAAACAGATACCAGATCACACAAAGACACCTTGAAGCTCATGAAACAGCCAGGTGTTCTGTGACTTGTCTTACTCTATTTCCAGTCAGAAGATTCTTGCTCTGTGTTACCTTATCTGAAAGTAAAAAAAGAAGGGTATTAGATGTGGATGAACTTGATCCACAACTGCGAGTCACCAGAGAGAACTGGTGTGATTGCCTTCCTTGACCTGAAACAGCCTGTGTGAGGTCCCTCTCTGACCTTGGAGGACATGGCTGAGTTTCTCTTCGTCCATCCAGGAGCTTTAACGTTTGTGTGGCAGCATGCACCAAAGGGTGGGGAGGTGTGATGTTCTTCTCCTCCCTCCTTCCCTTCTCTCCATCTCCTCTCTCCTCCACCACTCCCACCAAACCATCACAGTATAAGTGCACCACACACATGGGTGGCAGGAGAAGACCTCTGTGCACATTATATTCACAATACCTCTCTCTTGACTCCATAAAGCTGAATGGCTGTAAGCAAGAGCCTGGGAGACAGTGACATTGGGAGATTCTTCCCAGTTCTGCCTCTAACTTTCTGCTTTGCCTGTCCCTGCTTTGCTATCCCTGTCTGTAAGATGGGGTGCGTAGCATACTTCTCTGTGGCTAAAACCCCCTTCCCGCCAAAACCCAGCTGTCTAACCAAAAATGCTTTGAGGTTTATCATTGAAACACTTTGTCCAGGAATGAAGTGTCAGCAGCTGAGGAAAACAGTAATGATGATATCTCCCTCTGTAAAATGGAGTTGGTGTGTTTGGGAAACGTGACCTGTCCCAGAACTAGTTTTCCCTGTTTCATTACTTCTGTCATGCTAACGCTGCATTTCTCAGGGAGGCAAGAGAGGTGGTTTGATTGCTCATCATCTTTTTCTTTCTCTGTTAGAGGGCAACTTCATACAGAGGCTTACATATGTATTATCCAAACATAACCTCCCTGTATATAGTCCAACTCCTCTCCATGCCTGACTGTTGCTCTACCACTCTAATCTTCACATCTTCTTCCTCCTCTGAAGGAGAGTGCCTGCCAGGCTCAAAGGACCTTGAAACGTTCTTGTATAAACCACTGTTTTTCTACTTCAGGAGAATTTTAATTATCCTTCATCTCTGTGAGCATTTTACAGTGGGTTTTGTCTCTAGCAACAAGCAGGAGATGATTAGGATTTACCAGTCCAGATTATACCTGCCTGGGAGTTTAAGAATCCAGTTTGTCTCCTGCACAGGCCATTGCTTCCAGAGGCTGCAGGCAGAATGCCTAATTCATTAGAGGGCTTCAGATATCAATCTCTGAGTCAAAGTAAATGGAAGCTGACATTATGACAAGAAATTATCCACTTCTGGTAGGTACATATGATCCACAGCCACACCGTGTGATTAATCCAAACTACCTGCTGAATGTTTTAAAATGGAAAACTGACATTTTACCAGATTTACATCCTAATTCTTTTGGAACTGTAATTGAGCTTACACTCAGAGGAAAGCTTACTTAGAGGAGGAAAATGTCTCAGTCACAAAGTATTTTACTAATGTCTTTTGTCTTAGTATTATTTCTGGTCTTCCTGCTTTCTCTTGCTGGATCTGATAAAAATGTCATCTTTTGAGGAACAAACTTTATTTAGAGGTTCCTTTTTCAAGGAGGAAAATAAGAGCTGAAATTTTTGGAGTGCTGCAATGAAACCCAATTATGAGAGATTAAAAGGCCAAGTGCAAGAAGTTACAAGGAGAAATGCCTGACAGTTACATAATTATCTCCATTTGTGTATGGTGGTTATATCACAGGGATTTCACCAATGCGTTTGGGGTTTCACCAGTGCAAATATATATACACACACACACATATAGTTGCAAAAGTAGTTATGTTTTTGTTGTATCACAGAGTTTTCCCTGGTGCATATATGGGGAAAATGATGTCATGTACTTTAGTAATTAATAGGGGTAGGGACTCTATGCACCCTTCTGAGCCCTGGCAACCCTACAAAATGGGAATGTGGCTGAGAGCACTAATGGTTGATGACCTGACTCTGTTTCAGTTGTGTCTGAGGATGCATTAAGGTTCTCTAGGAACTGAGGGGCACACTGCAGTTAGTTTGGGGCAGATAACCCAGTGGCTGGAAACCTGATGCATGTGGAAGGGAAGCTTGCTATTGGTTCAGTTCACTGGTAGTGGTGGGAGACAGAGCTCTGTCGCTTCCACAGTTTCATGGAGAGCTCAGTGTCCGGTCAAGACTTTCTGGATGCCAATCTGGAAATAACTGCCTCAAGTGCCTTAGGTGGCCAAGCTCTAAGAGAGAGTTCATGAATTGACTCTGATCTCCCGTGGTTTTCTGTATGTCAGAGCAGTATGAGGGAGGAGGCTGGGAATCATTTGAAGGTGTGCACAGAAAGATCAGTGCACTTGAGTGCTTTTGGATAGAAATGAGAGAGGGAAGAAGCTCGACCACCTCCTTCAGCCCTCCTTGGACTTCTAAGCTGTGTGCAGACCTGCCATTCTGTGGCAGCTGCTACCGCAGAGACTGTCACACCCTTAATAGTCACTTAGGTGTCCCAGCAAGTCTTTTTGTCTGTTGCTGTTGGCCCTCATTGTCAAGATTTGTGCAAAAATTCACAGAAAAACAAAGCTTGATAATCGATAGCACTGAATGGCTTTTTTTTTCTCTTGTCGCAAATAAATAATAATAAAACTCCGCGACCTTCTTAGGCATTTTGAGGCTTATTCAAAACCTCACATCACAGGCGTGTGTGGGATGAGCCTGGGCAGGGGATGTCTGAGCGTTTTACCTGTGTTGTGCCTGCAGAGCTGGACAGCGTGGAGGAGCTGGAGAAGAAGCGGATCTGCAGGATCGTCACCAAGGACTTCCCGCAGTACTTCGCAGTGGTTTCCCGGATCAAGCAGGAGAGTAACCAGATCGGGCCTGAGGGCGGGGTGCTGAGCAGCACCACGGTGCCACGCGTCCAGGCCTCCTTCCCCGAGGGGGCTCTGACCAAGAGAATCCGCGTGGGGCTCCAGGTAAGGATGCTTTAGTGTTCATATCTGCGGCATCTCAAAGTGCAGCCGTCTCGAGGCACGAGACTGGAAGCTATGGAGCCTGCAGCTCCTTAGCAGTGGGCTGTGACAAGGGGCTTTTTCACAGCTGAGGTCTGAGGTGGCACCTGCCTGCCTGTGCACGCTCAGTGTCCCTCTGGCACAGGTGGTGCACAGTCCTCCTCCCTGTGGCAACAGCCCAGCTCCCCTTGGATCACCTCCCTGAGTATTGCTTGGCACCCCAGGAATGGAGAGGGGAAAGCAAAGAGCTGGAGCCATCACAGCCCTGGCAGCTCTACAGCCACTGTGCAGTCCCCCTCTCCTGTGAACGGGGTCACTGGGCTGCCCTTTGCCACAGGAATGTGTTTGGTAGGGATTACGTGCAGCTGTTTGCCAGCTGTTACTGGGTCAAACCTCCCATGCACGTCTGCTGTGCCTTAGGACATCCACCACTGGCATTCCTAGGGGTGAAATCTGGGAAGAGCAAATAGCTTGAACTGTGCTTAAATAAACTGCACAGAGAGTGGAGAAATATTCCGTAGGAATAGGAAGTGTCTTTGAGTTCAGTTAGTTATCTCTTAAAATTACCTTAATGGCATGACAGGTCTGATGGGTTCATGAAAAAGAGATGCTGGTTTGGATTGCAGAGCTTGACATTCACACTGGAACAACTCTGATAAAGATATTTCATATCTCAAGATGATTAATCTTGAGAAAATGGAAGTTCTGCCCTTCTGGTTATCCAGGTGCCTTGCCAGAGCTCTCCCGTGTGAAGGAAACATGACATCTCTGTATGCAGTGTTGTGACTGCTGAGACTGTAACAGCATGTTCTCTGCATATCAGTGCTCTCTGCAATTTGAATAGCAAGTCAGCCTGATTGAAACAGACTAGAAAGCTTAAAAAAATTAAAAAATAAAAAAGGCAAATGGGTGCAAACTCCCATTACCATGTCTGTCACTTTTGACTGCAAAAATTGGGAAATTTACTTTCAAGTCTTCTATAACTTCATGATTCTTTATGATTTTGACCCAAACAAGGATTTTAATAATCACAGGAAGCACTGAGTACAGAGGTCAGTCAGAGTGCAGTGTTCCTCAAGAGCACGAATCTGTGTTTGTCAGAGATATAAGAATTGTCCATCACCTCCAGGAGACAGCGTCTAGTCCTCACTTCTCAAGTGCAAAATAGGCCTCTTTTTGGATTTTGAAATTATATTTAATATCACTCATAACTGTAAATTAAGAACAAAACCAAGCATGCTCTGAAAAACTCTCAGCAAATGCTGAAGGGAACCTTCTGAGTGTCATAGTTTAGCTCAACAAGTTAGCTATTAGGAAATCAGAAGTAGGTTGTTGAATAAAAACTAAACATGAGTTGCACTAATCATCACCCTTGAGAAGGCTTCCTGGGCAAAAAAAAAGGACTGTTCTACAGAAAATATAAAGAAAATAGGATTATCATTTAGAAAATAATTCTGCATGCCTATAAACAATTTGTAGCTCTAGTTTAAGTATGTTCCCTGTGTTGACAGGCTCAACCAGTTCCGGAAGAGATTGTCAAAAAAATCCTTGGAAACAAAGCAACATTCAGTCCCATTGTCACTGTGGAGCCAAGAAGAAGAAAATTCCATAAGCCAATAACCATGACAATTCCTGTGCCACCTCCGTCAGGAGAAGGAGTAACCAATGGGTACAAAGGAGACACAACTCCCAGCCTTCGACTCCTATGTAGCATTACAGGTTAGAGAAAATCCTGCTCTTTGCAAAGGTTTCTGTGCTCACTCTCACAACCTGTGCTTTCCAGTAAGGGAACCTTGGTGTGCTGGGCCAGTGGGGTTTAGATCTTCTCCCTCCTGAGCAAAGCCAGCCCAGGTCATTTCCAAGGCTCCCACTGATCCCCTGAGCAAAATGTGATTTTTGCTCTGTATCTGGTCCCGTGCCGTTGTAAAAGAAGTCTCCCAATATATATTAAATACCATACTATATTTAGCCAGCATGAAGAATTCCAGCCTTGGCTATTAAACATGCTTGTCAGTAAAAGTAGTTTGCAGGAGTAATTCTGTCCTAGCTGGTATCAAGATGGGGTTGCTGCTGACTTGAAGGTGTGTTCTTTGCTCACATCACTTTGCTTTTTTGTTGTGTGTCATGTGATGCCATGGAGCTCAGCTGTTGGAAAACATTATTGTCTAGGTTCTCTTTTTATGTGTGAGGTATTCTTTATGCAGTCCTTGTGTGCTCGGTGTTTGAAAGGAAGTGTCCCTGGTGTGTGTTTGCACAGGAGGCACTTCACCTGCGCAGTGGGAGGACATCACGGGCACCACTCCGCTGACGTTCTCCAACGACTGTGTCTCCTTCACCACCAACGTGTCAGCCAGGTATGGGAACAGACCCTGCCAAACACACCTCGGGAGTGGTGATGCCAGAACGATTTTTTGCTTTTTCTTTCATACCCCTCTTACATACTCTTTTATAGTTTTATATGTTCTTAGTGCTTTTAGTCTACATACTTGTAATTTTCCAAGTCTGATAACTCAGCTCAGACCCACAGCACCAGGAGACCAAACACCCTGGGAGCCCCAGACACCAAGGGCCTCTCCAGAGCACATTCTGTAAACTCAGACAGGCCCATCCAGGGGGAAGGTTCCTCAGAACGAGGGATTCACTCGAGGCTCTCATTGGGAAGTCTTTGATAAACATATTAATTTTGCAAGGCCTATAATTGTGTGTATTTCGATGTGATGGTGGTGCATGCATTTTTGGAGCATTGCACCTGGACAAAGTGCTGCACCCAAGGATCTTTAAATAAATACCGAGGTAAAAACCCCTTTTCCCCATAAACCACATTTTGGTTTTAATTTTAAGACCAGGGAAAGGCAACAGTGGCTTCCCTCGAGGAATGCCGTGCGTGGTTGTGGGGTTGTGTTGTGGCTTTCTGGAAGCCCTCGCGAGGCTGATGCAGGGGTAATGGCCCAGATGTCACTTTGTCACTGCCTGCCAGTGTCCCACACACCCAGGGCTGCACACAAAGCTCTGTCCCAGCCTGTGCTGCTGTGGCAGCAGGGTCTCCTGGCAGACACACAGCCTGTTCCACTGAAGGCTGCCGTGCCAAACAGGGCTTTGGTTTTTCATTTTTGTTGGTAAATGGCAACAGAAGGGAAGGGAAGGCTTAAAATGTTCATCCCATTTAAAAAAATTGAGGGGATTCATAAAAATGTGTTTGCTTAAAGGTTTAAAGATATTTAAGTTCTGGCTGTAGACTTCTTAGTTGAAAATTGCTCTCACAAAAATACCATTTGTGATGTGAAATTAATCTTCATGGACTTAGCTGCTGATAGGAGGAATTTAACAGAATCTGTACAAATCACACATTCTAGTGGAGAAAATTCGTGGTATAGCAGGTAGAGAGTTTATCATTCCATAAATAACGTTGCATAAAAGAGGTTTCATAAAAACCTTTATGAAAAAGAGGGAGAATTTCTGGAAGAAACAAATAGATCAGGGCTGAAATATTGTGCAAAAGACTGATACAAAGTATAAATTATTTATCATTTGTATCACACTTGTCTTCAAACTCTTAATCATGAGATGTGAAAAATAACAGTATAACACTTGTCTCTGGGAAATTTCGCCACGGGCATATTTGGTTCATCCTAAATGAGAGATGTGATTTTGCTCTGTGTGTGTTACAAAGATGTTTATTTTAGCAAATTAAATGTATAGGAAACGTCAGCACATTATGTGGTCACAAGAAACCAGATCTCCTCACTTTGGCTTCAAATGAGCCTTCAGATAGACAGTTTTATGAGACATGGGTGTGAAAAGGGTCAGATATGTTTGTCAGCATTTCATTGCCAGGTATTGCCATTTCTGCATGGTTAAAGCTGTGGGACAGCACACATGAGAAAAGACCAAGGGTACAGGACACAGTTTCCCTTTAAAGGTTTAAGCAGTGTTGGAGCACAATGAAAAGTTGATTTAATGGTTTTACTTTTTCCCACTCAGATTTTGGCTCGCAGACTGCCACCAGGTACTAGAGACTGTTGGGCTGGCAACACAGCTTTATAGAGAATTAATATGTGTTCCTTATATGGCAAAGTTTGTGATATTTGCCAAAATGAACGACCCCGTGGAATCCAATTTGCGCTGCTTCTGCATGACTGACGACAAAGTGGACAAAACTTTGGAGCAGCAAGAGAACTTCGAGGAAGTTGCAAGAAGCAAAGACATTGAGGTACATTCCTTGCATCTGGCTTCCTCCTTGTAGGTGGGACAGTGTGTTTTCCCAGTAGTCCCAGGGCCTGCAAAAGCCACGACAAGCCCTGTTAAATAAAGGCTCACAGCAAGGCCGTGTCAGGAAACCTCTCAGAAAGGACAAAATAGGGCAAGACTGGAGGAGCAGGAGGACACGTGTCAATGCCCCAGTGCATCCTGCAGTGAGGTTTGCACTCTCTGCTGCCAAGAGTTTGCACTTACTGCTGTCTGGTTGGGCTTTGCAGACAGCTGGAATTCCTTCTCGTTGGCCCTACAGGTCATGAGTAGGACTGGCCTGTGGTGAAACCATAGTCACCAACTTATTGTTTCTTGAAGAAATCTACCCACTCTTACTCCAGAAAAGCCAATCAGGTGGCTCATGGTTTTCCAGACTGCCTGTGCTCATAGTACCTTGCCATAATGCACAGTGATATTCTAATTTGTTGTTGAATGTAACCTGAGTGGGGACTTGTGTTAAACTCAGGAGCTATGCTGGGGAAAATCATGATACTTATATGCATAAGTCTACTGTTAAAAGAGGTTTTATTGACTTTTATTTCTTGCTTTGATAGGTTCTGGAAGGAAAACCTATTTATGTTGATTGCTATGGAAATCTAGCCCCTTTGACTAAAGGAGGACAGCAGCTTGTTTTTAATTTTTATGCTTTCAAAGAAAATAGACTGCCATTCTCTATTAAGGTAAAAGAAAAACAAACTAAATGATTGTGCTGGTTTCCTCCCTTCCCACACTCCCTCTACCTATTTCAGCCCTATAGGACTAACTTGCCCCTGGGATGTAAGTGTAGTTTTTTAATATGTGAATTACACGGAGAGGGTGCTTTGCTTGAGGCCACAGCAGAACTGCTGGCAGATCTGGGAACAGAATGCCCAATGACATGGATTCACAGCCTTTTAGTAAAACCATATCTCAAATTGGAGCCCCTGCATACTACCAGTAGATCACAATTTCTGAGGGGTTAAGCAAAGGCGATGCATTCAGCAATGTACTGTACTAGAGAGCAGCGTTCAGAAGGTGTGTGCACACTGCTCATCTCTAAATGGCCAGCAATGGGTGCTTGCTTTCCTTAGCCTTGTCACAGCTGCCCTGCTGAAGAGGTTGTTAAGCATTTTGGTAAACACAAGAGCAAAACATGGCAGAATAAAATGAAGGTGAGCAGACAGTGCCTGTCAGCAATATCTCTGTATGAAAGTGTCGTGTTGGACTCTCTCAACACCTTGTCTTGCATGGATTTGCCATCAGAGAGCTTTAGGCTGGTGTAACTCATTCACAGTAACACATTTTCTCCTTCAGCACCTCAGTCTGAGGTCCAGCTCACTATTATTGGTCTTTACACACTAGAGAGCTCCTTGTAGAAATAAATTCTGAGACACATTCCTGAAACCTCCTGTAGGACTCTGAATTACTACGAATTACAACACTGTTGCAAAATTTCTTTTCTAGGTAAGAGACACCAGCCAGGAACCCTGTGGTCGATTATCGTTTTTGAAAGAACCAAAGACTACAAAAGGACTGCCACAAACAGCTGTTTGCAACTTGAATATCACTCTGCCAGCACACAAAAAGGTATTTGTTAGGAAAAGTAAACATTTTCCTTAGGGTTGGGTTGGATTTATTTTTGTTCCTTTAGTTTTTGTCTCTCTTTTTTCTTTTTCTTTCCTGCTCGACATAAAGAAACCCTGTGAATTGTCAGTAATGAGAATGCTTTGGAATATGATAAAGGCTTTTAAAATGTATGTTTTATTGGTTTCTTGTATGTAGAACGCTTTTAAAGTCTCTTGTTACTGTGGTGTCGAGTTCCTATAATTTTTACGATTCTGTTTACAGCTCATGCTTCAGCCTGCAAGTCATAGGTTTATGCTTTCAGTAATGTCACGTGTTTATTTGCATTGGATGTAAGATTTTTTTTTTTTTCTTTTGTGTTGACATTTTGGATTTGCTTTGCCTTATAAATCAGCTTGCATTTTGTGCTCCCAATTTGGTCCTTTTCATATCCTGATATTCTTTTCCCTGCTGTCCATTATAATATTCCTTGTCTCTGCAATGCATCTTGGGACCAAAAGGAAACAGAGTCAGATCAAGATGATGAGGTAATATAAACACTGTCTTCTGTTTTTATTTCCTTCAGATTTAGTGAAGAAAAGTAGTATGTTATAGAAAAAAAACAAACAACTATTTTTAACTGTGGCATTGAAATGATACCTACAGAAAAACAACCATATCCTCAGCTTCTGTTAGTCTCTTGTAAAACAGGAGAAGTGCACAAATGTGGAAAAAAACCATGATTATATATTATGAAATTAAACCAAGCATTGAATAAAAGCAGTCTAAAATTTAACTTATTTTCTTCTGAAAAAGGATATATTTTTCAATATCAGACGCAGTCAAATTTTGGCAGAATCAGGAAGAGTTTAGTGGATAAGATTTTACTTCTTGGAGTAACACTGACACTGCTATGGTAACTTGTATTTCTGAGAAGGAAAAGTGTACTGCTGAGGCTGCAGTAGTGGCCTCTAATATCTTACCTCTGTAAATAAACTGGATTCTTTCTAAAAAAGTAAACCACCCAAGAGCCATTTCTAAATATTGTGTTCAAATCTATTTTCAAATAAAGCTCAGATATTGGCAGTTTAAAAAACCACTGTTCCATTGAAACCGCAACATTAGATTGTCAGAAAATTGAGTGGGTTTCACTCGTTAGAGGTAGTTATAGATGAGATCATCTTATAAAAGAAGCTACATAGATGTTTCCAATTTTCCTAGCAGCAATTTTTTTTTCTCTTCCTGGTGGCCAATAAATAGCAGTTGTCAGCTGCTGGTTAGAGTAGCTAAAAAAACCCCAAACAATTCAAACCAAAACATTCCTTACATGTTAAAAAATAATAATAGGAAAAGAATCGCTTTACCTCCACAGAATTTGTTCCCAGTTAGCTGTTATATAGCTATAACAGTAGTTTTCTTTCTAAACAAACTGTATTTATAGCCACATATTCAAGTGAGTTGATCTCTGAAGGACTTTTAATGTTTAAGACACCGCACTAGCAGCTATGCCACTGAATGCAGCCACTTACAAGGCAGTTTATTAGCTGACAAATAGTAGTCTGCTTTCTAATCCACATCTTTGCATTTTGTGCATATTAAAAAATCCCCTCCCATGCCTTTTTTTGTCCTTAATGTATTCACTTTAAAGCCAGTTGTACATCATGGTGTATGTGCTTTCGGGACAAACTAATCTGGGGCAAAATATTCAATCGGTCTAAGTTGCACTCTTATGAATGTTTCATGTTTGTACCTGTAGTCTTTTGTGTTGACCTCCTGTTTCTAGCCAAAGGTGGTTTATTTCACAGAGAATGAGCAACATCACACCATTTCTAGCAGTGTGAAGCAGTTTATTAAGTGATAACAGGATAATACTGAGATACTTTAGGGCAGGACAATGAACTGCTTCTGCTACCTAAGTTCTTCCACCTCCTGAGCAGAGGAATGAACCTGAGTCCCTTCCCTGCCTGCTCTGGAAGGGTGGTCACTCCCAGCAGTTTCCGTGCAGCCACGCTCCCTGCCCGGCAGTGCCTGGCACTCCTCCCACGGCACCCAGGAACAGACACCGGCTCTGCCCCCTCCCTGCCTGCTTGCCCAAATTCCGCTTCAGCATGCCATCCTGGAGCGGGATGGAAGCGCCCATTCCCGCCACTCTGTGGGGTTGTGTGCCACCAAAAGCGGCCCATCCTGCTGAGGTTTGAGGACTGGTGTGTTCAGACAGATGCCCAGGGCCCTAAATCCTGCCGTGTTTTGTTGCAGACGGAGAAAGCTGACCGGCGCCAGAACTTCGTCTCCCTTGCTTTACGTAAGCGCTACAGCTATCTGACTGAGCCTGGAATGAGTGAGTTGCTCTTACCAAAGTACTAAACCGTATAGATGTGATTTTTCATAAGAAGAGACATTTTTTCTATAAACGTTGTATTTGGTGTCGCTCTGAAATAAAAAAAAAAAAAAAAGAAAGAAAAAAAAAAAAGCTGTCTAAAACAAAACTCTTGGATGGTCTGTGAACTCTTGTGTTGTGAGAGCTTGAAGAATCCTGACTGGCAAATTATGTTAGTTAACTAAAAATATCATAGTTCTTAAAAATGCTGTGTAGCTCCAGAGTAGAAACATTGCAAATTACTTTCAAAAAGAGTCTCTTCCTCTGCCCTTTGAAACATCAGAGAGAGATGCTGTAGAAGGGAATGTTATAGACAGAAGACCACTCAGATAAGCACTTAAATGTTTAGATGCTTAGCCGAAATAGACTCTCTCATATTTTATATTTTCCCTCTTCTTTCTCCTCCCCTTCCCTTTCTCCTCTGTTCCCTGCAGATGCTTTTTATTTCCTGGCACCACACATTGCTTCCTTTTAAATTTGCGTTCCCCTTGACCAGACCTGTGGCATTCCTTTCCTTCCCAGTTAAATACAATAATGTATTTGGCTTAGCTTTTCTTCCTCACCTCTCCTCTCTGAGGTCAACTGCTATTGTTCCCCATTTCCAGGCTTCTTCTTGCCTTTTTTTTTCCCCTTTTGACCCCTCAGTTGCTACCCTGCAACAGACCCTTTGATATAATTCCATAAAATCCATAGACAAACTTCATCGGGTCTTGGGAGTTCCCACTGGATGGCTGCTGTTTATTTGTCCTATAAGATCTGTGGCTTCTTTGGATCAGATGTGCCCCAGAATATATTAGACTTCTCAGGCCGGGAAGAAGACTTCAAGCATATGACATCTGAAGAAGCTATCAGATCTGCTGAGACATCTTGATGGATTGTTAAGGTATTGTCACAGGCTTGATGGGAACTGAGAGAGAGGGAAAATGAAGTTGCTGGAAAGAAGGTTGATGACTGTGTGTATCGCTCACAATAAATTTTTTGGCCCTTACTGAGGGGAAAAAAGAAATCTTATCTATTCACCAGAGGTCCATTAAGTCTCATTTGCAAAAAACTAGCAGACAGATTTTTAAACTCTTCAACTGCAAGACAGAGCACAGAAGTGGCATCTTTAATGTCTCTGAATCTGTGATTTGACAGGCAAAAAAGAAGTTAGGAGGGCAGCCTGTGGGTGTGCTTGCCTCACTAGTCAGTTGTCACACATGGGCTCATCACAGTGCAGTGGGATTCCCATAAGGATATGTCCTAACATTAACTGCTGAACAAGTTGCTAGTTCTTTTCAGAATCATTTTGGGGTTTATTTCTTGAACTCGAGACTCTATGAACTTCTGGTGAATGTTAGCATATACTGCTAATTAAATATTCGTAATAAAGTATAATTCATTTAATGAAGTACACTATGGGGGGTTTTTTTTGGGTGGGGAGAAAGAAGTGTATTTTTACTTAAAATAACTTAGTAAGGAAAAGCAGGTGTTTATTGATTTAGTCTGTGCCAGTCAGGCCTAGTACTCAAGCTCTCTTCAACATAAATGTTCTTATGCAATATCACCAGCCATCCACACTGACTTCTGGGCTTTGATTGGCTCCTATAGGACCAGCACATTTCTCCTTGCAGGATATGGACCTGTGGTGCACTGAATATTCACTATTTTATAGGAGTGTGTGTGCTTTAACAGTTTAGTGTTAGCCTTGCTGAGCTTCCTTCACTGAGTTACCATCTGTCTATAAGACAGATCGAGCAGGTTTGACAAATTATTAGTGTAACTCGAGAGAAAGGTATGTTGAATAAGTTCTTTCGCTATTTCAGCTCCATTTCTAAGTCCAACTTCAAAGGAAAAAAAAAAGTCCTCAAAGTTGCTTTCAATGTCAACTCTCTGAATGTTATTGCTGTATCAGAGGATATGTTTGTGTAATGGGATTCCCAGAAATACTTTCTGACATGAGTGCCTCCTGTGATGCAAAATGTGGTTGATGATGATTCTGTTCAAAATGCCTATGAATAAGCTGAGAGTTCTGGGGGATGATAACATTTAACAGGTTTGTCCTTGCCAGGAATTTATTTCATAATCTATTTTTCTTTGACTGCTTTTCTAATATTACCTTTTGAGAACTGTAAAGTTGAACAGGTCTGTCTTTGAGCTGATACAAGAAATCTCCTCAAAAGGTACCAAGACACTACATCTTGTAGAAAAAGTGTACTCTTCTTTTAATGACCTCTTGTGAAATGATTTTGTAAGGTTTACGTATTTGTGCTTAATACACCATACAAAATGTATTAATCTGTGTGCTCGTTTTGACATGACATTTGTGCATGAATAAAAACTGATTCAGTTGCTTTGCCTGCTCACGACTATCATACATCATACTTGCCATATTTCATTTATGACATATGCTTCTTAAAATCATTTCATGAAAAGTTTTACTTTAATTTTTACCAAACAAAAGGAATATTGCATGAGAAAAAAATGCATATGTTCCTTTCTTTCTTTTTCTTTTTCTTTTTTTTTTTTAATATTGACTAAGAAAAGCTCTTGCTCTTATTGGCTTTGTGAGTGTGAAGCATATCCGAATTGTGCATGGAAGACAGAGATTTGAATTTATTCCAATTGCTTCACAGTTTGCACATCAATTGCCTGTCACTTAAAGGAATTTTGGGTTCTGCATGAAATAGTTCTTAAGTGGTTTAAAAAAAGATTTGAGCTACATAATGTCATTTTATGCAGGTTTATATTTTTGTATAGGTTCAAATCTGAACAGAACAACAATAGAAATTATTAAACGGAAAATTCTAATAGTTGCACAAAGCAGAGACATTCCTAAACAGGCAAAATAAAGCTGATATGAATATTTCAGAAGTAGCACATCAGAAAGTCAATAGGAAGTAAGAGAAGAAATTTTGATGTGGCTTTATTTTTACCTTATGGATTCCTTTTGTGTGTTTTCTGTTCTCCATTGTTTGCAGATTTGGTTGCTGTGTGCTTTCTGTCTTTCATTTCATGTTGATTTTCAGTTTGGACCAGTTATCAGTATATGGCTCGTTCCTAATTTTTTTCTTTCCTTTTTTAAATCTTCTTTTGCCTCCTTCATCCCAACTCATGCAAACAATTGTACTTGCTTTTCGTAATATTACAACGTTTACTGACCAATTTTCTTCTCTGGTCTCTCTGTTTTTCAACCATTTTTGTTGATTTTTATGTTTGATTTTAATTTAACAATTTAAGAAACAGTTGAACGGAGTGCAGGAGCTACAAGATCCCTACCTGCTACTTACTCATACAAGCCATTCTTTTCAACACGGCCATATCAGTCATGGACAACAGCTCCAATTACAGTGCCTGGGCAAACCAAATCAGGCTTCACTTCCTTATCAAGCTCTTCCTCTAACACTCCTACAGCTTCCCCATTAAAATCAATATGGTCTGTTTCTTCTACTTCTCCAATCAAATCCACGTTAGGAGCTTCTACCACATCTTCAGTTAAATCTGTTAGTGATGTAGCATCTCCGATTAGATCATTTCGGACAATCTCTTCGCCAATAAAAACTGTGGTCTCGCAGCCTCCCTACAACATGCAGGTTACTTCAGGCTCTTTCGTCAGAGCTCCCGCAGTCACAGAAGCTGCCGGTCTCAAAGGGCTGGCCTCCACTACCACATTCCCCTCTCGGACATCTCCAGTGACTACAGCAGGATCTCTCTTGGAGAGATCGTCCATAACCATGACGCCTCCAGCATCCCCCAAATCCAACATTAACATGTACTCTTCGAGCTTGCCACTTAAATCGGTCATCACATCAGCATCTTCACTTTTATCGTCCCCTCTAAAGTCAGTGGTGTCACCTGCTAAGTCAGCAGTTGACGCTGTTTCATCCGCTAAAGTCATGATGGCCTCGTCTCTCTCGTCGCCAGCAAAACATGTAGCTGGGCACACAGATGTACCATTGCTTAATGGGTCTGTGTCACCTCTGAAATACCCATCTTCTGCCAACTTAATAAATGGATCCAAAGCTGCAGCTGTTTTTCAAGACAAGATCACTGCAGCTGCACATTCTGCAACTTGTGCTGCTAACGCAGTTGCTGACACGGCTGAGAGAGTGTTTTCAACAGCTACAACAATGTCATTTTCTCCACTCAGGTCATTTGTGTCTTCAGCACCATCAGCTTTCCAGTCAATGAGAACTCCTCCTGCAGGTGCTTTGTACACAGCCCTTGGGTCAATATCTGCAACTACCTCATCAGTAACTTCATCAACAATAACGGTGCCGGTATATTCTGTAGTCAATGTTTTGTCCGAACCAGCATTAAAGAAGCTCCCAGAGTCGTCTTCACTCACAAAATCAGCAGCTGCGTTACTGTCACCTATTAAAACATTGACTACAGAGGCACGCACGCAGCCTACCTTTACTCGAACTTCATCTCCAATAAAATCATCCTTGTTTTTAGCACCCTCTGCTCTCAAATTGTCCACACCATCTTCCTTATCCTCCAGTCAGGAGATACTGAAAGATGTTGCTGAAATGAAAGAGGATCTGATAAGAATGACTGCAATATTGCAGACAGATGTCGCAGAGGAAAAACCGTTCCAACCTGACATACCAAAAGAGGGTAGAATTGATGATGAAGAGCCCTTTAAAATTGTTGAGAAAGTAAAAGAGGACTTAGTAAAAGTTAGTGAGATTCTGAAAAAAGATGTGTGTTTAGAAAGTAAAGGGTCGGCTAAAGTATCCAAAAGTGATCAAGGACACCTGTCTGAGGATGACTGGGTAGAGTTCAGTACAGAGGAGATTGATGAAGCGAGACAGCAAGCTTTGACAAGCCCTCCTATATCTGTTCCAGAGAAGGTCCAAATTAAAACTAAAACCATGTCGGAAAAGGATTATAGCTTGTCAAAAGTTATTGATTACTTAGCAAATGATATCGGTAGCAGTTCATTAACAAACATAAAGTACAAGTTTGAAGAGGGGAAAAAAGAAGGTGAAGAGAGACAAAAGCGCATTTTAAAACCAGCCATCGCTTTGCAGGAACATAAACTTAAAATGCCGCCAGCCTCCATGAGGCCTTCGACGTCAGAAAAGGAGTTATGTAAAATTGCAGACTCCTTTTTCGGAACAGACACTATTTTAGAGTCTCCAGATGACTTTTCTCAACATGATCAAGATAAAAGTCCCTTGTCTGACAGTGGCTTTGAAACGAGGAGTGAAAAGACACCTTCTGCCCCACAAAGTGCTGAAAGCACGGGGCCAAAACCGCTTTTCCACGATGTGCCCATCCCTCCCGTCATTACAGAAACAAGAACTGAAGTAGTTCATGTCATCCGCAGCTACGAACCATCTTCCGAAGATATTCCAGAGCAGAAGCCAGAGGAGCTGCCGGCCTCAAAACCTACCCCAACATTTATGGAGCTGGAGCAAAAACCTTCCGGGTCTATTAAAGAGAAGGTTAAAGCTTTTCAAATGAAAGCCAGCAGCAGTGAAGAAGACGACCATAAGTGCGTCCTTAGTAAAGGTGTCCGAGTGAAAGAAGAAACTCATATCACTACAACGACTAGGATGGTTTATCATAAACCTCCATGCACAGAAAGTACCTCTGAAAGAATCGAGGAAACTATGTCTGTTCATGACATAATGAAAGCCTTTCAGTCTGGACGTGACCCTTCCAAAGAACTGGCAGGTCTCTTTGAACATAAATCGTCAGTAACGTCCGATGTTAGCAAGTCTGCTGAAACTTCACCTCAACATGCAGAGAAGGACAGCAAAATGAAACCCAAACTGGAGCGAATAATAGAGGTCCATATTGAACAAGGTAATCAGGCTGAACCTACTGAAGTCATTATTAGAGAAACAAAAAAGCATCCAGAAAAAGAAATGTATGTATATCAGAAAGACTTACCTCGGGGAGATATTAACTTAAAAGAGTTGGAAAAACATGATGCTTTTCCTTGTTCAGATGAACAAGGTCAGCAAGAAGAAGAGGAGCTCACGGCCGAAGAGTCACTTCCTTCTTATCTGGAATCCTCTAGAGTTAACACTCCCGTGTCCCAGGAAGAAGACAGTCGCCCTAGTTCTGCTCAACTCATGTCTGATGACTCTTACAAAACACTGAAGCTTTTGAGTCAGCACTCAATAGAATACCATGATGATGAGTTGTCAGAACTAAGAGGGGAGTCTTACAGGTTTGCTGAGAAAATGCTTCTTTCAGAAAAGCTAGATGTGTCTCATTCTGATACTGAGGAGTCAGTTACTGACCATGCTCTACCCCTTAGTGCAGAGTTACAGGGGACTGATAAACGATGCAGAGAAAAAGTAGCTACTGCCCCCAAAAAAGAGATTCTCTCCAAAATCTATAAAGATGTATCTGAAAATGGTGTAGGTAAAATGTCTAAGGAGGATCATTATGATAAAGTGACAGTGTTACACTACACTGGAGATGTTAGTAGCCCCAAACATGCAATGTGGATGCGCTTTACTGAGGACAGATTAGACAGAGGTAGAGAAAAGTTGATATATGAAGACAGGGTGGACAGGACTGTTAAAGAGGCAGAAGAAAAACTGACTGAAGTATCCCAGTTTTTTCGGGATAAAACAGAGAAGTTGAATGATGAGCTACAGTCTCCAGAGAAAAAGCAGCATAAAAAAAATGGCAAGGAAATACATTCTAGCCAGAGCTCTGCCAGCAGCAGCCCTGAGAAAGTTCTGCTCTCTGAATTGCCGTCGTCCGGGGATGAATGGAGTAAGGTGAAGCAGTATGCACATGATGGGAAGTGCTTTCCCAAGGTGGATGAAAGAAAAGCATCCAGTTTGCCCAGCAGTCCTGAAAAAAGGATATATGTGCAACCTGCAGAGGACTCTAAACGAACTATGGAACACAAAGGAAGTGCTCAGCAGACTGGAGTGCCTGAGACTGGATTTCAGCTGAAGCAATCAAAGCTCAGTTCCATTAGGCTTAAATTCGAACAAGGTATAAGTCCCAGGAGTAAGGACATAACTCAAGAAGAAAAAAAGCTGGATGGTCAGTCTAAAATTCCAGTAAAAAAATTGCAAGAAAGTAAGCTACCAGTGTATCAGTCCTATTCAAGAGAGAAACATGCAAAGCAAGTAGAGGTCATTGATGCGAGCACGGCTTTACAGAAAGAGGTGAAAGTACAGGAGGACCTTGTTCCAGGTAAAGGGAAAGCTGTCGAAGAGTTTCGTGCTTCAGACACACAAAAGCAAAGAACCGAGATGAGGAAGGGCGTGCCAGAATGCATTCCTGAACCACGGGCAAAAGACCTGGCGTATGGCTCAGACGCAACGACGAAGGGACACTGGGACAAAAAAATCTATAGGACGTGGGAAAGTCCTGGAACTTCTAACCATAAAGCACAGAAGGAAAAGCTTTCACATGTGCTGGTTCCAGATACAGTAAAAGAAAACCATGTTGATCATGCTGAATCTAAAACTGACAAAAAAAGTGAATTTATCACTGTGACAGAGCACAAAGTGGCCTCAAATGGAATTCATTCAGAAGAAGTGAAGGAACTGACTGTAAAATCTCCCTCAAAAAGGGTTTTATACAGAGAATTTGTTGTCAGGGAGGGGGAACGTAATGGTGAAGTGGCTGATAAAATATCCAAAAGGAAAGAAGAAATTGCTGTGTCCCATATTCCAGTCAGAATTGTTGAGGAGAAGAGAGCCATGCTTGATGGTGTCTATGAACTTTCAGCTAAAGTATCCCAATCAGCTGTGATTCAGGAGAAAGTTGAAAGACAGATTGATTATGTGGAAGATGAAAAAATAAAGCATTCAGAAATCAGAAAAGTTACCAAGCAGCAGAGCTCAGTAGGTCTAAGTCCTCCTGCTGAGGAAACAGAGCTATCCCCTAGCAAATCACCAGATTCTTTAGAATGTAGCCCAGGAAAGGAATTTCCTTCAAGTGATGTAGTTGACCCCGGTGCCAGTGATTACTTGGATAAAGCTGCACCGCTAGTAAGCACTGAGGGAGTAAAAGAAATTAAGACCTTACCTGTTTATGTCAGTTTTGTTCAGGTAGGAAAGCAATATGAGAAAGAGGTGCAACAAGGAAGTATTAAAAAAATTGTCAGTCAGGAGAGTAAGACGGTACAAGAGACAAGGGGGACATTTTACACAGCTAGACAGCAAAAGCAACCTCCTTCTCCACAAGGTAGTCCAGAAGATGACACGCTAGAACAAGTGTCCTTTATAGACAGCTCTGGTAAAAGCCCTTTAACACCAGAAACACCAAGTTCAGAGGAAGTGAGTTACGAGTTTACATCTAAAACACCTGACTCACTAATAGCTTATATCCCAGGCAAGCCCAGCCCTATACCCGAGGTATCTGAGGAGTCAGAGGAGGAAGCAGAGGCTAAGTCAACATCTGTGAAACAGGCAGAGGTTGAGGAACCACAGATTGACAAAGCAGTACCCAGTCTTATAAATAAGGACTCTAACAAAAGACCCAAAGGTAACCGAGTTGCCTATATTGAATTCCCTCCTCCGCCACCACTGGATGCAGATCAAGGCGAGTCAGAAAAGAAGCCTCATTATTCCACTGAGAGTGAAATGGAGATGACTGAAGTGAACTTGCAGGATGAACATGACAAATGCCAACTGGCTGAACCTGTCATCAGAGTACAGCCACCGTCTCCTGTGCCACCGGGAGCAGATGTCAGTGACTCCAGTGATGATGAATCCCTCTATCAACCTGTTCCGCTTAAAAAGTATACGTTCAAACTGAAAGAGCTGGAAGATGACCAGAAAGAAACCTCAAAACCCAAAGCCCCTGAAAAGATTGAGAAACAGAAAGAGTTAGGACATCCCACTTCTGGGAAACCCAATGAGTTTGACACTGGGCTTGATTCACCCCAGAATGATGTAGTGCAAAATGGGAGTAACAATGACCAGTCTGTCACAGAGTGTTCCATAGCAACCACTGCAGAATTCTCCCATGATACCGATGCGACCGAGATTGACTCTCTTGACGGTTATGATTTGCAAGATGAAGATGATGGTTTAACTGAGAGTGATTCTAAACTTGCAGGTCCGGCAGTTGAAACCAAAAAGGACGTATGGACTACAGAAGGCATTCTAAAGCAGACTGATCGCTGCTTTAGTCAGAGTAAGCTTGAAGTCATTGAGGAGGAAGGCAAGGTAGGCCCTGAAGAAGACAAGACGCCTTCAAAAGGTCCATCTTCTGACAAAGCTGGAGATAAGAGCGATAAGAAGTCAGGGGCACAGTTTTTCTCTTTGGAAGGCAGACACCCTGACAGGACTGTATTTCCTGACTCGTATTTCAGTTACAAAGTAGACGAAGAATTTGCAACGCCTTTCAAAACCGTGGCCACCAAGAGTCTAGATTTTGACCCGTGGTCCAATAACCGAGGTGACGATGAAGTGTTTGAGACTAAATCAAGGGATGATGAGGCCAAGCCATTTGGTCTGGCAGTGGAAGACAGATCTCAAGCTACAACACCTGACACAACTCCAGCCAGAACTCCAACAGATGAGAGTACGCCAACTAGCGAGCCCAACCCCTTCCCATTTCATGAGGGGAAGATGTTTGAGATGACTCGCAGTGGTGCAATTGACATGAGCAAGAGGGATTTTGTTGAAGAAAGACTCCAATTTTTTCAGATTGGTGAGCATACTTCTGAAGGGAAGTCAGGGGACAAGGGGGAAGGGGATAAAAGTACAGTCACTGCCATCACACAGCCACAGGCAGGGGACAGCACTGTAGAAACAAACCTAGAGAGACCAGTAGAAACAACAGCAGTTGAAAATAAGCCCGGCATCCAGGCCAGTGGAGATTGCATGGAACAAACACTTGGTAGTAACTCACTGGAGAAATCATCGGCAGCAGTAAACGCTTCCAAAGTTGATCCCAAATTGCGCACACCAATTAAAATGGGAATTTCTGCTTCCACCATGACTCTGAAGAAAGATGGCCCTGGCGAAGTGACAGATAAGATAGAAGCTGTGATGCCAAGTGGTCAGGGATTAGAAAATGAAACTGTAGCAGTGATTGCGAGTTCAGCTTCTAGCCAGACGAGCTGTAGGCAAACAGAAAACACTGATTTTCCAAAAGATAATTTTAATAACAACAACAATTTGGATTCATCTGCTGTCCCTACAGATGATATTACCTGTAATGTAGTGCTAAAAGAACATTTGGAACCGAAATGTTCCCTCCAGAAAGCTAATCAAGCGAAAAGCACTTCAGGAAAAGGTACAGGGACAACACAAGGACAAAGAGTAAGAGATAAGCAAAAACCTCACGGAGAGCAGCAAAAGTCAACAGAGGTGGTAGGGTCTAGAGGAAAATCAAAGCTTCCTGTAAAGGCCAGCTCAGTAAAACAAGTCTTTTCACAAAATAATCTCCAAAGCAATACAGGGAGTAAAGTGAGAGAGGCTAGTAAGCCTGACAAAGCAAAACAAAATAATTCTTCTCCCTGTCTAGAAGCAAGGTCTAGGATTCCTGTAAAAAATACACATAGGAGTAATCTAGCTAGAAGAACTCCAGCCCTGCCAAAACAAGAGCAGGTAGAGAAAGAAAAACCAAAACAACTTCCTTCTAAATTACCGGTAAAGGTAAGATCTACCTCCGTCACCATGACAACAGTTAAAGTAAAGAAAAATCAGCTTAGGGAGGTATGTAAACATTCTATTGAATATTTTAAGGGAATTAGTGGTGAGACATTAAAGCTTGTGGATCGTCTTTCTGATGAAGAGAAAAAGATGCAGTCAGAGGTGTCTGATGATGAAGAAGACAGTACATCAAGGAACACGTCCTTATCAGAAGCTACTCAAGTTTACCAGCCTTCCATTACACCGAAGTCTGCTAGAGACATGAGAACAGAGGCAGCATCTATAAAATCAAAGATTGAAAAGGCCGACAGTGAGAGGAGGAGGAGTAAGAGGACTGGTGAGAATGAAGGCAGTCAGGTTTCTGGAGCTCTCATGGCTCACCTCGTGGAGATCAAGCCTAGTTTGTAAAACTTTCAACTTGTTGATCCTAGTGCATGAACTGTTGTGATTGCCTGTGGAGTGACTTAACTGTAGTTTTCATTCTGTCATTGTCATCTGTATGTGCTGTCTTATTCTCTTTTTTCTTCCTTCAAACAAATTCTGTACTGTAGAAAGCTAGCGAAGCATGCCAAAGACATTCATGTAACTCAGAAATTGATGTAACTCAGAAATTGAAAGACGTCTCTTGTGACAGCAAATCTGTTCTGTCAAAGTAGAGAAAATAGACAATAATCTGGCCTTGGTGGTTTTCACCAGTAATTGAACAACTTGTCTACAGTCTAACAGCTAGATTGTCAGCATGTTTGGTTTCATTACACGACATCATGTAGTTTTACATTTTGGCTTTACACAGGTGAAAATCTAAAAGCTGTGAAAAAATTTTGTTTTGTAGGTTATTAGGTCACACAACCATTCTAGTAAACAATATAAGCACTGTCAACTTAGTCAATTAAAGCTATTATTTATAATAAACTATTATCCGGTATTGTGGTTTTCTGTGCAAAACCTTTTTAATTGAGAAATTGTAAATCACAGGTCCACAGAGTCCATGTGAACGGACAGATATAAGGATGGCAATTGTAGCTGATCACCTAGGACTTAGCTGGACAGGTAAGCTTTTCTGCTTTAATATTGAAATCAGTCTCTGCTATTGCATTTTTAGACATTGTTTTACCAGAAGACGCAACAAGGCTGCATCGGGCTCTTCCAAATTCGTAGCCAGGCCAGCTTCCCAAAACATGTATTTCTGGGCAGAGATGCCTAATGGGAAATTATTCCTTGATCTTGCAATAAATCAAAGAGAAACTCACAGGGAAAACAGCTAAATGGCCCTTCTCTCAAGATGTTCCCCCAAGGAGCTGAGAGGCTCTGCCTGCTCGGGCTCAGGGCTGCCTCTGGAGTATCTGCTGGCCCTGGACAGCAGTTTCCCCCAAGCCCTGGCTGCAGGGGGCCCAGCAGTGCCCCAGCAAGTTGGTGTTGGAGGTGCTCTCCGTGTGCCCATCCACAGCCCTGTATGTTGGTACAGAGCTGCCTTTCCTGGGCTCAGGTGACCACAGCACTGATGCTGAGCTGCACAGGGTGCTCCCAGGGAAATAACAACCAGCGGAAATAAACGGAGTTTATAAATTAGCACTGATGAGGCAGTCTCCAGGGAGGGCTTTCTCACCGTGTTTAAGTGGCTTACTGGGCATAAGTGTGATAATCGCTCCCAGAGATGATTGAAATTCAAAATGATGTCTTTGGAAATTAAGGCATGGGGATATAATGCCATGTTCATTGTTATCCGTGAAGTTTGTGTCAGGCAGTTTTGTTGGCGTCTCTGTGACCTATGAAAGGTAGTATTTTTAAGCTTGACAAGACAATTGAGAGATTTGTGCTTTCTTTGGTGTTTTTGGGTTTGTTTTCTTTTCTCGCTTGCTTTTTTTGTCTTTATAGAACTGGCAAGAGAACTGAATTTTTCTGTGGATGAAATAAATCAAATCCGAGTAGAAAACCCAAATTCTCTTATTGCTCAAAGCTTCATGTTATTAAAAAAATGGGTTACCAGAGATGGGAAGAATGCTACAAGTAAGTTCAAGTAGTTACTTTTGCTGTTTATGAGTTTTAGCCAATTGCATCTGTTGCCAAGTTGAAGAAAACATTATGAATGTCCTTCACAAACTGCCGATGAAGAAAGAAGTTTCAGTTACATTTTTACCAGGAGTCAGAAATATGTCATATTTATTCACTATATACGCAGAAGGAAATGATCTGTTCTCCCAATCCATAATTGATGGGACAAGTAATGAACTTAAACTTCAGTAAAGAAAATAAAAGGCAAAACTTTCCAATAGCAAGGAATGTGAAACATGGAAATGACTGCCTGGAAAATTTAGGTAGTCTCACAGTGTTGCAGGTCATAGGGAAAGACTAAACTTCTTCCTGTAAGGAGTGACGATACTTCTGGGTTTGTCTGTGGGTTTTACTTGAATTGCTCAAACTAAAAGAGAGGGGTTGATTTTTGTGTGGGGTCAATGGTGTTCGTTACCCTTCTCTGATCCACAAACTCCTACACGCCATTTGAGTCTCCTTTGATCTTTCTCACTGTAAAAGTAATTTCCAGTATTACTGTGTTCTCACAACAGGGTTATCATAAATGAGATTTCATGATGTACTGCATGAATAGCCATATATGCATTATTACCTACATGACTGCCTATTCTGTTTTTCCTCAAAACAGAATGGTAAAGGATTTTTACACTCCCTTTACGCTCCAGTAAAAGGATATTTTGTATCAGTAGTAAGTAAATACGTTCTTCAAGAACTATCTGACCTTGTTCCTTGTGCCTTTTGTGTTGTAATATAATTATACTTGGAGAGTGTATAGACTTTTAATAGGTGTATATCTTGAATAAGTAGGCAGCTGAATGACTGCTCAGACAAATGCTGGGGTTTCCTACAACCAAAGGCATTGGGACATGCCAGCAATTTGTAAGTAATGCCATGTGAATGTAACTGAGAGAAATGATCACACAGTTCTGCAATGCCGAGCCTTTTTCTGATGTGGTTTTTTTTTTTTTTTTCAGCTGATGCCTTAACTTCTGTATTGACAAAAATTAATCGAATAGATATCGTCACCCTGTTGGAAGGACCAATATTTGATTATGGAAATATTTCAGGCACCAGAAGTTTTGCAGATGAAAATAACGTATTTCATGATCCCATTGATGGTAATTGAATTCTGTAGTCATATTTAATTCAGTGACATGTCCAATAATACAATAATGTTGTATAAACTAGACTTTAAAGAAAGATTGTAAGTTCTACAGAAACAATGATTTTAAATGTGCGAAGGGGTTTTCCTCTCCTAAAGCATGATACAATAGAATCACAGAATATCCTCAGCTGGAAGGGACCCATGAAGATCATCGAGTCCAGCTCCTGGCCGTGCACGGGACAGCCCCAAGAATCACTTGGAGCATTGTCCAAACACTTCTTGGACTCTGTCAGGCTTGGGACCATGACCACTTCTCTGTTCCAGTGCCGGACCACCCTCTGGGTGAAAAACCTCTTCCCAATATCCAGCCTAAACCTCCCCTGACACAGCTTCCTGCCTGCTCACATTCCCACTGGCCAGGTCCCTTTCCACAGGGCTGCTCTCCAGCCTCTCATTCCCCAGCCTGTACACACAGCCAGGGTTGCCCCATGCCAGGTGCAGAACCCGACGCTTGTCTTTGTTAAACTCCATGTGGTTGGTGACTGCCCAGCCCTCCCTGCCTTGGAGAGGGTCCTCAGCTGCTCCCAATTTCATCTCAAACTTCCTTAGTACACCTTCAGGTGCTGCATCCAGGTCATTTATGGAGATAATGTGGGTTGCACATTAATATCTCAGACAACCAGCCCAGAGTCCCCCAAATGTGTGCCTGAGTAAACTTGTTCCCACCAGCCTCGGTGTCAGTTGACAAGACCAAGCTTTCCTCCTGCAGCAGTTGTCCTTTGAGGCTTGCCCATGCCTGTTTTTTACATACTTGGTATTGCATGCTTGATAATTTACCTGGAAGTATGTGTGCTCTTTGGCTTCCTGTCTAAATATGTGGTAGTAAAAATTCTTCAAGGGAAAAAGAAGGAAGAACAAGGGGGAGAAAGTGCATAGTATTTGCATGGAATAAATTAATGTGCAATTTACTACCAAACCTCTTTGAGACCCGTGAACACCGATTGCTTTATGATTTCTACAATGGCAGTAGAAAAATAGGAAAATGTTTTATTGGTGCATGAGTGAATATCTTTTTCAGTCTGCTAATGGGTAAAATTGTGTAATAATTTTCACGTGGAAGCTGTGTCAACTGAAAACAGAACTGTGCAGGTTAAATTTGAGTCAGATTAAAAGGATAAATGAAATTCTCTTTGTAAAGCAAAATTTCCGTAGGAGTGCATATTATTTATCAGCATACTGAAGATACTAAATGTTGGTTTTTTCTTGTTTTAAGTGTTAGATAATGGGCACTGGATTATTACTGTGATTTTACTCACTTGTATTATAAATAGCTTCTTAAATGAGAAATTTTTTTTTTGTAAGTAACATTTCCTTTGGTTTTTGTAATTTTTTCAATTATGTTTTGGCTTTCTCTGTATTTTAGTCAGTTTTTTTTTTCTTGAGAACATATGAGCTCAGTGTACCTCCATTATTGAGCAGCATTGCTGATCATTGAATCATTGCACTACAGAAATAGTTTTCTGTTGACATTTTAAGAAAGTTGCTCTTGAAATGTTGCTTGCGCCTTTTAATAGTGGCATCAATGTTTTTATGAAAAAAGCGCTTCTCTGCAGTTGCTTTGTGTCTCTCCTCTCCTCTGAACCTTCCTCTAGCTTCCTTTCCTCACCAAGACCAGACCACCTTTGCCTTTCTCTCGGCTGGTTCAGGAAACAACCCCCCAAGCCCTTTTGATGCACCTCCCCTCGCAGGCAGCACAATGTCCAGTTAACCCCACAGCATGTGTTTTCTCCTTTCCTAGGTTGCCCAACCTCATTTGCCAGAATGCGAACTTAAGGTTTTGTTGCCATTTTTTAATGTATATATTCAGTTTAATCCTTTTGTATGGGTTGGGGCTTTTTTTGTGTGTGTGTTTTCATCAATTTTTCTTTTCTCTTTATTTGATCAGTGTATCTGATTGTACCAATGTCACCAAGATCACCTCAATCTTCAAGATCACCAAGATCTCCTTACTCACCACAGTCCTCTCACCCGTATAACTTCACTGTACCTGAAATATTCATATAGCTCTCCCTTGTTGTGTTTTTGGTCTCTTATCCCTTCGTTAACCTCCTTACTTTAGTTTTTTATCCTGCTCTGTATTTAGATCTACCATCTTTTAGTATCCTCATTAGGATCCATTTCTGTTCTTCATTCTTTAACTAGTTCATTCTTGTTCTCTGTGGTTAAATTGGAGGTATATATTAGTAACACTGTATTTCTGGTATTGTGTATTTTGATATAAAAGCATATTAAAAATGTGGACCTGTTTTAGAAATAGTACCTACTGACAAAAAAAAAGTGGCTACTGCTGTCTTTAAAATCTGTTATTTAAACTTCCAAATTTAAAAAATAAATAAATAAAAACTTGGAAATAAAGATTTACACAATATGGCTGCAAGAGATTGTCTTGTATGTAAAGGGACAACCACTCTTGTCCACATTTGATTTATTGCATGCTCATAAGACAATCTGCTATAGCTTGAAAATGGCTGCGAGAGCAATTGCTGAAAACGTTACAGACTATTAAAAAATAGTCCGAAGTACTGGCTTCACTGTACTATTTGTGGGCAGTACTCTTTCTTTGTTCCGTCTCTGTGGGACAAAGTAACAAAATCTATCAGAACTGCATTGGTTCTTATACACCTGCACCTCCTCATATGTTTCATACTTTATGTAACCCATGAATCATTTGGCATTTGCTTATTTGTTGCTCCATGCTTCATCCCAGTCAGTCCAAATGTGCTGTCTTCCTTAGGTTATCCCTCCATCCAAGTGGAACTGGAAACTCCCACTGGGTTGCGCTTCGTGCCGCCCACCCCTTTCCACCAGGACGATTTCCTTAGCGACACCTCTAGCCTAGAGTCACCCCTTAGAACTCCCAGTAGACTGAGTGACGTGTTAGTGACCTGCCAGGGACAGGTCGTAGATGGCACAGCAGCAGCACCGCCAGTGGTGACTGAAGAAGACACTTCACTGGATGACAGCAAAGTTGATTTCTCAGTGCCTATAGAAGGAACACCTAAAGATATTTCCGTAGGTGAGAGCCAGTTGGAGGAAGTGGACCTTAAGGATTTTCCGCGGTATCTCGGTAGTTATGGTGGGATATCCAAAGATGCTAAACAAAGGCAGAGTGAAGAGACTAGTAAAAGAGGAGTGAGGACTGAACAGCCTGAGAGAGAGAAGTCTGGTACTGATGAGGAGATGACGGCAGAAAAGTTTAAGTCTCTGTTTGAGGACATTCATCTGGAAGAAGGAGCTGAGTCTGAGGAGATGACGGAAGAAAGAGTATGGTCAATTCTTAAAGGTGTTCAACAAGCAGAACGCGAAATGTCTTCAATTACAGGTTGGCAGCCTGACTCCTCCAGCGTCTCCGAGGCGCCGACGTCGGGGCGCAGGATAGGCAGCAGCCTGCTGGATCGCTTGGACGAGAGGTGAGCCCCTCTGTGCTGCAGTGTGTGTGTGTCTGTGGGCTCCCCACGCTGCCTCAGCCGCCAGCAGCAGGGCAGAGGCTGTTCTCTGCTCTGTGAGAGCAAGTGTATACACTTACGTATACATTTAAAAGAGAAATTTGATCTGGCCTCAGATATATTTGTCTCTAAAAATGTGTATTTATCAGGTTTCATTCCTGATAGAGGTATTTGAGAAACACTTCGTTTTATCTTTAGCAGGTAATATTGCCTTTCATGTTCTTAATCTCGTGTATTTCTATTTTCAATTAATCTAAGTGGTGCGTAGAGGTAGCTGGAATCAAGAATATGATCTGAAACCAGGATACTACATTACTCTTATTTTTTGAGTCCCTTTTTAGCAATCATCCTTTCCATTTGCATCTCTTTGCCTTCCCTCAGATAGTTGTTACTTTTCCCATAAGCCAGTTTTTGCATTGTCACTTTTTGTAACACTTCAAGCAAATTACGTCATGCTAATTTACTAGACTTTTAAAAAACTAAGTTCCGAGGCAGAAGCAGGTAAGAATGGTGATACCAAACCCTCCTAGTCCTGGATGCTGGCTCCCAGAGGTGACTGCAGAGGATACTCAGGGAAGGAGAATGGATATATATGCTGTTCTCCCCCTGCACTCTCCCAAGCTTCCCTTGTCTTTGACATAATGACCTGCTGAGAGGGATGCTTTCTATAAATTTATCCTCAGTGCATTTCTCTTGCACGAGCTTTTCCAGCCTGCCCTTGGACCTCCTTAAGCTTTCAACGTTCACAATATGTGTTGTCCTGTTCAGCTCTACCAATGCCCGCTGGGCAAGGGGCTCCTGGGATCACTAATTGAAGGAGCTGGGTCTGCAGGAGCTATAAATCAGCAAGGAATGATTATCTGCACAGTGATCATTTGTCTGTCAGCAGCTTACATCCTTTGCATCTCTGACTCAGGATGTTTTAAGGTTCAAGGTAGCATTAGATACTCTCTTATCGGATCCGGTGGGAATTTGGTCATTGATTTCAGCAAATTCATTGTCTTTCAATTGTGTAAAGCACTTGAACTGCTGCTGATGTGGTTCCTGTTGTTAAGCAAGTGTTGTTATTCTGCATTTTATATTGTGTTAAATGAGTTAGATCACTTTTGGAAGTAAAAGGGCTTCCTTAAGAAGATATCAATTTCTAGCTAAATGAATTCACTTTGCTGTCTTTTATAAGAGTTTTGCCAGCAAACAGCTGGCTTATTTTCATATGCCAGCATTACACAGTCATAATGTTTAACATAAAGTGAGCAAAAATACAAAGGAAAAGAAAACTGTTTATCAGAAGTGCAGGTTAAACCTGTCTGTAGGTAATCTGAGGCAAATTCTGGTCAGCTTTCTATCTTTTTGTAACTTTCCTTGCCTTTGTCTCTGCACAGTGTTGAGACTCTGCAGTGTCTAAGGACTCATTTGCAAATAACAATATTTTTTAAAAGGCATGACCTATTTGAAGTACAGATATCGTACTTTGGGGGAAAAGTAACTGGTAATTGCATGGTAACAGATACTTTCATCACTTCTTTGGTTAGAGAGCAGTTTAAAAATTAGTGCCTCGAGACTTTAGCTCATGATTATACAAGAGAACTGGTAGGTTTTGTGTATTGTTTTTTGTCTTTTTCCTCTCCTCCACCAAGTAGAAGGAAATTACCCTAAAACATTTGGCCTTGTTTCCAGTGTCCACCATATTTTCATTGCTTCTGAAACAATGCCATGATGCAGAAGGCAAGGTTATTAAATAGATTGATGTCTGCAAGTGGAGTCTAAAATCTTACTTTTCTCTGTGTGAAATGTATGTGCTCAGACTGAAGGCTCAGTAAGAGGCTTGGTGCTTTGCCCTTCTGCCTGTGATTTAAGCCCTGAACAGCTGTCTGTTCCTTTTTCTTCTAGTTCGGACCAATGTCGGGATTCTCTTACCTCATATGTCAAAGGAGAAGTAGGGAAGCCAGAAACAAATGGAAGCTTATCCGAGTCCACATCAGAGGCAAAAACTAAATCCTACATCCAGGAAGCTTTAAATGATGTGGGAAAGCACAGTGACAAAGAAGCCCTGAAAACAAAGTCCCAGATCTCAACTGGTACTGATGAGCAAACGTTATCATCAACAGCATATCAGAAATCTTTAGAAGAGACCAGCAAGCCAGCAACAGAAGGCAGCAAAACATCTGTGCCTGTCAGTGTGAAGAAGATGGGCTGGAGTACTTCTGAGGATGGCAAGCCAAGAACAAGCATCCAAGAGGAGGAGGGAGCAGTAATGTCTGAGCAGAAGGTACAGTATGTCCTGTAATAATTAACAATGTGAGGAGTCCCTGTTGCTTGACATACTGGTTGACAAATTTTTTTGTACAACTCGCAGTGTTGTTTGTGACAGGGTTAAGGGTTTTTTTTTGTTGTTTTTAAATCATTCCTTATGCCTTTTCAGTTTATTACTGAATTGAGAAAAATGGAAGCTACTGGAAATTTGTATTTGTGTTGGGGTGGAGTCAGGATAGGCAGAGGAGCCAAGCAGGGCTGCACAATCCCCTCCCTGCCTGGCCCTGAGCCCTGGAAGAAGTTAGAGCAGCTTCTGGGGCCGCTGTCCTGCATGGCTGGGGAACAGGCTCTTCCCTGCCATGACATAGCACTTATGCAGACAGTGCCAAACAGCTCAGCTGTCCTCCATCTGTTTCCACTAAGGTGTTGCCACTGGTTTCCCACTCTTCCTGTGGCATTGGAGCAAATGCTAGGAGCAAAGAAATATAGGGACCCTTCAAGCTCTCTCCTGCTCTTTGTCCCCGATGCTAACTGCCGGATTTTTACTCTGTTATTTGCAGAAAAATAAATTTTAGGTGATATTTAATCTCCTCCTTATGGGTTTTTTTTTCATGGCCTTGTTCATCCCAACTGCAAAGTCCATCCAGCCAAGAGGAGGCAAAAGATTTCCAAACATGTAAAGCATTTTTCCAGGTGGTGGTTCTTTCTCCTTGAAATAAAACACCAAGGGGTTCCTCTTCCTTTCTACCTTGCCTGACTCATACATCCTTAACTGCAGAACCCCAGTTATAAGCTGCTTTCTGACAGTGAAGATTTTGGTAGCTTTCTCAGTTGCTTCTGTTTATTTACCAGGAGCTTAGAAGTAAAGTTGACTCAAAGAATGGCATGTAGCCCAGTAGCTGCGTGCACCTCACACCCCTACAGTGGGAGGGTAGCCACAGAATAGACCTCAGGGCCAGCAGGGAACCAGGCTGAAAAGGGGGGTTGCAGAGTTTCTTCTACATTATTCTCTCTCCTGAGATTGTTTTTTTCTTGGGCATAATACAGGAGGAGATTATAACTTTAAGAAGCAAGATATTTCAGTAGAATTGTTTCTGTGTGGTACGGTTTTTTTTTATTGCCGCACAATAAAAATGTTGGCTGTGGTGGGCAGCAGTAAATCATTCAGGTTTAAATTAGTTCATTTTAAACTATTCTTTAGATTATACAACCAAGAATTCTTTTATTAGATGGTAACATAATCAGTCTCAGCAGTTATGCAGCATATGATTGTTATTATCTTGTTATTAGTTCGTGACACAGAAAGATCTTTCCTAATGTTCACCAATTACTGGAATACTTAAAAATGTAAGAGCCTTTGCCTTCTTCAAAGACAGTTAAAGGCAGATGGCAGCGTTCCTCAGTGTATGTAGGCTTTGGGGCAGACCTCAGTCTGGTGGTGCCATGCTCTGATTAAATGCAGGAGTGAGTGTTGAGGGTGTGCTGACATGCTGCACTTCCCCCTCTGCATTCCCAGCAGTGGGAAGAGAAGTTGTCACCCGCTTTTGTGTGCTCCTTACTGTTGGATATCCCATCTGGATTGAGAAGAATAACCAAGTGCTTTTCTTGGGCGTGTTCTCTGCACTGCTTTATTGGTAAAGGGTGGTAATCTTGTCTACTAAATAACAAGTCTTTTTATAGGAGTGATCTTTGAATAAACTGGCATCAGAAAATAATGTCATTTCAAAATGTGGTCTCTCACCAAGGCTGAATGGGTAAGAAACTAGCATCTGTTAGAATGACAAGAACTGCTTCTATTATTTTGTTGATATTTCTTCAATAGTGCCTTCTAATCTAATTGGAATTCAATAAGTTTAATTACTAATGCAGTCCAATTCATGGTGAGTCGCTTCATGTGCTGTCATGAAAACAGAAAGGAAATTTCAACTTCAGTCTTCTGAAACGTATTCTTCAGAAATGCTCCATAAGGAGAAAAGTATGGAGGAAGCAGATTTATTTCTGTGGAGAAAAAGGGGGAACAAACTAAAACTACTTGCCAGAGTAAGATATTTTGTCCGTGATCCATTTGGAAAGAGCCAGGAAGCAGCAGTTGCCCACCTGCAAGAGAAGGGCTGCAGCAGTAGCAGTGTTTTGGCACAGAGTTGGCACCAAGAGATAAACTCAGGCAGTTGATACTGGTCTGACGCCTGGTGACGTGGATGAAGCAAATCCTTGGCCTCATCCCAAGTCCACGTAAATATTTACAAAAGCGGTGCAGTAATGGTGTAGGTCATATAATTCTCTACAAATGCTCAAGCATCAGATTCCAGTGATCTTTTTAAATGAGAGGAACACAGCACAGTTGCTCTGTTATTCCAAAGAGGATGGTGTCCAGCACATGGTCAAGGTGACTCTCAGTGTCAGAATTCCATCACAAATAAACCACTTAAAGCTATTTATTAAAAATAACTCTCCCTCTAAAGCCTTTGTGCCCTCTAGAAATCTTCTGCTTTCTTGTTACTTCTTTAGGAGAGGATTAGTTTATATTTTTTTGTATCTATATTTGACTAGTGCCAGAGGACTGCAGATGAATGCTGTCATCCTGCCCTAAATGCTTTTTGTTATATAGTTCTTTTTCTCCTCCACCCACCTATGCCCACTCTTATTTTGCACATAATTTCTGAGAAATACTTCTTGTTTAGGACATCTTGGGCCAGATTCAAAAAGAAAAACAGATATACAGTTCACAATATCCATTATTCATTATTTTAAAATCAGTTTTGGGGGCTGTTATTGAGTAACATGGAGGAAATTTTCGAATTTCACTGCTCAGGAAAGGGTTGGTTCAGCTGAATATCATGGGAGAAGGGTCTCTGCCTTGCATCCATCACACACGGAGGCCTGAAGCCCTTTGTCAGGCACATGCACACAGAGCTGCTCAGTCCCAAAGCTGAGCTCCTTGGGGTTTGGAGGGGAAAACACTGGGGCTGGCAGAGGGTGCCAGGATAGAGCAGACACCTGTGTGCAGCTGTGGTACCTCCCAGCACCGGGCTGTGCCCCCTGAGCTGAGCTCTAAGAACTCCCTTCTTGAAAAACTGCAGTACGGTTGTGCTTCACACTGCAGTTTTGCCACTTATAAAAGCAGATCAATACCGAGCAGGAAAGCCATTTACATGGAGCAGTGTTTCAGAAGGCTTATTTGTCACTTTCTGTGGGGAGGTGCTACACTGCATCTATGTGACTGTCTTTCTTTTTCTGTTAGGGAACTCATTTCCCATACATTGTGAATCCATAAAACTTGAAAGAGTAATTTTTTAGGAGAAAAGAATTCAGCTAGTTATAACAAGGCTTGGAGTTTTTTAGACAAAATTTCAAAGAATTACATAAGGTTTTGAAATTTCACGGGTCAGATGCATTCCAAATACCATTTTCTGAGACTTGAGAGCTGCTGAGATATTCCATAGCTGGTGTAATTATCAGGTTACAGCATGCCAAGGAGCAAAAAGGCCTCCTCCCATCATGTACTTTAGCAGCAAAACTGCGAGTCACTATGTACATAGCAGCGGCAGGGAAAACACTGTCCGTGATAACCTCTGTTTTCTTCTCCTAGTCCTGACCAGCATGTTCTGTCTTGCAAACGTGCTGTTCAGATGTACTAAAACTGCGTTTATTAGGAATGTAGTGACAGTGACAGTGAGATTGAGAGTGATTCAAGCTCAGGTGAAGAGCAGAGAATTACTACAAGAGTTTACCGGCGGCGTTTGATTCTGAAGGTACTCTGTGATTTGCACTCTTGAGGCGACGTTAGCATGGTCGTGGTCTTGGTCTGCTGTGTCAGAATGTCAATTTTGGCATACTGGAGCCCCCCAGTAGTGTGCTTTCCATTGCCAGTATGGATTTATAACCCAGTGCTAGGGGGCCTTTCCTCGCTTAACACAGGTTTATGGGTGTGTTGTGCTGGAAAACAGCTGTGCTGCATGGAGTGCTGTGTCCTTCACTGACACTGCTCTGCATGGCATCTTAAAGACTGCAGCTCAATGCAGTGTGTTGGTCTCCTGTGGAGCAGATATGAGCCACAGACAGAGATGGGTAACAGTCTTTCTTTTTCTTTTTTTTTTCCTGTTGTCTTTAAAAGATTCTAAGCTTCAAGTTAAATGTCTGCAGAAATACATGAGTGAGATATAGGAAAGTGCGAGGCAGGAACTCTGGTTGAAACTTGTGGTCCTAAGTGTTTAATGTGTTCTGGAAAACCTTCTCAATATAGCAGATGATCCTGATTTTAAACCTACCAAAGTTAATAAAAGTCTTTGCATTGCCTTCAGTGGGCTCTATTTAGTATATTTATTTACAGGTAGCCTTTATTTACTGCACAATATACTTTATATACTGATAACAGTGGCATAATCTTATAAAAAATTGCATTTTCAATATAATACAATATAATATTTTTTGTGTGGTCATACAGTATGGCATTATTTTCCTGCAGCATATAGCATGAGAAAATAATTCCGTATCAGGAACCATTATGTAATTCCTCCGTAACTTACAGGATTTATTAGGTTCTTATTAGAAAATCATATAGTCAAGCCATGAAAAAAAGAAAGACGGGCACCTTAGTGCTGTTACAGCACTAGTACAGTTTGCCTAAGCTATAATTGTTACTTTAGGAATAAATTGTGACATTTCAATTGCACATATCTATATCACTGTTGCTCGCATGCTTTCTGGAGAGGAGTCTGCACACCACGAAAGGCACTGCACCTTTTGTGTAATGTGGGTGGCAGATAGGCTGCTCTGCACAGCTGCCAAACAGTCCAAGGTGCAGATGCTTTTGGAAGAGGCAGGGTGACTTCACCACAAATTCCTCCGGCATACCCATCGTGCTTCCGTACAGGACAAGGCAGGAATGGCAAAACTGAGCTCAGCAGAAGTGAATGTTTTGTCCGATCCCCCATCTCCCCAGGCAGAACCTGCTCCCTTCCCTGAAAGGCCCTGGGCAGGTCAGGGTATAACCCCTCCTCAGTAATTCCTCCTGCAGATAAGCCGTGACTGCTCAGCCTTAGGAATGTGGTTTCTGTTTTCAAACGGGGCGGGTTTGGAGGGCCTGTGGGGAGCACAGCCCCTCCAGTGCTGCAGGAGCCTCTGGGAGCACACAAAGTGTGAGTGTGCTGCAGTTTCAAAGACTGCATAGTTGGCCTGTGGCTAAGGGCCCCCACCCAATTTATGTCTGAACTATTTTGGTGTCCGCTGGTTTGCAGTCAGGAAATGTTGAAGTAGAAAAGGGGAAAACGTGTCAAAGGCAGCTTTCTCTTGCTCTCCGAGTACAGCCCCTGTGTTTAGAGAAAGGCACAGAAAACTGGTTTTAAGTGTGGTGGTATAATTTGGGGTAGAACTTTAAACGGAGCCACGGTAAAGCAGCATATTTAGTGTTGGAATCTGCAGCTGGTGCAGACCCGGTGGGGAGGGTGTGCATGGTGAGTGGAGGCGGCTGAACCCGCGCTCCTGGGAACGTGTCTGAGCTCAGATGGATTAGAGCTGTACCTGTCTCTTGATTAGAAAATACATGTGATTCTTTGGTTATTTTCTGATCATTTATAGTTTCTTTTTTTATCCCCCACTCTGTATCTCAAGACAAGCTTAAAAGAGAACAAGAAAAAGTTTGAAAGCAACAGTCATCAGGCCTTTTAGAGAAAGAGTTTCATAGTGGAAACAGCCATTTTGATCATGTAAAGTTCATGAAATGGTGGTATGAAATGGAAAAATCAAGATTTAACATTGGTAGGGATCTAGACTTTTTTCTGCATGTCCACTTTGGGTGAACTGAAATCACTGTGAGAGCATGCACAAGCTGAGGAGCAGCTCCTGGATCAGGGAAGAGGTCTCAGGATGTAGTGCTCAGAGGCCTGGAGCAATGCTCTGAGCCTGCAGAGGGAAAATAACTCACATTGCTGCCGCAGGGTCCCCAGCAGTGGCTGGGAGCAGCAGGTTCTCCCCTGCCAGTGCCTCAGTGCCTGGCAAAGTGGATGCTGTGCCAACCCCACAGCCCCAGAGCCCCTCTGTGCCAGCTTGTGTCCAGCAGCAGTGGGGAGGGAATGGGGGAGTGCTTGGAGCCTCCACTGAGCAGAGCTGCACGTGGGAACTGTGTTGTTTTACTGTAGCCTTTATTAACAAGATCACAGATTGTCTTGGGGTGGAAGGGACGTTAAAGATTGTTCAGTTCCAAGCCCTCATGGTTGGGACACCTGCCAGTAGACCAGGATGCTCAGAGCCCCATCCAGCCTGGCCTTGAACATTCCATGGATGGGTCATCCACAACTTCTCTGGGCACCCTGTGCCAGTGCCTCACCACCCTCACAGTAAAGAATTTTTCCTTAGTATTAATTGTTCTTCCTGGTGTTTATTACTGCCTGCTTGTTGCATTAAAAGCAACAGAGGTACTCACACAGCCTGCAGGCATGAAGTCTGCTGACACCAAAACCTTGAGGATAAATTGAGTCCAATGGAAGAAAGGCTGTGCCATGTGCCTCCACAGGTACTGTCGGGGCTGAATTGCTTCATTACCTTTGCTCTTCTTTCCCAACTTGTTTTTCCTTTCCGTGGCATTCTGCAGGATTGCTAACACTATTACTTCCGTTTGACTGCTACCTTAGTTTTGTGTCCTGGCCCAAATATGGGGAAAGGCTTTTCTCTCCCACAGAGGTATTTTCCCAGCAGTCCAAGAGCTGAGTCCTGTCAAGTGCTCAGCACTGTAGAGCACATTCCCATGGGATTTAGCACTTCAGAGGGCTGAGCCCATAAAACCAGACAAGCAAGGACTGATGCCCATTTCCACATGTAATAGGATCGTATTCTAACCTCAAGGTAGTGCAGATGTTTTTGTTTTTCTTTCTTTCCCCTCTTGTGTTCACATGGTAGATTGATGGGATGGGGCATTGCAAAAGAAATGGGTTTATGGTAGTGCAGGAATGTGAGCAATTAGCACACAAGGGAAAAATAAGAGTGCTTGCCACAATGTGCACATTCAAAGCCTGATCCAAAGCTCCTTTTATTCAGTCATGGCAGAAATCAGTGTCCAATTTTTCATGCTTTTTCAGAGGTTGTTAAATCTTTCATGGATACAAATTTTTGGCTGAAGCCGTTTTAGTAAGATTCTTGCCAAAAGGTTTATGGTAGAATGTAATGGAAAATAAAATATATTTCTAAGCAGTGGTTATTCAAATATGATGTAATTTAGTATCTTGTACTTTTGCTATTTCTTGCCAATTTTTGTTAAAGATTTGTCCCTATCCATACATTTTGCCCACGAAATGCCTTGTTACTGATTGTGGAGGGTTTGGTTCAGCCTGCATGGGAGAAGTGACCTGAGCAGCAGTTAGTCAAAGCTACAGCCAGCAGCTCCCATGGCATTGCTATTCAGGGGAAGCTTATTTATGAAAGATGAAACACGGCCGTCCTGTAGGTGATAAGAATTCAGTGCCTGTGCCCTGCGTGAGGAAGATGGGAAGCATTTCCTGATGTGTATTCAGCTGGGCACAACCTCTCCACTGCAGTGCCTGTCTGGCTGGGAGAGCTGCAGGTGAGTGCCCTCACCCTGTCCTGCCCCATGAGAGTTGGAGCTGGCAGCCTCAGTAAGATAAAGTGAGGTAAATTAAACCCCAGACTGCAAGTGCTGTTGTGAGGGTGTTCATCACATCGTCCTCCATGCCACACGCACCAGGCCTGTGCCCCAGCTCCCAGTAGTGGACTACACGCTGTCCCATCTGCAGCACCATTTTCTCTCAGGTCTCCCTGCCTTGCCCGTTGTTTTGTTGGGATTTTTCTCCCCTCCTGTGGCTTTAGCAAGACATCTGCAAACAAGCAACTACAGACCCAGCACGGGCGCGGGTGGAGAGTCGTGGCGTCTGATTAACAAGGTCTCCCTGAGCAGGCAGAACTCACTAATGAAAATGACTTTAATGGAAGATGTTTGTTTTTCCTGCCACTGCCACAGAGACTCGAGACCCCAAGGAGACTGAGACGCAGCTGCTGTTCATGAATTACAAGAATGTGATCTCGAGACTGAAGGGATTATGTCCTGATGCTGGCTTAGGCCAGTGAGGGAAGAGGTCTGAGCGCTCTGTACAGCTCCTGTTCCCATTGCAACATTGCCTCTGGTCTTTGGCAAAATTAAATATTTAGGATCTTTCCATCTTGCTTATTTCTGCCTGCTTTTAAATGCCTTTTTATCCATGTGGGTAAGATACATCCAGCTGCACCTTTTTCCTCCGCTGTTACAACAACAGTAGATGTATAGGAGGAATAAAAGGGACTATTATCCCTCTCGTAACAAAACAAACATGAAAGAAAACCAGAGCTCTGGCAAGCCTACAGTGAACTTTGGCAAAATACTGCAGCACCGACTGTATAACTTCATTTATCTGGAGGTCCCTTGGAACACCCATAATCTGCAAATAACTGTTAAGAAAATCAGTGGAGCTGGCAGAAGGCTTTGAGGAAACTGCTCTTTGCTTCTCCTGCCCTGGAGAGCAGCAGAGAGAGGATACCAGCTGCTTTTGGCAGGACTACACTCCAGCGAGCAGGGTGACATTAAAGCACTCTGCTTTGCAAAGCTTCCTGGCATGTTCTGGGGCTGAGGCTTGCAGACTGCAGCCTTTGTATGCTTTAGTCCCAGGGATATAACTGGGCTTCCAGTAATCACGGTATTAAGTTTTCTCCCTGCCTTTCTAAAGCTTTTGGTATTGTGACAGTGATTTTGACTGGTCAAGGGTAAAATGAAGCCCACATAAGTATGATGCAGCGGAAAGAATTTTATTCTTTAGCTGTGACGCAGATGCACCAGCTTTGTGTTTAAAAACAGCTTTTGTTGACAAGGTCATCTAATGTGCCATTCTAACCTAATGCTGGTTTGAGATCTCACAGCTAAAACTGCCAGTGGGTAGGGTTTTTTTCCCTAGCAAACATCCATCTTTATAACTGCATAGGATTAGAAAAGTCAGTAAATCAGATCTACCTCCTGCCAGTTGTGAGCCCTCCCGCAATTTGTTTAACTACCCACTGGCAAGAGAATTGTGAAAGCTGGATTTCACACGTGCTGACTGCTGAGTATTTACAGCATTTATCCTTAAATTGTGCTTAAAGGAGCACGTAGCTAATTAAAACCTAAGATTCACCACACCTTTAAGACTGCATATTCTTTCAAGAGAGATCTTTGAGTGCAGCAGTACACTTTTCATCTTAAAGCTGAACACAGTTTTTCTCCCTAGGTTGTTTTAAGGGATAACCGTGCTCATAGCTGCAGTAAGGAGTCAAAGAACCAGTCCACGTAAGCGGTGTTGGTGGGCCTAGTCTGGTGACCTTGCTACAGGCCATGTTGTTTTATTTCTGGTTTTCATGGGTTTTATTGTAGTGGCTTTGGAGAGCCTGCTCATGACAGGCAACCTTTGTGCTCCATGTGATGTCTGGGCCAGGGTTCCTTTCTGCTCCTCAGGTCACTGAGGAGTCTCTGAACCCACATGTGGAAGGCCAGGAAAGAAACTGTGCAGCTAGTTCCCCATCTGCTATGCATCTGATTAAAGTACAAAGCCTCCAGAATCAGTCTTTCCCCCTGCTATCTCTCCGTGAGTGGGAAACCCCAAAGTTTCAGTTCCCAAACCCTTTACCCGATCACTGCCCCTGCCTCGCAGCAGTCCCAGCCCCTTCTCGTTTCTGCTGCCTGGCTGGTGAGGAAGGAAGCAGCTGGCTGCCCATGGGGCCTGCTCTCCGCAGGGACCGACCTCGCCCTTCCCTCCTCCTGCACGGAGCCTGGGGCACTGCCTAGGCAGGTGTGTCATTTCTCCTTCTGGGACCCCTCCTCTGAGTCCTTTTGGGGAATTAGTTGTGCAGGCTCCATCTGAAGGCTTCAGTAGCTGCTTGTTCTTCCATGCTTTTGTAGGGATACCACCGTTCCCTGGCCTGGTCCCCGCAGCCCCAGTGTGTCTCAGGCACAGGACCTCATCCTTGTGTCCCTGTGCAGTGGAATCCACCTGGCTGTGGAGCCTGCCCTTCTCTGGCTGTGCTTTCTGAAGCACCAAAGTTCAACGAGTTGTACAGTCTGCTAACAGCCTGTGAAAGCCTAAGGAAAAAAGATATGTAAAATGTCTGAAGCTGTTCCATTGCTTAATTATCAAGTGGTGACTTCAGTGCAGCTTTCAGTGTGAAACCAGCAGAAATTCTGCACTTGTGAAGAGCGACAAATGTGGCCGGGGGCTCTGCTCTGCAGTACTCCCCCCTGGCTCCCGCCTGCTGCCGTCCTCCCCAGGCAAGGAAAATGGAAAAGCTGGGCTAGAAAAGACCACAAACGGCTTGTAAACAAAAGGAAAGGTTTGTTTTGCTTAGCGCTTAGAAATGGCATACAATCCTAATGTTACAATGTACATATTGAAAAAGCTGTGTTAGTAGGGAACACGGTTTTAAAAAAAATCCGCATGGCATCACTGTATTTGTTTGTTATAGAGCAGTGCCAGGAGCTTATGTAGACAACTATGTAGTGTATAGACCACAGTAAATAGAAACTGTATTTGCTCTGTGTTGTTCAGTATGTGGAAGCATTACAAAAGCTGTAATAGTCTCCTTTCAGATATTATTTTGTAGTTAATATTGTTATAATGTGTTTTATGCAATTTGTGCTTCCTCTCTCTAGTTGTAATTTTTCCCATAGTAGGTTGAGGGCGAGGGGAAAAGAAAGGTTTTAAGGATTTGTTTGTTTGTTTGGGTTATTCATTTACAAGTGGAAATTTTTCATATGTAGGCCAGCTACATTATCATTATGTTTGCCTTACTTACATGAAAGATATAGGCATGGACAATGGATATTTTTGAAGCATCAAAAGCAGTGCTTGCTTCAGTACTCAGGTTTGGAAACATGACTTTGTGAGGTAAAGTTAGCAAAGTTCTTTTGGAACACAAGTTCACTACTGCCAGCTAGGCTCAGACTCTAAGGTAATGTCATTTAATTACGATTTGAGCAATAATTCCTTAAAGTGGAATTAAGTCACTGGCATAGCAGTCAGGAAACTGCTTTTACATTTATTTACACTGGTCCTATAAATTGCTGGTACTGCAAGAAGTGATGGATGGATTGCTCCTGATCTCAGTAAGTCATGGACAGATCTGCCGAGGCTCCACGGCAGGGTGGCACCGTGCTGGGCAAAGGGTCACGTAAGATAACTTCCTCCATTTTGTAAGTGCTGAGAAGTCTTGTCTGTCTTCTGTGTGTGTGTTTAAGACCTCGTGTTTAGCAAGCTGTAGGCAGAGCAGTCTTTTTAAGTCCCAAACTTCCCCCACGTTAGACCATGTTTGTGCGTGTGCCGGGCACTGAGAAGCTGTGAAAAGCTAAGGGATGTCTGATTAGAGATTGTATCATCATGAATTTATGCCTCCACCTTATAGGACTCAGACTGACCTCTAGATTTTGTTGCCCAGAGAGCTTCCTGACATGCATTAGTTAATAAGAGCAGTGCACTAAAGCTCCCTGCAGGCTTTAAGGAAACATTTTGTAGAATAAATGCACAGGTATCAGCATTGCTAAATGATCGAGGCTTTCATACAATTCGTGTGACATAAAGCAAACTTACGTAAAGTTGAAGCTAGCATGTGCTTGTTGCTTGGATTGGTGTGGAAATATGTGTGGGTTTGACAGAATATAGGCTCTATTGCTAATCTTATAACACGTTCTTTAGGGTGAGGAAGCAAAAAACATTCCTGGTGAATCTGTAACAGAGGAACAGTTTACCGACGAAGAAGGCAACGTCATCACGAGAAAAGTAATCATGAATTACATCATTGCTCTGAGTCTTTGCATTCAAGTAACTTCTTTTAACATACTTTCTCCCTTTAGAATCTAGGGGAAAAAAAAAATCTCTACTTTTTATGTATTGCTTCCCACAGATCACCCGGAAGGTAGTAAGACGCGTTGTTATCCCCCATGAGAGGAAAGTTGGTGAAATGGTAATGTTACGGGGACTACCAGGAAATAACAGTAGGCGCAGAGAGTTGTGTTGACTGCTAGAAAGTGCTGCTAAGGGGCTGGAGGTTTGCATTTAACAAGAAGCCTTGGCAAAAAGTGCGGTGCTTGCGTTGATTGGCAAGCTGTGCATCGGGGTCACGGGGCAGGGGCGGCGTCGGGGGTCCCAGCCGAATTCTGCCGGCACAGGGCATCGAGGTCTGTTTCTGTAAAGCAGGCAGCAGGCCAAAGCCATGGGTTTGGGGCCTGGCTTGTGCCGTCAGGTTGAGCCATGTCTGTGTGTTTGGTTAAGCCCTTGCAGAATCCGTGCCGTACGGCTGCAGGTGGATTGTGTGGCCTTTCCACCGGCCCGAAGGAGTGAGCTGCAGTCTGATCCCAGCGGCCTCTTGCTCACCAGTGTGATACCTCTGGTGCTGGGGAGAGAGGGTTTGCAGGATTCAGGGCAATGGAACATACCCAAGCAATGGTATCCTTTACAAACAAGCACCAAGACAGGATTTTGTCCCTGGTGATCAAAATTGGAAGCTTTCTGCAGGGCTGGACTATGTCCAGCTCTATCACTCTGAAAAAGAGGACAGTGAGAAGAGTAGGACTATTGTGTGCCAGCACACCCAGCCCCTCTTGCAGAGGGCTTCAGTGACAGGGGCAGGAGCGGGCAGGCTGTGTCTCAGCTGTCATCTGTCCCAAGGAGGCCTTGGGGGATTGCGTCTGGAAACAAATGGCTTCAGAGGAGCTCATGCCTTCTTCCCCAGCACATGGCCCTCAGAGGTCTCTGCTCCAGTAAAACTGTCACTGGGGCTAATGAAATTATTGTTTGAGTGAAAACAGATTCAGAAAGGAAGATAACAAATACCCTTTATCTTCTGTTAATTTAAAAAAATGAAGAAAAGAAAAGAAAAAAAGCTGGGGACACACACATCACATAAATAAGAGAATGGAAACAAACTTATTTCCATTCTCTCTTTCCTAGCTGTTTATGAGGGAAAAAAAATCCTGCCCAGCAAGGGGGAAACATTTTCAATTTGCTGCACCAGATTAGATTAGTTGGAAACTACAAATAGTTACAAATACATCGATGCAGATCACCTGAGGGGTAAATTCTGCCCATAGCCACACATAAACAGATGCCTTTCTCTGATGTGAGTGAGGCTTGTGATTACTGGAGAATTTATTTTTAGATGATTATTGAGCTACTTTTAATGAGCAAAGATGAACTTTATTTTGGGATTTGCTGTTTTAAAGACGCTGAAACCTGCACTGCTTGTCACTATCATGGGGTTTACTTCTGCGCTGCTTCAGTGGTGGTTTTTGCTGGCTTTCTTCCCCCTCCCATTATTCCCTTACTAACCCACTCACATTAAAGCACAGATGTTGTGAAACATCATGAGAGCAGCCAGAGCCTCTGCTGTTGGGAATGCCCACCGATCCAGCTGGCCTGGGAGGATGGTTGGGAAAGGTGATTTTTCCTTGTCAGTGGCAGTGGCTCCCGCTGCACTTGGCAGCAGGGGCTCTGCCAAGGACTGACTGCCAGCCGGGCACCCCAGCCCAGGGGTCAGGCTGAAACTGTAGAGCTGTGTTTTCTACTTGAAGATGATATTTCAGACCTGTGCTTTTGCAGCTCAGCAGAGTGGATAAATAGATTGTGTGTATCTTTGAGATGAAGTGTTAATGTGATTTAACTGCTTTTTACTTATCCTGTTACAGCAAAATGTGGAGCCTGTTTAGGAAGCAGGTTTACAATTACGTGTGCTCTCTGCAGTCTGTATTAATGTTTATACTTTTCCTTTAAAGCAGGGAGAAGCTTATAAGGTCAAGACAAAGAAAGAAGTGAGACACGTGGAAAAGAAAAGTTACTCGTGAAAGCTGAAAGCCAACCACTGAACGGTCAGTGTGATCAATTTTCTTCCCTTGTTAAAGGCTTTTGCCAGCATGAGGAACAGCACCTGGGCTGCACAAAGGCTTGCCTCTGCTACCCTGACTCTGCTTTCCAGCTGCAGAGCTGAATAGCTGGCCCTTGATCTTGTGAGCAGAAAATGACCTTGTGTTCATGTACAGAAATTAAACTTTTCTTCTTGAAAAATAAAGCAAAGCAATACTCAGGCATATGTAAGATTTCTGGGAATTTTACCGTGTCTAGTATTTGTAATTCATAGAACTTCCTGCCTCTAAAAACTTGAACACAAACAGTGTAGGAGCTGCACACAAATAAACCTGCTAGGAGTGAAAGGCTTCTTCCACTGTCAGACGTGATATGAGGGCAGTTACGCAAGTCAAAGTCCTTGTAAGTGAAGTGTCTCAGTATTTGCCAACAAATAATCCCTACCAACTGTTTCTTGTGAATTTTATTGATCCAGCCCTAACGATTGTGGCAAACCAACAGCTGATGCTATAAGGGCTTCCCAAGCTAAACCCAGATGCACAAAGACACTCTTGCAGGGAGCTCTGTAAAGACATGATGGAGCACTCTGAAGCCAGAGGCTGCTTTGTCTCAGTAACACAGCCACAGTCACACAGAGATGTGCCTGTAAATGGAGGAGCCTGTCTGTGTCTATGAATGCTGGTCCATCAGTCACGGCTCCAAGTGCGTAGGTTTACCACAGTCGTGTCTTTTTTCTGCTCAGAACTTCTCTTAGCTTTGTTGAGTTTCAGGAATTGGACAGAGGAAGAGTTTATGAAGTGCAAGACTGTGTATTAGCCTTTTACTGTACATACGGTACAGGACTGAGTGTAGGATTTAAGAACAGCATAAACAGGACCTGGCAAATAGACCAGATAGTGAGGAAAGGGACAGACAGAAGCAGAGTCTCTCCTGAGTCACCAGTCCCTCTTCTGACTGATGTAAAGTGAGGTAGCCCCTACAGCCCCAGGCCCTGTGGGCTCTCTGTGCATGTGAGTAGTGCCATTTGAAACAAACACTACTCAGGGTGTGGGATCTAGCTGAGGGATGTATGGGATCAAGCCCTGAGGAGCAAGCTCTGTGTGGTGACTGGTGTGATTTCAGTATCTGGTAAGCACCTGCTGCATCCGCCTGGATTCCTGCTTTTACTGAGAGCCCTCCCATGTGTGCTAATAGAATAATACAGCTTCACATGGCTTGCTGCTCAATGTGCTCATAAAATATTTATTGTTTGGAAAAGAGAGGTGATTCTTTTGACACAGCTTTCCCCTTTATGGAGCTCAAGGATATAGGGGTAAAGCAAGCCAATGGGATGGCACTGCTTGTATGAAGTTGTGTCCTGTGTTGGGTCCCGTGCTGCTCCACTGTCAATCTGCAGGGGCAAAGCAGCAGAAATGTGTAAAATCACACACTGAACCCCATAAGCAATGCAGCTGAAGAGCCTGCCAGCATACAAGTTTGATGCAAAAGACACCAGGGATTAGGGAAAAGCATTTCATTTTAAAACAAACTGACACAAATAAGGCAGTCTTTGCCTAATGTAGGAAACAGAGTCTGACCTTCAGGAAGCCAGAGTCAGAGTTCCTCAGAACCAGATTTGCTCCCATGACTGCTGATGCATTTCTCCTGTGATTTCCAGTAGGCAAGTCTTCCATGCTAGAGTCCCTGAGGAACTCGGAGAGTCTGCCTTGGATAATGAACCTTTGCTCAGGGGGGAACTTTGTCCTGTAAGATGAATCTCTGTGCTCCAAACTTTGATATGATAAGCATGACCAAATGTGCACTAAGTAATTGTGAGCCTGGTCAGGAATCCATTGAAAACATTTAATTTGGTTGCAGAAGTGGATGTATTTGCACAGGCAAGGATTCTATAGAAAAACAGTTTGTTTTGTAATCACAAAAGACAAAAAAAATCCTGCTGAGGAGGCAGAGGTGGTTCTTTTCTTTGGAGTGTTTGAAAATATCACGATGTTAGCTAGGTTTTGCTGTGAAAATGTCCTTGTCAACATTGCAAATAAGCCCACTGTGAAGCATGGGTTGACAGGAGAAGCCAAGAACTCTTGCGTGCAGTTCTGCAGGACAGCGCGGTGTGAGCTGGCGTGACTGCTGCAGTGGGAACAGATTTATGACAACTGTAGATGTGGGCAAGGACAGACTGCTTTAGCGTGGAAGGAGACTGCGAGCACTCCTGGGGAATGCATGAGGGCCTGTGACCTGATTAGTAACCAGGCATGTCCGTGCCAGCCTGGGTGCCGCGCCAGCCACGCTCCCGAGCAGGCTGCCCTGCGCCCAGGTGCCGGAGAGCCGCGGGGCTCCCAGCTCCCGCTCGCTGGTGTGTTCGTGTCTCTGCTTCCTGCCCTCTCTGCTGCTGTACAACAAATGTCACAAACTTGCTGTCCTTATGCCCGTGGCTCTGGTTTGAGGGGCGAGAGGGCAGGAGCGTGACCCTGTCTCCTCGGTGCCGCTCAGGCAAACCGGGCGGGAGATGGATGGGGCTGCTCCTTGTCCTCGCTTTTGTCCTTCACCAAGCCTCCTAAAGGCTGTGCTCTGCATTCCTGGCTCTGCCAGTCACGTTCTCTGAGCAACTGGCAGAGGTGGATGTGCAAGGAAAGCAGGTTTTCCATCACTGTGGGGATGCTTGCGCACGATGAAGAGAAACGTGCAGTGGAAGCAGCAGCTCTCTTGGTCTGGAGATGATGCTGTTCCTTCCACGATGAGAGAACCTATTCCTTGTCACCATTGGATCGGATGAGCTGGTGCCATGTCTGGGGTGATGAAATGCAGTGTGCTGCAAGCATATTTGTAAATCAGTTCACGAGCAGTGTGGACATCTGCAGCTGCATTTTCCCCTCATGCTGTCAACTAATGTCATTGCCTACCTAGAAACTGTGTGATTTAGCCTAATGCAGAATTCCATCGTGCCAATTACAAGTTTTCTCTTTAGTCAGAAAAAGGCATGAAATTGATTCTTAGGAGATATTCTGAAATGATCTATTCTCTGTTTTCTTTCCACAGAACTGTGTGCTTTTACTGCCAGTATTCTAGAGGGACACTCACGGAAGAAAAATCAACAGGAATTATACATTCACCTATAAAAGTGTGCGTGTGTTTGCTGCTTCCCCACATTAACCGCATGGTTTTTATGCAAAAAGAAAAAACAAACAAAAAAAAAACCCCAAACAAAAAAATTAATTTAGCATGAGCCAATTTACAGAGCATGGAAATTCACGTTCATTCACAGGATTGGAGGGTGCGCAGTTACCAATGCAGTGTATATACAAGATGCCATGCTGTTAACAGCTTCTCTCAAGCAGTTTGATGTCATCTCAAAAGAAATAAATTCCTGTGGCCAGAGAGGATGTGCAGAGACGAAATGGTTAAACCATGGAAAGACACTAAAAATACTAAAATCCACAACAGCTCGCCTTATTTTTCTTGGACCCAAACTGTCAGGGTATAAAACACTATTTGTTTCTTTTTTAAACATCAATAGTTTTGCTGTAAATAAATAACACTGTATAAATTCTAACGAAATAGAATAAATGTTGATAAGGCACTGCCTTTTCGATCACAAACAGAATATTGCAAATGCATTGAGCAGGCTAGGTGTCTCAAATGGCTACACCTACAGGGATATTCTGGGTGTATCTTCACAGATTCTTGTATATTAGCAATTATAATGTTTGTATATGCAAAAACGCTAGCTTGATTTTAAAAAAATCTTTAAAATCTGCTGCAAATTTAAATGATTCCCAAAATGAGGAATTCTGTAGTTCTGTGAAAATTTTTCTTCAGAGTACTAATATTTTGATGCATGTGTTTCACCTTATTTTGATTAAATCTTTTCCAGTTTTGCAAACACTATACCGCAACATGAAAAATAAGATTTTATCTGTAAACACAAAGCCCTTCATCTAATATTTGTTGCTGTTGCCAATTTTTCAATGAAATTACCTAAGACCCATAACATATACAGTAGTTGCATTATGGGGAGGGGGGTGCTATCTGTTCTCGCTTTATAATGGGGGTAATGCTTGCAGCTTTAGAAGTGGGTTGGTGCTCTAAGGAGCACAAGTTTGGGATATTTTTAAATGAACTGAAGAGAAATTATTAGCTAATAGACTGGCAGCACGCTGTAAAATTATTACTGTATTGTGTACTGGCTATAAGATGTAGAATCTTTCAGTAAGCCAATCATCTGTAATCATCCTAGCAGTGTAATATTAGGTTGTTAAGGCTGCTGTGTTTTAAAGGGCATTTTTATTTGGGTTTTGGTGAAATACTTTAATTTGTTGATTATATTCATATGGAAACAGCATTCATTGATAATAGCTCTAATTACATATGTATGAAAACAACAAACACTGGATGATCTAGTTGATTATTTAAGCATAAAATAAATTGTGTTAAAACTCTTGGATAATGTGTATTTGGCAGTGTTCTTGTACCCTGCAGACGTGAGGCTTCCCAAGGCCAGCTGTTAACTGCCCCTGGCTTTCAGCTGCTTTTCCTCTCTGTTTCTTTTGTCTGATCCACCTCCTCATCTTCCCAGTGTGACAGGCCATCGTTTGGGCAGGCCCTCCCCAGGAAAACACAGCAGCCAGCAGCACAGCAAAGCTAAGGAAAACCCATCTCCCTGGGTCGGAGACGTGGGGAAAGGGCCTGTGCAACAGGGGGATGGGCAGCCCCTTCTCCAGCACATGTGAGCTCTGGACCTCCTGTAAATCTTTTGCCCTGTCGAGAACCAGGAAAAGCACTACCAAAAGCAATTTTCTCCCCAGTGTGTATCTGTCAGACCAATAACAGGCCCACTGCCCATGATGACATTAAAATGCACATCCCCTGTATACTGCTTGCACTTCCTGTATATTATGGGTGATGGAGCACTGTATAAAGAATGTGGCCAAAGCAAATGTTTGTAGGCAGCACCAGTACACACACTGCTCTGAACTGCAGGCTTCTGCTCAGGTGTGTTAAATACAGTTTATTATTCAGGGATCGGTTTTACCTGGCTTTTGAGGCAACGTGAACATGAGATAGTTCACCCCGGCTTTGGCACCTGAGGAAGCACCACTGCTACAGATCCACCTCAGTCTGCTTGTTGTTATCTGCTGATCCCCACAGGAAGTGGTCCTCACCTGGGGTCAGTCAGCAAAGCTCTCCTGGCTGTGATGAACAGCACTTGGCTTCAGGAGAGCGTAACAGATTGGTTTGTCAGTGTCTGTGGGTTCTTAGGACCACTGGCTTTTGAAGCAGTGACAGTAAATGAAGATTCCATGATTTGAGCAGCCAGTCTGTGTTGCAATGTATGTTTTACCTAGGTCAGAATACTGCTGGTACAATGCCGATGGCTTAGGTCCTTATGCCAGAGTTTGGAGGACAAATGCCACTTGCACCACTGGAGAACAAGCACGTCTCATTGCAGTTCACAGTCCAACAGCAGTGATCATCCTCCTGCAGGCCTCGCCATCCAGACGCCTCCCTCCCTTCGAGTATCCAGACCAGCTGAATGAGAAAGAGTGTTTTCAGTAAATGCTGTGAGATGTATATATTTAATATTATATCATGACTGTACACTTGGAAGCAAAGGCTGTGGTCACAACCAGCCGGAAGGCAGGAGCTGCACTGTAGAAGAGCCTCGCTTCAATCCCTAGCAGCATCCAAAAGGCAGTGTTTTGTTTGACTCATCTCTTCCTCTGCCTGGTGCTGGTGTGGAGAAAAGCTGTGACTGTACCTGAAGGGCAGCTCTGGCAGGCAGCAGCGCTCTTTCTGTAGGCAGAGGATGAGGCTGCCTGCGCAGGTAGCAGAGGTGTGCAGGGGAGTCTCAGCCGCTGCTGGTGATTTGTGTGGCAGCTCCGAGCTCGGGGAGCAGCTCTCGGCTGTGACAGCACACGTGGGTAGCTGCCAGCTCAGCTCGGGGCTGCGAGGATGCTCTTGCCCTGTCATGGGCAGCGCTGGGTGTCCGAGCAGGCTGTGACCACAGCAGACACCTCTCCTGGGCCGGCACTGAAGGTGCCCAGCAGGGCAGCCCCCACCGCAGGTCCCATCCCCAGGCTGCTGCTGCTGCTGCGCTGCACCTGTGTCACAGCTTGCTTTCCCCTTCGGTACAGAGAGACAACAGAGAACAGGAACTCTGTGGCTACATTTACAGAGTCTAAAATTTCATATTAAATGCTGCATGAACAGGATTTTCTGGGTGTTGGTTTTGTTTTGCACTGAGTGGTTCCAACAGTAGCTCAGGATATTTGGGAAAAACAAGGTTGAAGTGTAAATGGTCATTTGAGAAGGAAAACAGAAACCTTGCCAGAAGTAGCAAACAGCACAGACAGCTCTGAAGTGAGGACCCTACCTAAATGTGCACTTTTGTCTTTTTTTTTTTTTTCATGTTTTCCTCAGTGAGAACATTCTGCTTAGAGGCAAAATTGTAAGTCATGGGACTCTGATTGCATCTATTAAAATAAACTTGATTGCTAAATACAGTGTTATTTTCATCCTTTGATATTTGATTTAGCACTACTTAATAATGCTGCAGAGTATCCTACCATACTTTTTCCATTTCTGAAAGAATATCAATTACATTTTATTTGTAGCCAATAATAATTTTAATGTCAGAAATTCTAAGAGCTCCCATAGTGCAGAGCTGACATTAGTGAGATAAGTGGCAGTCACTTGCAGGATTGCAGCACCCTGCTAATTAATGCTGATTTCCTGGGGGGTTGTTTAGCACAGGCTTTTTCTATAGCACACAGTGTGTAGGAAGGTGAGGTGCTCTATTGGGGAGGCCACTGCAGCCTGGGATGTGAGGCACATGCTCCCAAAAACCTCTCCACACCTTCTAGGGAAGGAGTTTATACCTGGGGCTTTTTGAGCAGGACCAAGTTAAGAACAGTTGATGAAACTCATTGAAGTCCATCAGTGGCGATTTTATCATATTTTTATACAAACCCAGCATGAGCAGCTTGGCCTGGAGGAGCTGTGCCAGCCCTGCACGGTTGGAGGGCTCTGCAGGGGCAGCACAATGGCTTTGGGGCAGCATTCCTGCTCCTGACAGTCCTTTCCCCAGGGAGGGGGTGCAATCCAGAGGGCTGGGACTTGCCTGGCTGAGGCTGGTGCAGGAATGCCAGGCATGGCATTGGCAAGGGGCTTGGTTGTTGTCTGAGCCACTGCATGATTTATGAAAAAGCTGCTGCTGATCCATTGCATCCTTGGCCTTGGGGTCACATGTGGGGATTGCCAAGGGACAGGAGGAGGGGGGGAGTGCAAACAGGACCTCTGTTTTCAGGGCAGATCCTACCAAAGTGGGGCTGGAGAAGGAAGAGCTCCTGTCTCAGCTTGCCTGTAACCCCTGAGTGAGGAAGGGAGGGAAAACATGGTCATAGTGCAGAAGAAAATATTCCTTCTTGGTTGAAAGCACAGCAGTTTTCTGATGGAGATGTGGACCCTTTAGACTCAGCCTGCTAAAAAATGCTTGACATAAAAAGCAGTCCATTATTGGGAGAGGATAAGGTTAGTGAAGGACAGAAAAATGAGCTGCTCAAGGAAAATCTATGTATGTGCTACATTTTTCATAACTGCTGATGCTAAAAACAGCATGCAAATTGTGCATGTCTTTATTTATTTGACCCTAAGTCCTGGAGGAAGGCGAAGATTTATAATGAAAGTTTTGTTGGTACTTTTCCCACCACACTAATGTTCAATTATTGAGATCTATTTGGGCTATAAAACAGCAAAGTACAGCAATGCCCTGTTCACCAACTTCCTTGGAAGGCTTCCAGGGGCTGGATATCATTATGGCATGGCCAGACCACCAGAACCAACCTAGTATGAACTCTGAAAAAGTTCTCTGGGGAGAACAACGATACAAAAGCAAAGCCCCAGAGCTGAGGATGCATTGGCTACTGGTTGGCTACCACAGCACATTTTCATAGTCAGGTACTCTATCCTATCAAGAGACTTCTTTCCTAATACAGCTTTCTGATGAAAAAATCGTTGGTCAGAAAAGCAAAGCAGCATGACATTATTTTAATCTGAATTGCTTGTTAGAAAACATGTTATAACTTGCATCAATAGATGCCTTAATCAACAATAGTAGTGATTTGGGTTTCTTCTGCTCATACAAATATCTTCCAAACCAAGCTTTCTCCCCTTCTACAACTTCTCCACATATGCACTCCATTTTCCCCTTTTAATATTCCTTTATGAGCAAGTCACATTCTTTTTAACGCTGCTTCAGTTTATTTTCCTAGCAGTATTTGTCATTAATTCCATTTTCATGCAGTTTTGTCTTTCCATTCCCTCTTCCCCCCCATCTTACCCAGTAGTCTGAGTACTCTGCAGAGTTTTTCCCCTTGGGTTAATTAGCTTCAGTTGGCCTTTTCAGTCTATAACTACTGAATATTTTAATGAAATTGTATTCTTATAGAAGGCCTTCCAGCTGATTGATGGACCTCTGGAATTACATTAAGGATTACATTAAATCTCTGAACATACCTCTTCTAACCCCTCATACCTAGAAATGTATTTTATACAATATTCCTACTGTTGATGTGAATTTATGGGACACTCTTTCTTATTGCCCATTCCCTCTCGTAAGGATAGTTTCTGTGAATAAACCCCTGTTTTATTATTTCTTCTTCTTGATTGGTCTGCTCTCCTACTATAAGGGTGCTGGCGACATTTTCACTTTCTTTATTTCAATGAACACCTTCCCTTTACCCCTCATAGTTCTGCGTTTATTTTTTGTGCCATAAAAAGATACTGAGGCAAGGAGGGTGGGGACCTCGTCCTGCAGGTGCTGTGGTGGTGGCAGGCTGGTTGTGGCTTTTGCTGTGGTGCCAAACCCTCGCTGCCTGCAGTGGGGACCAGGACCAGTGGCACCTGAGCAGCCCTGTCAGAGGGGCAGCCTCTGCCATGTGTGTCTTCAAAAGAGAGCTTTGCTGATTTTGCTTATACCACATATTTATGTTTTTTAATTGGTTTTACCCAGTAGCTATAGATGTGAAAAGCATGCGATTTTTTTCTTTTTTGGGGGTGCTAATTAGGATAACATTTTCTCTCCCTGTTTAATCTATTAATTTGGAGTAGTTTGCTGTAATTGTAATTAAATATACAGATGCTATTTTTTAAATGACTGAAATGCTGTTGCGACAAGAAGGATGCCATCTCAGATCTAAACATCCAGGGCCCTTGAGTTTTCCTCCCACTCCTCCACTGACTCAGTGTTTGTCATTGGGCAAGTAACTCAGCTTCCTACCTCCCTTTCTTGCCTTCCAGGGCTATTGTATGAATTAATTAGATAATGTTTCAGCTGGGCTTTGAACTAGAGAGAGCTACAGAAGTGCCAAGTTATAATTCACTGTTACGAAAGTCAGCGTGCTGGCTGGGAGTGAGACCTCTGATACCAGCCCAGCAGAGAGAGAGGGACGGCAAGACGGCTGGGGGAAAGCTCCCCTCTAGCCTCGAGATCCTTGATCTCCATAGCTGCTGTCTGCACCACTATAGAAATGCTCTGCTGAAGGCAGCACCAGCAGCTGCCTGGTGTGATCGCAGGGATGCAGCCCCTGGCTGAGCTAATCCAGCCCAGTTGCTGGGTTGAGGATGTTGCCTGCACCTCCCCGTCTGTTTCCAGGCTAATTTTGGTGTCTGAAGGAGCAGAGGACATGTCCTCTGGAAAATTATAGTGTTCCAAATCAGCAAAGCACTTAAGATTAGCACTGATAGGTCTGAAGAGTGGCTTAAGGTTAAGCACGCCGTGGGGCTTGCTGGGTAAGATTAGCCTGCAGCAGATGCGTGTTTTGCTGATTCAGGCTTTCAAAACATTTAGGCCTTGATTCAGCGAGACACTCAAATGTGAGCAGTCCTGCTGAAAGCAGTGGAGATAACTGACTGATCAAAGGCAGGCAGATGGATGGAGAAAGAACATTAAGTTACAAACCTGCTTGCTTGGAAATGAGTTTGATTTGAGGAGCGTGTGTGTGTGTGCACAAACTGGCTTTCCAGCTATTGCTCGTGCTGTGGAGGGCGTGCATGAAATAACATTTCCTCATGACCCAGCGGTGTCCAGCCAGCTTCCCAAATACCAGCACACCTATTTGAAAGCAATTCTGGTGAATTGCAGCTGCCTGTCCAAAAATCCTATTTTAATACCTTGAGGTTTTTACCCCACAGCCTGTGCTGGTGGAAGGCTCAGCCTGGACACAGCTGCGGGGCAGAGGAGCTGGCAGCCACCCCAGGTGGTTGGGCTTGTCTGCTCCTTCAGACCCAGGGGTGCCCAGGGGTTGCTGCAGTGGCATTTTAGGACAGCACTGAAAAGGTCTCATGAGGCCTCGTGGACATCATCAATTGATCTGTGCATATATGGCAGCATCTCTTGATGGCAATGCTCTTGTATTTTGGGAGAAATCCCACCCTAACACAGCCCGGAGATGGGAAATCCAGCTGAGGGGCATCAGCTGCCAGGGTGGTGCTGAGGGTTGCTTGGTGGTTTTATTGCATTTTAATGTCTTCACCAGGATCAGTACAGAGGTAATGGGATGAGGGAGTACAGCTCAGTTTCCACAGGGCTGGGTAGGGGATATAGGACTTTTTCTAGCCTGAAAATCTAATGCCTCCTGATGGGGCTGAGGCAGACCTGTGGGTCTCTGCTGGTGCTGGATGAGGACCCCCCACTTGCCCCCCTCCATTCTGAGCCCTGTTTAAGGCAGCATCACATGCCAGGGACAGACACACGGACAGACATCACAGCAAACAGTTCCCACTGCTAAGAACTAGGAACAGCCCTTTTACTGCCTTTCTTGTGATTAAGAGACCAAAAATAAAATGACCTGCACTTATATTCCCAGGCAGACGAAAAGAATAATTACTTTACAGAGATGGAATTCCTTCATATATTATAGCCATTATGAAGAGTAAAATTTGAAATTTACTATGGCATGGAACAAAAAGGTAGTGCAGTTTGAGATAATGAAATCCTTACTTGCCATTAATGGAAGAATTACTGTTGTTAAAAGACTCCTTCATAAATAATTGAGAAACCAATTATACAGTCTTGGTGACTAATTTATCCAGTAGCAATACGGACCATGTCTTGCCATAGAAATCATGGCACATATTCTCCTCTATAGCTCGCTGCTGCTCTGCAAAGAAATAGTTAAAAAACCAAAAAAAAAAGGGAAAGATACTAATGCACCTACTAATCAGGAAACACATTTTCAGTAATGAGAGATGGGTGTCCATATATCTGAATTGAAAGCAGCTTTGCTGATGTCTGGAGGCCTGAATGAACATGGCAGCTGATCTGTGTGCTGAGAGGGGAGCGGGACTGGCGGCCGGGGCTGTTCCCCCAGACCCCGAGGCCTGGGCGGTGGGGGTCCCTGCTCCGTCTGCCTGTGGCCTCCAAACCCGAGGGGCTGCGAGCTGCCCCAGGGAAGGGGTCTGGGCGGGGGTACAGTCCGGGCAGCGCTGTGAGCGCCCCAACGCCGCCTCGGTACAAGTATTCTTTAACTCAGCGGGGTTTGGGGCTGCTTGGGTCGCTCCCCCACAGCGCTGTCGGGCCAGCCCAGGGCTTCCCCTCAAGGATTCTGCAATATAGTGCGGTGAACCCCGCAAACGGGCTGTTCCCCGGGGTGTCCGGTGTGCAACACATCCCCGGGCACCTCCCGACCGGGCGCATCCCGGCACCGGCTTCGGTGTGGAACAGAGACCTCCCGAGCACATCCCGTGACCAGGATTCGGTGTGCAGGGAGTCCCCCGGGCACATCCCTCGGTCCAAAGTTCTGTCTGTCCCGGACCCCTGCTACCGACACACCGCGGGCTCCGTGCGTCCTGGTGTGTCCCGGATCCCTGCTCCCGGCATATCCCGGTCTCGGTGTGTCCCGGATCCCCGCTCCCGGCACATCCCAGTGTGCCCCGCTCCCGGTGTGTGTCCCGGATCCCCGCTCCCGGCACATCCCGATGTGTCCCGGTCCCGGTGCGTCCCGGATCCCTGCTCCCGGCATATCCCGGTCTCGGTGTGTCCCGGATCCCCGTTCCTGGCACATCCCGGTGTGTCCCGGTCCCGGTGTGTCCCGCACCCCTGCTCCCGGCATATCCCAGTCCCGGTGTGTCCCGGATCCCCGCTCCTGGCACATCCCGGTGTGTCCCGGTCCCG
>VZRF01012738.1:119124-186810 GCA_013396875.1 Vireo altiloquus | reverse complement strand
CCCGGCTCGCCGGGACGAGTCACCCCGGGCGGGCCCGGCTGTCACCGCGGCCCGGCCGGCGGGTGCGGGGGGACACGCACAGGTGGGGTCGCCGGGCGCCCTTCGCGCCCCCTCCGGCACCGGGAGGGCACCGGCAGCGGAACCGGCGAGGAGCCGAGGCGGTTCCCCCGCCCGGACCCGCGTGGCCGCCAGGCTCCCCGCGGGGAGGCCGCCCCGTCGGCCCGCCCTGCCCGGTGTCCGAGCGGCGGCGGCTCGGGGAGGGGCCGGGCAGGGGAAGGGCGATGCTCGGTGTTCCCCTGAAGTTTCTCAAAGTAGAGATTTCCTTGGAGTTTTAAGTAATCTGCGGAGATTACGGATTATCTCTTCAGCCGTCACCTCTTCGGCCACTGTGCACAAGCGGCGAGCTGCAAGACTGGCGTCTTGGTCATGAGGAAGTGTTTGATTTGTTTGTAATGTTATGTTAGCTGTGGTATTTCAAGTTATTTGAAAACTCATTTAAAATAAGACTCTTAAAAATAATGCGAATAGCACACACAGCACTCTGTCCCGGCAGGAGCTCAGCTCCTGGTTTATGAGCACTCTGAGGATAACTTGGAGTTTAACACCATTTTATGTGATGCTGTTAGGCAGGAATCCTCAGTAAAGCGCATATCAAAATCCTACGGAAATATCGTTGTATTCTTCTCTATGAACTGGGGAGTTAGGAGTTGAAATTAGGGGGATTTTTGCTAATTCAGTGGCTAGAGTGATTGTTTAGGTGTTGTGGTGGTCATCGCCTGCACGCAAAGTCGGTAACTTGCTAAAGACCGATGAAAGGTAACTCTGATACTGCCCTGTACGTCCTTGCCAGTGCAGGTGGAGACGTTTTAGGAGAGACCAGTCCCACCTGCGTGTGCTCACTCTCATCTCGTCTGATTTTTCACAGAGGGTACTTCATTATGAGCATAATGTCTGTTTTATTGATACTCAGCTTTTCCATTGTCAATACATCTAGCCAAGAAATGGAGCTTGCCTAGGCATACCTCTCAGCTGCTCCCAGTAGTAAGCATTCAGTGTCTAGCAGGATGTGGGCCGGAAGAGTGCATGAAATACAATACAGAAGTAATTTATTCAAGGATGACAAATATAGTGCTAGTCGGGGAAATGTGTGCTTTGTTAATACTTTACGAGAAGAGAATGTGCCTTAATTAGGTAGCGGCGGAGTGCCTTCTAATGTTGAAAGGGGCTAAGGCACCTTGTCAGTCAGACATTTTCTCTCTTCTTCTTAGGCACAGCATCTTTCTGAAACCCTGGTAGGTGTATTGTTTGTAAACAACTTGGAAAAAATGCTTGTGTGCGTTAAAGTTCTGGCACTGTCTCTAGAGACTGATCATAATACATTTTCATCAGATTTTAATTTATAAAAATAAGGTATTTTCTTTAAATCCGAAACTCTGTCTGTTTTTGACATCTTGGATAAAGAGAGGAAAGGTGTTAGACTTTAATGGCAACCTGTAGGCTGTCTGGAAAACCGACATCTTTAGCTGACGCTGTGGCTTTGGTATGCTAAACTGTGTGCACAACTGAGTAAACCACTTCTAATTCAGCAAGCGGCGAAATAATGAATGCAAAACATAACTTTTTTTCAGGCCACTGAGACCTTGTGCTGTGGTTTGTGTAGTCCATAATGTAAACACATTTGCAGTCAGAATACTTTGTTGTGTGGCTCTAGTATGCAGGTGACTGGAGATGAACTTCATTGGAATGTTGAAATGTGTGCCATCCACATGTAAAGGTAATAGGAACAGAAAATTTTCTGATTGTCTCCACTGTGATTCTAAACCTTTGTCAATTTACTCCTCCACCCGCCAGCTCCAGCTCCTCGAGTTGCTGTGCTGACAGACGGGCCCTGTGTACATTTCCTGTTGTGGGCATTGTAATGACACAAATCAGCTCTGATTTTTATCAAGTGTTGAGGACAAGCTGTGAAGCACAAATGGAACTGACAGGTAGCCAAAATAGCAGGTGAATGACTAAACCTGTGTGCTGTAGCTGAAGGTGACTCCTTGAACCACACAGCTCTTCATCTGCAGACCTTTCACTGATCTTGTTTGAGCTTTGTTGTGCAAGGCCACAGACACTCTTTGCTTTCTGCAGCTCCCACCATTGTCTGTAATAATTTTGAATATTTTCCCTTTAAGGTTTCCAGTTAGAGGGTGATGGTCTTCCACCTTCGTCTTGTGTCCGTGCTGCTTTAAGTGTTAATATGACTCTTCACGTTTAGAGTATTGTTGGTGTCAGCATGGATATATTCAGTTTAGGAATTACCTAAATTGCTTGCCACATAGGATCTTATTAGTTCTGTTTTGTAGTTAACCCTTGTGTCATAGGGTTGAAAATAAGCTTTTAATTAAGTGTAGGAGACCTACATTAAGTAGTTGCACTTGACTGAGAAAAGGTGTTGGCTTGGCAGGCCTCTATGCTCACTAACTTCGAATGTAGTCTCATCTAAAACATGTGAAAACAAATGCTGCTTTCAAGGTGAAATTGGTAAAGCCAGCTTGGACTAAGTGTACATCCAAAAATATGTGCAAGCTGTACTTCTTCCAGTAGCCAGAATTGCAAATGAAATTATGCTGCTGTTCATGTGCAAGACTGTGAAAGTAAGTAAATATAGGTGATAACTTTATCTCACCTGCTGTTATTGGTAATGAAGGGTGAGACAGGGAGCAAAGCAGGGGGAAAGCTGGGGATATTTCAAGTGTTCTCTGGCAGTGCAAGAGCATTACATCAGATGTAAAGTTTCAGATCAGATATTAAGAAGAAATGACTAAGATCACTAGAGCCATTTGCAGAGGGTTCATTTATATGTGTTTAGCAATCTATTGTATGATCTCATGGTGTATTTCTGCAAGGTCTTTTTTAGGAAATGGAACGGCTGGTGCCTAGGTTGGGAAAAAACAGGCGCCTGAAGATCTGAGATGCTGTGTGTTTGAGATAAGAAGTAGTGAGTTTTGGTTGTAGTGCTGCACTACCAGAAGTGAATTTCCTGTGTGAATTTCCTTAGTTTTTTGGTGAAAAAGGTCTGCCAAGGAGATGTCATATTTAATGGGCTAAGCCTGGGACAGCACAACTTCTCTAGTTAAATAAGAGTACCTTTAAACCTGGCTGGTGAGGTGGCTGCTTTTCAAAAGAATGAATTGCTGCATGTAACAAAAGCTGAAATACTTCAGTTGGGTGTAGGTATGTCTTGGTCAGGAAGTTTCTTTTGAAGTTGGTAGAACTTGGATTTCTAGCTCCTTTTTTTTCTACTCTTCAGTGTTTAATGTAACCAAGCCATCCTATTTCAGTGAAAGCCATGGAACCTTTAGCTGATACTGGAAGCATTTTAGTTTTCTTTGTTACTGTTTTGAACTGACAGGCCTCATACAAAAGGAATGCTTCTAAGAACAAAAAGGGTTTTAGTCCCTGTTTGCTACATGCTCACTCCAGGATGTTAGATTTGGTAATTTAATTCATGTAAATTGGCCTACTATAGTCAGACATCTTCTGTGGAGTTAGAAAATTAAAATATAATAAGCTTTATACTGTTACTTAGTTTTTTGACTGAGGTGAAGATAGAGTTTTTGAGTAGCATTAATTTAAAAATGTTCCCGCTTCAAAATGCTTGATGAAGCAGTTTTAATGCATTGTAACATACAAGAACATCTTCTCTCTTAAATTTTCTCCAATTTTGCTTTGTAGGGAAAGGAATTATTCTAGAAATTCTGATTTGTGTTGCTGTGTGGATCCCCACCAGGATCATCAATTCAGATGAGCCAGTCTGATCCGAAGTGCTGATGGCATATGCTGGCTTTTGTGAGCTTGCCATGAGTTATCACTGTCTGGTAGCGCCCGCTGCAGCTCTTGCTGCCAGGGAACACTGGGACATGGGCCTGCTGCGGGTTGTGAGTGGCAGTATTTTACTGTGAGACCTCTGCTACCCTTGTTTCTGTAGCTAAACCTGCACTCTGCACCTTAGCTCCCAGCTTAACTCTTCTCATTCCCTGAGTGCTGGCGGAGGGCAGTTGCATTTCCTGGCTTCTGGCCTTCTCTGTGATCCTGCAGGGCCACGTGAACAGCCTCCCACCTGTTGGGAGGAACAATAGAAAAAAAGCCTTACTCAGCTCCTATTTCCTTGCCCCCTACTTAAATCCTGAAGAAAGTTGTTGCTTTCAATAACAGCCATCTCCTGAAAGCAAATAGGCTTTCTGGGACTTGCAGATCAGAAAAACCCTGTGTGCTATTGTAGACTTGTTACAGTTTTCCCAATAACAACCGGATTTGGATGCTGAAAATAAATATGATTTTGCATTTTGTTCTCAATGAAGTGTGCACAGGGATTTGTGTGTGTGCATGAGATCTGCTGTCGTGCGTTTTTGTGGAAAATGTCAGCCTAGAAAGATAGTTTGGGGAAGTGAATGGGTGTGCTGTATTGTCAAAAATCTCCTGCAGAAATGCTTTTTTCTTTTCTGGAGTTTGCACCAGAATTTCAAAGCAGAACATCTGTTCCACTACAGAATGTGTCTATTAATAGTAGGAGAAAAAGGGCAGGATAGGCTATCTGAACTGAAATAGGAACCTTTAAGAGGTGCTGATAAGGGCATGGGGATGAATGAAAGAATTCTGTTAGTAGCAGATGGAGGTAAAAAGCAAACCAAGAAAGCAAAAATACTAATATTTTACAAAGTGTACCTGTGAATCTGTTATTTACTCTCGATTTTGAAGTAGGTCTTGCTTGTGTGAAAAATACTCGCAGTTCTGTGATGTCTTTTTTAGGTGTAAGAAACCTGCTTGGGGCTTTTGTATCCAGCTGTGTTATTTATCACTCCAGTTTGTAGCTGGACTAACCTGAAAGTAGCTCAAAAATAACTTATTTTAGAAATGCTTTGCTTACCCGCTTTTTAGAGTATAGACAACATTGTTGCTAAGATTAGCAACTTCATGCACTATGAAAGTCCATCCGAAATTTTTCAGGCACATTTTTCCAAGAGCAGGCACGTTAGAAATGACTGTCTTATATTTCAGTTTTATATTTGCCTCAGATTCTCAAGAAGTTTCTGTTGAACTTCTACGAAACATCAGTAAGGGAAAAAGGAAGTTCGGTAATGCCCTTTGGTGTTGGCTGCCTTGGCCCTTAGGTTAGTATGGTTAATATGGTTGGAGCAGTGCTGCCTTTGCTGCATGGCTGGTTAGCCTGTAGTAGGAAGGTGTAGTAGCATCTGCTTCCCTTTGGTAGTTACACACAGCCACTGGCATATCGAGTTCCCAGGGAAAAACATGGTCCATGTGCTATTAACAGAGTGTTATTGGGGTGTGTTGTAGGCCTTCCTCAGTTATGGTTAAAATGCAGGCAAACAAAAACCACAGAAAAAGTGAATGTTTCTGAACTGAATTCATATATTAATCTACAGGAATGTTTGTTCTTTCAGGGAGTTTGGGGCTTCAGAGGTTTACTTAATCATCTGCTTTGACTTTTGTCACATGCTTTTGTGAGTTGTTCTCACACTGAACCTTGCAACTAACCTTGAAATGTGTCTCTGGGAAGGGTATCCAGTTTTGATTTGAAGACTCTTGAAGGTGAAGAATCATTCAGCTTGGAAAAGCTTTGGTGTCCTGCCCCCTGCTCTTCTCTTCAGCTTCAGGCTGAGGCTGAACTGTTGGTCCCTGCTGGGACCTTTTCGCTGGGGTAATGAGTATTTTGGATCCTCTGCTTTCTCCTCATGAAGATACAGACTGTAACTGTAGGCAACTTCAGTTTACATTGACAAACTAAACCAAGCTGTCAGGCTCTGAGATGCTGGAAATCCAAAGTACTGAATTAATGTGATGCACTTGTCAGGTCTAAACATCCTTTTCCTCCTTCAAATTTGCACAAATTTCTGATAGCTTAATTTGAACTTTACTTATTTTTATGATTTTTTTTCACCCTGTGTGGTCAGTTGTCTTTAATGAGCTTGCTGCTGTGTGCTTTGGCTAATTTGGCAGAAATACAGTTGCACACCTGTACCTCTTTCAGGTCTGATTTGTACTGCTGGGTTGTCCAATAGCACTCGATTTTGTTCAGACAATTAATTAATTGTGCAGGGAATATTTTAAACAACATCCTGCTTAGTACATGTTGGTGAAATGGAATTTCCCACTGATGAGTATTTTTGAGGTCAGTAAGCCACTTTGGAAATCCTGATGTATACTTTATTTTATAACCGTTTTTAAATAATGTTTGGCATGTGTTTCTGAATCAAAAACTCATATGGGTGCCTTGTACACACCCTACATCTCTGTGGTTATCTTAATTACAAATAGTCCTTGGCTGAAAGATGAATCTGCTTATCTGCCACAACTTGTTCTCTCTAAAACCATGCTGAATGTCCTGTTTAATATTTGTGTCCTTTATACAGTAAATTAATTTGTTTGCAGTATTGCCATTGGGTTGATACCAAACTCTGATAACCACCTAGTTTTGCTTGCCTTTAAATGTTATACAATGATGCCTTTTTTATCAGTTACTTTATTGACATTCCCATATTTAATAAAGGTAGAATGTCTTCAGTCAGTAGGAATACTGGTATATTGCTCTGAATTACTTTGGGGATGAAAGCGAAATAAGAACTGAAATTGTAGAGTACATTTGGGAATTTTTAATAAAGCAAAGTTCTTGGTATTTCTGTGGGCTTGCTATTCTGCATAGAAAGTAATTTTGCTTCTCTCTTAAATGAACTTTCTCATTGAGGTTGTATCATGAATTCTGTGTTAGAACTGGTTTGTAATCAGCTTTCGTTTTAAGAATGCTCTTTATTGTCAGGTTTGAACATTTACTGAGACTAAGGGCCATTCTTTCTTGGTGTATCTCCAGTGACTTAAAAGCATTTGGAAGGAGAGGGTGCCTTGGTTTTTACTGCATTGTACACCTAACAATAGGTTTGCTTTCGATTGAAGAAAAAATAGTCATATATGCTCCTGTATGCTGTATATTTGCCAGACATTTTTAACCTTTTTAGTCACTTGCTCAAATGACTTTTCACATCAGCTGATTTAGTAAAACACTGAGGTTTTTAGAGCCTCTAATGCTGTTGCTGATCGTAGTATTAGAAAGCTAGTGTAGACAAGATTTTAGAATAATTTTCAAATCCTGGAAGTTCTGTACTTCATATTAGTTGTGGTTTTGACTTTAATGGCATTTGAATTTTAATACTGATTTCAAAGGATGAAGGAAAATTATTTTACTTTATTAAACTCTTTCTTTTTCCAGCGTAGGTACGTGGTCGTCTGTGGTTTTCTTGTACTTGTTAATTCTGTTTACTTGTTCTCATTGCTTGTTTCCTCCTACTGCTGATACTGAATTTAATGTTGAAGCTGTTGTTTTCCAAGCTGTTAGTTTTAAATGTCGATATACATGGGGTGTATTTTCAGTGCTAAAGCTCCTTGTAGTAATTGAGCAAATAATACTGATTTGTGGCACACAGCTGTGGTGAGCAAGCTTATGCATCTGCTGGAGACTTCATAAACAGTTTTCCTTCCACTACACCTCATAAGGCGTGCTTGGGTGGGATTCCAGGTGGGGACTGGAAGCACTGGAAGCCATTGAAATGGTGACTCTGTGGCAGCTGCAAACAAGATTGATCAGGCAGCTGGACTTGGAGGTGCTGCAGGAGAATGGAATGCCAGTGCCTCACAGACCTTGAAATGTGATTGAAATGAAGAAATGAGACAGTGCTCTCCTTCACAGGAATGAAAATTGTCAGCAGTAGACATCTGATGTATTTCAGCACAGCCTTGTAAAACCAGTGAGAGAAACAGTTGCTTTGCTGCTCTTTTTTGGGCCAGAGGGTAGGAGGAAGTTGCTGAATTTAGCAGGAGAGCAAGAGGTGAATCCTTTCTGTCTTCCTCTTAAAGAAAAAAAACCCACAAAATGAAGGAGGAGAATAGGGACAAAATGTACAAATTGAATTATGCACAGGATTTGGGATCCAAACAGAATGAATGGGAAAGAGACAAAGACGTGCTGTAGAAGAGAGACAAAAAATACAATGTCAAGCAAACTCCTCTGGATGTGTAAAAAGAAACATTCTTGTGATATCTCGCAGCAGCCTGGGGATGTCCTGAAGGGAACATCTCAAGTTCTTCTTCTCCACTCAGGTCCTTCTGTCTGACTGAAGATGTGTCTTGACCTTAAATTAGGTGGTCTGTTATTGTCCTATTTCAATGTATGGGATGGAGAACAAAGTAGAAACGAAGGCAAGACAGTTGAGGTGAAGTATTCTACAGTGAAAATGTGTCTTAAGCAGGGAACTCAAAATTACAAATGTGTAGGTTTCACATCTCTTTCTGTGGTGTGCAAGGGCTTCTTGATAGAGGCTGAAGCAATTTTTACAGAAATATTGAAGCAGTTTCTAATCCTGGCACTTGAGTTGTAATTATTTCAACTATTCAGTTAAAATACAGGCATTGTAGGCTAATTGGTGCCTATGGGGACTATCCTTTCAGCTCCTGAGAGTCCTCTATGCATTCCCTTGCAGCAGTTTTTTCTTGAAAAATAAGGTATTCCTTCAGCTCAACTGATAGTCTGATTGATGGAGAAACTCTTCAGATAAGGTTTTTATTCCTCTCTCAACTCTGAATTTTACTTAGTTTGAAATTTCTAATATTGCACTCAATCTGGTCTCAATTTGGGGAGGGTTTAGTAAGGTGGATGAGCATCTGTTCAGCCCTGCTGTAGATGGAAATGGCCTAGCAGTGTTTCAGCTATCTGTAAAGTTTCCTCAGATGCTTTAATTCTTTAAACTACCTAAAATGTGATGTTTCTGCTGTTACTGTAAAGCTAAGGCCTTTTTAGTTCCTCGATGGTGGTGGTGGTGCTAATCGTACTTAAAACTCCTACCACATACATAAATAATTCCCACAATGATATGCTTCAGTCCTGAGTGAAAGTATAAATGATTCTTAACAAGTCAGACATGATAAAACCCAGGAATGTTTAGTGTGCCACAATATGAAGTTACACACCTTTCTGTGACTTACAGTTTAATTTCTACTTTCAGCAGGTGGTGGGATTTCCACTTTGTTTCGCTTCATTTTCACATAAACAGCAAAAGCCACTATTACAAAATTTGCAAAATGTAGTGTTTTAACCACCACTTTCGCAAGAGCTTAAGAGGGTACACGTTTTTCACATCTGTTAAAAACGAACAGTAGAAATTTTGTTGTGGCTAGTGTTGCCAGGAATTATTAATTAGGCAAAACCTCTGTCCTCACAGGCCCTGAAATCCTGGTTGGGTCAAGCAGAGGGACACTCCCAAAGTCCGTTTCAGAGAGTGAATTTACCCTGAAATGTAGGTCTGCAAAAAATCCCTTTTCTTTGAATATTGAGACATGTAACTGGAATGTCCTTGGTCTGAATGAAAAGGTGGGTAGGCATTTCCTAAAACTTTCTCTGTATTAGGGATACTTCTCCAGTTCTGTATGGGATGAATATTCAAGGATGATTGCATTCCCTCAATCCTGCAAATCTCTGTTTGTAGGGGTCAGGGACAGAGAATAGAAAGGCAGAGGATGTATTTTTTCATATTCTTCATCATATGTTCATACACAACACTGATAAACTTGTTTCTTGTGTTGAAAGCCTGAAAAGAGATTGCTCTTTGGAATACTGTGATAGATACTGTAAGATATCCAAACTGTAGAGGAGGAAAAAAACACAATAAACAATGCACTGACTCGTAGGAGGGTAAGTAGAAACATTTGTTTGCTATGATGGAGCTCGAGCTAATGTGCCTTAACAGCGAGTTGGACAGTGGTGTGTTCACTTTGTGAATGTGTTAGTTTGGTTTAAGGCAAGGTGTGATGATAATTAATAGCAAGTTTAGACTTCAGCTCTTGTTGATCGTTGTGAAAGTGTTTCTCTGGAAAGTCAAGAGGAAATTGGGGGAGATTTTAACCTTCCTTAGAGATTATTTGTGGCTAAGGACACCTTGCTACTCTGGGGAAAAACCTTGCCATCCCTAACCAATTACCTAAGCTGTATTTAAATAAGTCATGTAAAAAAACAAACAAAAACTGAACAACAATCCCATTTCCTGCCCTCCTCACCACCAAGTCGAAAGGGCTTAAGGGTTTTAAAGAAAATAAAGAAATTATGTCGTGAGCATCTACAGTTTGAGAACCCCATAAATGGATCTTTATCTGGTAGCCTTTATCCCTAGTTTTAAAAAACTTAAAGGAGAGCAGGCTGATTGATGTAGATACGTCAGAGGTTTTTACACACTTGAAAGAAGGATCTAGAAGTGCTGAAAGCCAGTTTTACCTAGGGAAGGATGATGAATACACAGGCATTTGGTGCTCAGGACCCAGTTGAAATGAGAAAATTTCTGCCTGGGAGCAGAGAAAGTTGCTGATAATACCTGTAGTATGTGGTGGCACTGCGTGGCGCATGCCATGCAGCAGTGGTCTGGCACTGGCACCTGCTGCCTGGAAAAACTGGGCATAACAGAATTACACTTCAACTCTTATTATGTAGTCTGATGAAGAAAAATGTGTTTCATATTTACATCCTTGAAATTGGTTACCTGGACTATATGAAGTGAAGTAGGAATTTCATGAAGGTTATTTTGTGTGGGGGGGGTGACTGTTAAATCTCTGTTCACTGCTTTTGTTTGTGCCCTTTTGTCTTTGGGTAGAAAGGCTGCAGAACTCCTTGTAACAGGAGTTTGCTGTGATTGTGTTTTGAGCAGACCTTTGTTATTGTAGAACACAACTCAGTGCCTGTTAGCACCCACATACCTCTGAGCAGAAGCTGTGTATTAAGTTAGTCTGTTTATTAAGTTAGTCACCTAATAGTGTATTCTTCTGTGAAATCTTTTGCTGTTCCTGCTCTGAAAGTTTGGGAGTGTGCAGTTTTGAGTTTGCTAATTGGTCAGTCCAGCAAAATGGACTGGTTAATGTGTGGTTACATTGAAGATAAATGTTGATTTATCAGAGGGCAGAGAATAGACTAAAAAACATTTAAAATATGTTAATTTAAGAAGTGTTTATGCATTAGGCATCTGATATCACAGAATAACTTGGACTGGGGCGCTACGTTCCTTGTAGGTTCTAGTGCTAATGGTTGTTGATTATTAGTTTCTAAGAAGCATAACAACCAGATTCCGTTAAATTTAAGTATTGTAGATGTAAGTCAAACCAACCACTGCATTTTAAAATGATGGTTATTCCAGTGATCACACAGGCTGTGCAAAATAATTAACACACACCACTTCCAACAAAACAGTATATGTTATTTAAATTAGCTAAAGGCAATATGATCTTTTTTCTTTCATTTTGACAAGTCTATGCATTTGAAAATTCAGACAAACTGAACATAAACCTACAAATCTCATTATATATACATGTGTGATGTTTTTCAGCAGTTTTTATATTGAGGCTAAGCAAAAGCAAAACCTGTTCCACGTGCTTCTGGTTTCCATTTGTTTTACACTATTGATTAACTAGCAAAGTATTTCCAGTACAAAAAATCCAGCAGTAAAACAGCAGTGCTACTAGAAGTCAAAGGGTAAAGCAAAAATTTCTAGTAGTCATCAGTAAAGGATAAATAGAGAGAGATATTTCAAACTTTGGTCCAGAGTTCCATACGACAGTGTAGCTGTGTTTTCCATATTGGTTGCCTTTGTCAATGTAAATCTTCAGCTGGGTACAAACTAGCAAAGATGAGGAAGTCCCTGGCAAAGCACACCTCATCTCCTGGAGATGTTTTGCAAAGCTTTGTGCTGGCAATGTGCAGTCCCTTGCCTGTGCTGGGCTGATGGGGGAGTTGTCTCACAGGGCCCATTCTCGGTGCTGTCCTGGCCGTGTTTGCATGTGCAGTCATTTTGAAGCAGTATTTTGCTTGTCTGCGGTGGACTTTTGAGGACTCAGGAGCAGTGGGTTTGTTTGTGCTTCTACTCAATATACTTTACACCCGCACTGGGAGTTAGTGCTGCTGAAATGCAGCAAGTGTGGGAAATGTGTGCTGCACGCGCAGCCGTGGGACGGAGGAAGGGCCTCATGAAACAGGGCCATTTGGAAAGGTCTGCGGGCTAGATTTAATTTTCCTGCTGGGTCATTCCTGCCTTGGCCTGTGACTTCTGTTGGCTCAGGTTACAGCCCTTGTGTGCTGGAAGCGGAGACTCCAGCCCTGATAACCGTCTGGGAGCTTGTTTTACATGATGATGTTTAAGTGCATGAAAAATAAGAGCTATAAAGCATGTGTCTAATGAATAGTCAGATTCTTAACATTGTCATGTTGAGTGTTCAAAATAGGAAGTGTTTCATGTGTGCCTGTACAACCCTGCTACTTTTTCCTTTTTGATGCTTTATTACCATGTAATCTTTACTTACATTAAGACTTGCATAGCAATATGTGGTCATGGTTAAACTGCTCAGTAAAAGTTGCTGATGCATTTTTCTAGGCCCTATCTTGACACTTTGTTAGTCATAGAAAATGTGGCTTTTTCACATGCTGCATTTCTATTAACTACTTAATGCTAGTATTTAGGTATTATAAAAACTCTTAAAGAGATTGCACTATGTTTTTTCCTGTTTTGAAGAAAGCTGTTTAAATTAGTTTTCAATTACGTAAATTCAGCAATTGATTGTATTAATTATGAAATTCATATGGCTTGTTACACTTAGTTTGTAATTAGCCAAATGCATTCATTTTATAAATATTTATGTGTGTCAAATGAGCTTGTTTTCAAAACTTGCTTATTTGTACCACTTGTGTGTTTCAGTAATGTGAGACTTTCAGGTCAAAATCAAAATGCAGAGAGAGAAGTGTGTACAATGGGATTGCATACCATCAAGCAACATTGCTGATGTTAAGAGATTGCTTAGCATGAAAGAATACCAGTGACTTTTGTGTTTAGGAAGCTGATCAGTTCTGAGGGCTTTTCTCAAGTGCTGCTCCCAAACCACAAGATGTATGCACCTGAGTTTTTGAGAGAAGGTCATAAGGCTGCATGAGCGATGTCGAGCTCAAAACATTTGACTCTGGTTAAAACTGACTTGGGAGAAAAATGTATTTCTTGTGTTGTTTGAGTCAGCTCATTTCTCTAGTCAGTCTGCATCCGTTGTGGATTTGTGTGGCCATATGCTGGATCACTTGGTAGGCATCGAGGGAGAAACTTGCTGTGCCTGGAGCTGGCGGCAGGAGTGCTGTGACAGAGGCGTTTTGACATGTCTGGCCAAAACCTAATTGACCTTTTAAAAAAGAGTGGGGTGGGCAATGAAGGGGACAGAGAATTTCCAGCTATAAATGGAAATTAAAAGGAGCTGTATTTTAATACTTAAATTGGTAGCATATCAAAAAGTGATTCCCTTGTAATAATAATAATAAATTATGTTATTTTTATAATAAAAACGGAGTATTTTTTTGTCTCCTCTTGCAGCAGAACTCATCTACTGAATAGTTGAAAAATAATAGGACTTGTGCTTTGAAGCAATTCTGCTTCAGTGGCTTTAATGTTCCACAGTAGGTAATGTTTAGAGTAGCTGAAGTTCTCAGGATGAGTTCAAGTAATGAATTTCTTTCTTCCTTAGTATGTTTTGAAAATAACTTCTGGTAAGCCTTTAAGTTTGTGATTTTTTGGGAGGGTAGGGAGGGGTCTGTTTATTTGTTTTAGAAGCCAACCAAACAAAATAAATGCTTTCCTCCTCAACTGCCAGGTTTGTGTTTAAAAAAAAAAAAAAAAAAATCAATCAACTCAGCAGTTCGGGGTTCTGAAGGAACCATTCAAAGGTATCGCTGCTTGTTTGGGGCTTCTAGGAGATGCTGTATGCCCAAAGATAAAAATGCATGGTTCTTTCTATTGCTCTCTTACACCCGAAAACTCACCTTAAAGAAGGGAGAAGAAAAAAAGAAGAAAAAGGTATTTTTATGTCAGAACAAAGGAAACGACCCTGGGGGTTTGCCATAGATTAGACAGGAAATCACACTACAAGTTGACCTGAGAACTTGAATTCCAGCTCACCACTTCAACCACAAGAGCATTCGCTCTTTTCTCTGCAGACAGGCCACCCAGCTGAAAGAAGTACCTTTCCTTGGGTGGGGGAAAGCTGTGTCCACATCATTACTGAGGCTTGGGTGGGAATTCTTTGTCCTTCAGCCCTTACAGCCAGGAATGTGCTGCTGGGCAGTCGCTGCAGTTGGCAGTGGTGAGAGTTCTTCTCTGAGTTGCTGTTGACTCCTGTTTTTGTGGTGGTTCATGTTTCTCCTTGTCTGAAAGGCACCTTGCATACACTGTGGTCATTCCAGATGCAGCTGGAGGGTTTGTGGGGAAAAATAACTGCACTGTAAAAGTTTCTCCTGTAAGGGAACAGTATCAGCCCACTGGAATATTTATTGCATTTGTAGATTAGTAGTTTTCTGTATCGTTTTAACCTGGTGCTAGAAAGTATGGCCAGAGCACTCACTTGAGTCAGTACTGCTAGAGGAGGAGTGTGTACATCAGGAGACCTAGGAAGCTTAGATTTTATTTTATGCAAGATCAGCATATTCTAAAATCGTGTCATTGTAACTTTCTGCACTTCTCACCCTGTTTACCTCATCCTATTTAGTAGGACATTCGGGAGGGCTGCTTTCTGAAGTGACAGCTTTAGTTCAGTGTAACATGTGCAGCCACTGAGATCATCTCTTCCCGAAGCTGTCCCAACCCTTCGGTCTATATTCAGTAGCAAAGATTGAGTTTCTTGTGTCGGATTAAACTGCTCTTCAGCTCCATCTACAGGGTTACATTGTCCACAGGGTCCTGTCAGCACGAACTGCACCAGGAAAAGATGGATGAAAGGTAAAGAGGTCGTGGTGGCTCTTGACATAAAGATAAAAGACCTTCAAGGGTGGATTAGATCAAAACAATGCTTGGTAGGCTGTTTCCAGCAAGATCCCCTGAAGTCTTGTGTCACCTCTAGCCTGGATGCTCCTGGAGACAGGTGATGTGTGTCAGCATGCAGGCTGGGCATGCTTGACATGTGCCTTGCAGGTGGTCGGGTGTAAGTGCCTGGAGCAGTCTGTGAAGCATTTGCTACTGAAATTGTCTGAAATGACACCTGACACTAAAATGCAAGAACATGTTCGTGTCAGGTCACTGATAATGTGCTGATACTGACTGTGGAGTGGGTATTAATTGGATTGCTGAACTCGCTTGCTGTGCAATAACAAGAAGGCTTGTGAGGCTTTTAGAAGAGCTAGTGGGGGAAAAGGGGATTTTTTAAAGTTTGGGGGGGGGTTGTTATAGTTAATTTTTTTTTTTTATTTTATTGTATTCAAGCTGATGCCTCATTAGAAGTACTGGATTGTGGTGCTTTATATAATACAGTGCCACTAGAGCAGTGTGGTCAGAAAAAGAGCATCCCACCAGAAACAGAAACTGCTGCTTGTGCTAGAACCAAAACAGTAGAGAGAAATTCAGCAGTGTGAACCTGGTCTGCTAAAGATGTATTCACAAGAAGAACTGAGAGAAAGAAAATATGTTAACAGCAAACCTTTCCGTTTATGGTAGTGTATTTAACATGTGGAAAAAGAACTTCGGTGCACACATCCTAAAGTGATACTTGGTTACTATGTAAAGTTTAGGACAAAACTGTTTCTTAATTTGTTTAAAATTACTAGGATTTTAAGCTCACAAGGACAGGTTTTTACAACACTTCATGCATCACCCTCAAAATATAAGAAGTTTTTTGTGGTTTGTATGCATGAGGTACTTTTTACCTCCTTCTTTATTCTTGCTTTTCTGTGGAGTAACATGATAGCCCTTGCATTTATGGTCTTGACCACAATAATTACAGATTTTCCTTAGTGGATGCTGACATGGAATGCTCCAAGTTAGCTATGCATGGAGTTTTGAGGCACAGGAGACAAGTGGATATGACTGTTGTTCTGCAGAAAATCCATGGTGAAAGTAGATTGCTTGTTTCAGGTTTCCAGAGATTGACTGATCAGGTGTTATCATTTTGTATCACTCAGTGCCTTAGCAATTTATTTTGTAATATGGCACGCAGAACAGAGTAAATGGCTGTTAGTATTTCTGGATGTTGAGTGTGATATGGATAATAGAGGAAAACCAAGACTCTATACCCTCATGGAAGACATAGTGTTTCTGATTTCTATATTCTGTTTCTCTTTTTTTTGCTGATGATAATAAGCCTCTTTTCAAATATAGATACTTAATAAAAAGACATGTTATCCCTTTGGAAAAACAATGTATTCACATCCAGAAAAATCAGTTTGATTATGGGCTAAATGAGTAACAGATGTCAAGATTTTAGGCAATATTAAGGTAAACATGAATTATTCTATTAGTTGAGATAATTGAACTATCACCAAATAATGAGTAACAAGACGAAGGGCAAGTTTCAGAATGAAATTTAGAAGAAATATGGTAATGAATTATGTACTTTGTACCCAGTCTTAATAACTGTCTCATGTTTTTCAACTAAAACGTTTGTATTGAAAGTACTGCACCTCGGGTAATTAAGTGGACATTGATTATATTCAATATGTTGTGTGGATATTTGAGGCTCGCAGTTGATGTGTAAATGTGTAGGGTTGCTTGAGTTGAGTTGAGAACTGCATTCATTGTGTAGGGGAGGCAGATAAAATCCTACCCAGCTTTTCCCGCGAGCCACCCACGTGCGGCCAGGCGCTCGCTGTGGGCACAGGGGCTGTTGGAGGGCACTTCTCGCATGGGTAAACTGGGGCTGCTCCTTCCTGTTGCTGCGTGCCAGCACGCTGCTTGTGTGGCATGCCAGCCTGGGAAGCAGATCCAGGAAAGGAAAACGGGAGGAGGAAGGGAAAGGCTTGGTTTCTGGGTGTCTCTCAGCCCGTGCTGGCCTGCTGCCCGGCCGCATGAGCTGCCGCTCGGGCACAAAGGAGGGGCATTGGCCGGGACAGGGATCTTGGCAGCCTGCGCTCCTGTTGGCCTGGGCACCCATCGTTAATGTGACACCAGGATCTGGCTAGCAGTGCTGTGCAGGCTCGGTGCTATAATAATGTGATTTTAGAGCTTTTGACTGGTGCAAAGCGTGAGCAGAACAAATCTGTGCAAGTTACAGATGAATAGAAATCAAAGCAGAAACACCCTCATTCTTTTGTTTTTCAGAACCAAGTGCTTTTTAATTTAATTTTAGGTAAGCTTGATCTGTGTTACTGTCTTTTCTTGTCTGAACCACTGAAAAACAGACACAAGTAGAAATCCTATGTAGTGAAGGCAGTGGAGGAGTTGATTTTGGAACAGTATACATGAATTTTAATGATTTGAGGACAATGAGCCCTTGCAATTTGACTTGTTTACTCTGTTCCGGAATGTCTCTGAAGACACAAGATGGTTAGTAGCTCTAAGTAAAGCCACACTTAGAAGCTGATAGATGATGTTATTCAGATCAGTTAGATTCCAGGCGTTTTAATCCTTTGAGATGTGAGCTGACAATATAACATTTCTTCGGACCTTGTGGACAACTCTCTATTTTGTTGATATGAAAGGTAATAATACCACTGCTGAACATGCTGGAGTAGCTGTTCTTTGCTATGGAGATGCAAAAGAGGAGGTGTTGTGTAGGACCTAAGCTGCTAAGTCAGTAAACTCTGTCTGATCTTGCTTTTTTTTTTTTAATTTCTTCTTTTGTTTTTTTCAGGTTGGGGTTGTGCCAGCTCTAGTGGTGACTGGGAGAAGGGAGCTGGTGGCAGATAGGTAGTAGGAAAGGGCCATGAAAAGAAAGCAGTAGAGATGGGAGAATGGGAGAAGGCAGACAGAGATGTGAAGAGAAGGTCTTGATGGAAGGAGGACTCAACTGAGAAGTTTCCAAACCACTGCTTTAGATTTTATGATATTGGTGAAATCATGAGGAAAAATTGCAGTTTTCCTATTGTTTCACTAAATTAAAAGACAGTTAGGTTCTTTAATTAACTTTTGTCCTAGATGGTGAAGGTTTCTAAGTAATTAGCTCTTGGGCCACTAGGGAGTGTATCATTTCAGTTAAAAGATCACTGACATAATGGAATTTTTCAAGCATTTTCCAGTGTACAATAAGTATAAAGGGATTTCTTATTTTGGCACATTTTGGGCAGAAGATTATGGAAGATAAGCTTTCAGTAATGTATCTGTTTCGGTTCTTAAATTTTCCTCTCTCTAATTTTACTGAAATAAGGCTTGCAGAATGTTTACATAAGATAGAAGCTGGTATAATTTTATTAGAATCAGGGCAAATCACATATGTGCAGTTCAAGTCATGGATTTTATTGCAGGGAATAAAACCTCTTCTAACACTATCTTGCCTCATTTGTTAAATGCAGTATTTCTGTCATTCCATTTTTCTAGGCCTTGGACTGTGTCAGTAAGAGTTGGCTCTACCACTTTGTAGCTGTGATCTTTCATTTGCCCATATGAAATACTCTTCATGGTCTTTTAGAGCAGGCTTTTAAAAGATCACTTTTATCTTCCATTTATCAACTTTATACTTTAAAAACATACAAACATCTGAACTGTGGGGAATGCAAGAGTGCAATCTCCCAGACTGGCTTTTTGTGGAGCAGTGCAGGGTGTTAGCACTAAGCTGAAATGGAAATTGTCACCTCTAGTAATTCTGCATGGGGAAGATTTCCAGAGTTGCTTGGGGTAAAGCTACCCCATGGTATTTTTGTGAGTTGCTGTTGAATGCAGTGGAGTAGCAGTTGTGAGGAGTACCATACCTGCTTTCTTGGTGGGGTAGGAATTCCTGTGAGAGGAACCGTGCTGCCTGTGGCTCCACATGTCTGGGTGAAAGAAGGGGGGCATTATTTGGCTCCTGGAAAGCAGAGCTCGGTCTAAGGGATCTGAAAAGGAGGCACAGTGGTGCATGCAGCAGTCTGAGCTGTGCTTCAGCTTGTAATAGAGAACATTTAGACAGGAGCTCCTTTTCAGGCATAGAGTAGGTAAAAATAGGTATCCGGATCTGTAATGCTTTTACAAAGTTTATAAGGTTGGGGAGTTTGTGCATTTGGTTGGGAGGAGGCCACTTTAAAGCACCAGTGCAGTGTCTCACATTAAAAGGTTGAAAACAAAAAACAAAGAAGGATGCTATAATGTTATAAAAGGGGTTGGTAACAGCACTCGGATCCAGCCTACAGGCCTCCAGGATGATAGGCATTTAAAGGGGAATGGAATAATTACAGCTTTTTGAAAGGAAGCCTACTCCCTTTTTTCTCAAAACTATGTCTTTATTTCACAGCAAGCAAGGGCAGAGCAAGAAGAGGAATTCATCAGTAATACTCTATTTAAGAAGATTCAAGCTCTGCAGAAAGAAAAAGAAACCCTTGCAGTAAACTATGAAAAGGAAGAGGAATTTCTCACTAATGAGCTCTCAAGAAAACTGATGCAGGTAATTGGTGCCTTTACTGATGTTTCTCCCAGGAGCCTCAGGACCGACCGGTGACTGAACTTTTGTGTTTGTGTGACTGCACTCTGAGGGAAGTGGTCAGGTTGAAAAGCTGACACTTGATAAAAGTAAAGTACAATAAGTGTAGTGTGTGACCTTTTTTTTTTAGCATGTTACTTTAAAGCTTGCATCTGTGAACTCAGCTTTGAGAACCTGAAAGTTTGTATACTGATGCAAAAAATGGTTGTAGCTTACAGTAAATGTTAAATCTCTTCCAGACAAGAGTTACTGATTAATTTAAAATGTTAGTGAAACACACTTTTTTTTCTGGAGTCTTTGATATTTAACAGGAGTCCTGAAATATTAAACTTCGTATAGAAGAATGTGCAGCGATGCTTGAAGGAGACTTTTTCTGTAAGTTTATCCATACTTGTAACAAAACTGTTGCTTCTATTGAATTCAAATGCATCAGTTTGATGGTAAAAGTAAAAAGTTGAAGATGCCGGGACAATTTATGGCAGCAAAACTTCTTCATTATGCAAGTTGCTAATTTTTGGAAAGTGGCTTAGTATTTGTTGGAAGTGTTGTACATGGTTGCTGTGTTCTCACAGTCTTGCCTAAAGACCTGCTTTTGGCCCCTGTAGGAGACAGGGTACTAAAGTTAGGGGAATGTTTAGTGTGATCTGCCTGAGCTTTTTTCATGGTATTAGTTCTAAGCTTTGTCATGAAAAACTAAGCACTTTCAAAGAAGCTAATTTGTATGTTGTAAGCATTGCTGTGTTCTGCAGCTGGAGACTGAAGGCATGTTTAGCCCTGCAGTTAGGAAATACAGTGTTTGGAAACACCACTGGAGCTAATCCCATCTGGCGCTTTTGTTACTGAAAACTGGGCCTTCTCTCACTTTGTCTCTTTGGTGCCTGTTATCACACAGGAAGCTCAGTAGCAAGATAAAATCCCTTACGTGGTATTACTATTTCCCCTTGCTGTTCTTGAGGACTGACAAGAATGTTTCTGAGTAAGAGACATGTTTGCTTTCTAAGTCATACATTTTCATGAAAAACAGAGAAGCAGATGGCAGTAAAATAGGGGTATCAACTGTTCTTTTCTAATTGAAGTAAGATGTGGATATCACTATAGAAAAAGCTTTCCACTGAAGTCTTTTGCAGTAAAGGGAGAAATGGTACATTGAACAAAGTTGTTTGATTGAAAGGGAGATGTAGAAATCTGTTACAGAACCAGGTTACATGGGACTGCACTATACGTTGTAAAAAGCAAAGTAAAACTTACTTTAAAAGTAAAAGCATGAATTACACCTGATTTGTTTGAAGGGTTTTCAAGTTATTTAATGACTTTGCACATAAATTTGTACCGCAAAGTTCTGCAAGTAAATTGTTGCATCAAATAATTGCTTAAAATATGCTTAGCCTTTTCCCAAGAATTCATGAGATTGTTTTAACAGGTTTTTTTAACTATCTTTAGCATTCTTAAATTGCTAAAATTATGCAAAATAGGTTCACACATTACAAAGAGAAATATAAACTACTTGTCAACCTAAAAGTACAATTATTTTTATTCTTTTTTGCTATGGACTTTCAGAAACTATCCTTTGACTGTTGCCCCAAATTAAAGAAAAAGGTAGCACTCTACTGTTCTGAAAATGGCCAAGAGGGAGTTTGTCTTGTAATGTATGAAACAATGTAAGGACATTGTGCTTCTTGTCCATTGGAAACCCTTAACGGGTGCAACTTCATTCTCATTGGCGAGAGAGAGATGCAGAGAAGCATCTGAAAAAGAATGCAGACATAAACCAGAAGTTATTCTTGCCTTTTATGCAGCATCTGGAGAAAATCCTCAGTTTTGGGTTCAACATCATCCCATAAATATTACCCAGCTTTCAGCAGGCAAGGTACAGGTTTCTGCTGAAAGAAAAAGCTGTATAGCCATAACTACAAGAGTATGGAGGTAAAATTCTGCCCACCGCCTGTTTTTATTAAACAGTATCTCAACCTGCAGCCTGGATTTCATTCCATGTGGCTTGCAGTAAGCCTCATTTAGCCTTTGATAAACACGGTTGTGTCAATCAGGAGATTTTAAAATATAGCCATTCATAAATGCACCTGGGTTCCAAATTGTTCGTCCTGAAGCCGAGTAATTTCTCTCGGCACCATTAGTAGCAATCTTTGAAAGTAAATTGTGAGTTTGTCCTCTCTGTGAATAATAACTCAGGTAACTTGAAAAAGAGAACAGCTGTCCACATCCTGGTGGTGGTGTTGGTGGTTGTGCCTGTGAAGGGTGTGTGTCGTGGAATTTCTTGCTGAGAGAAAAAAAATCCTGAAATCTTCAGTGCACAGAGGAGATAAGGGTTATATCAATGCTCCTCCACAAGGCCAGAGCTGAAACTTTTGTGGCTCGTGCATAGGCACCAGTGGTGTTTGTGTTTATGGCATATGCTGCAAATGTTATTAATCCATCCCTTATACTGGTCAGCAGGTTTTGTTGTCCATACTTCTGCATGACTTTTCATACCTTTAGGGTGGCTCAAGACCTGCAATTTGGGTGGAAGACTTGTTTTAAGGTAAACAGTTAATATTAAAACTATTTTTCTGTCTGTGTTTATGCTGAATGCAGATCTCATTTCATGGCTTGATTATGTCTTTGATGTGATAAGCTTGCTGTGAAATACATAACCAGCATATTGATATATTCCCCTAAACACCAGTAACGTGGTTGGCAGCTTTTAAATGATACAGAAGCAGTGATCCCTTCCACTAAAGAGCTTACCTGTAGAATTAGGGAACATTAGAATATTACAGTAGGTTTCTGTGAAAGTGATTTTTCATCTCTTCAGAGAGCATGGACTTAGTAAGTTGACATTAGAATACTGATGAGTTGCAGGCAATTTTCTTAAGTAGCAAAGAACTGAAAATAATACCTGATGTTTTTTGGTTTCTGAAAGCTTACCTGTTGTCTGAAAGTTTTGATTCTTCAGTTGTGAATCCTGGAAATTATACCCACGTAGACCAGCAGATTAAAAACTGGACAAGAGAAACTCCTGATATTACAAATAAACTCATTTTTTGGAAAAGAGGGCATTATTGGCACACATGGTCAGTTTAGAGTTTATTACAATATCTTTTCTATAATTTGGTAATCTTCCCATTCTACAGGCGTAGTGCTACATTCCTGGCTAATGTTTTTTAAACCAGGAAGTCGAGATAATTACAATTTCCTTCTTTTTTAATTTCCTGGGATTTGTGAGTGCCATACTTACAATTACCCACTAGAGTGTAGCAATTGTGTCTGTATTAGGGGAATAATGAACTCATAAATGCCCGCTTCCATTTTTGGCATCTTTTCTCTGGAGGGAATTCTTGTTAAATTAGATGCAGACTTTGGATGATGACAACCAGGAATACAGTAGTCTCCAGTTGGTTGCTCCTCTGTTCTTTGGGATTAACTCTTAATCTCTGTGTTTGCCAGGCAATGTTGGTCTGACCTGGAATGAGACTTTCAGCATTCATGCTGTCAGACCTTGTGCATCAAATGGCTTCCTGCCTTTTGGATGAGTAAGGGAAAAAATTGCATACGAATCTGTTGTTTTGTCTAAAACTTTGCATTTTGGAACAGAGGAGAGGTACTTCTGCTCAACTGCATCTCATTTTCACTCTCTCAATTTTTCAAGTATTTACAACTCTATGTCTTTGTCAAAATTACTGCCATGTTATTCTGTTGAAAGGCACCCAGCAGAGGGACTTTTTTCATGGTGTCTGTGTGTTTGGTGCTTTGTCAGACCTTTGTTTGTTACAATTGTAGGGGCTTATGCCTCTCATTCAGCCTGCCCTCTGGAATGAGCTCCCAGAATGTTAAAACATTTTAAATGTGGGAGCTGCCTGCTAGAGCTGCTGTGCTCCTCCTAACAGCCAGCAGGCATCTCCCAGTTCAGCACCATGTGCATTACTGTTATAAAACACAGACTGACATCAGGTTTGCAATATCATTAGAAATTAATTTTGGAACCTTTTACTATATGTCAGACTGAGTCTAAACAGACACAGTAGCACATAAAAGAAGGTGTTTCCACTGGAATAATAAATACTGTCTTTCTGTTGCCATACCATTGCTTAATAATACCTTTTTATAACTGTAACTTTCACTGCCTCTACAAGCCAAACGAATAAATATACAATTTTATTAGATAAATTTCCTTTGTTTAGCATAATTATTAATTTTCTAGGTTGAATGTTGCAGGAATGGAGGAGCACATGCTTCTCAACAGAGATCTTACAGTAAACAAAAGCTTTTTATCACATACGTCCCTGACAAACTTCTTCTAAGCCTTATATGCATTTACTATATTTTCCTGTGTACTTCATGTAATTATATTTTTTTTACCTGATGAAGTCTCTGAAAAGCTTGGAACAATATTTTTATAGCATCCTCAATCCTTAGTCATTATTGAATGGTAACAGTGTTTTGCAGAATATCATTAAAAGCATTTTGATGCAGGCTCTGTTCTTGCAGAGGTGGACATGGACACGATGAGTTACTGTTTTGAAATTGAAAGTAGTAAATCTTAAAAATTAGGATTAAAAATCTTAAAAATCTTTCTTTTGTGAAACAAGGCTGCTCCAGAGAGAATTTTATTTTTAATAGTGTTTGATCTTACAAAGTCAGTTCCTTTAAGTTGTGCACCAGTCCTTTTCAAAGTCAAATTCGGATTTTTTTCAACACCCATGTATTCTTGGAAGTGCAAATTGGTCCAAGTATCTGTCCTTGAAAGTAAGATGTTACAACATACCAAGATAATAGCATAATGTGTAGTCAGGCAAGTGAAATAATTGGATGTCTGTACAGAAATGCTTCTTACATAAGTCTGATTCTTGACAATTCTTTAAAAAATTATAAGTCTGTAAACATAAGCTATTATCCTTCCTGCTCTCAAAATATGATGTGTCAGCTCAAGGATGCAAATGGGATTGTGCGGAATAAACAGAGCCAGCTCATCTATCATTTATTTGATGAACATCTGGACATAAAGAGGAGGCAAACTGCTGATAAAAAATTGTTAATAAATGGGACTTTCAGGATGCAGTGAAGGAAGAAGTGGAGAGCTTTTGAGGGCCTGGAATATCTAAAAATAAACTGTACAAGATCATAGTCTGGGGGATAAATGAGGGTTGGTTTTTTAAGGGGGAGTCACTCCTATGGCTCCATTACTTCATAAAAAATGCTTCCCACTGTCCCAGAAGTAAGCTAGTACAGGGAAGAAGGAAGGTAAATGTGGTCCTAGATTGTATCAGGACACTTGTTTCTGCAGAGGGAGTATTACTGTCGTTGTTTAGAACTTAAGTGGACTGAGGCACACACCCCTGCTGCTAAGCTTTGTGTTTGATAGCTCCACCCTCACTTCAAACTAGTCACTGTCTCTCTTGCTAATCTTACGTAGCTGAAAATTCTCCTTCAGTTCTTGTATGCAGTTCAGAGTCTGTAAGACATTGGCATCAAGGTGACACATTCTAACACAGTTTTTTCCTTCTCTTTAGCTGGCAGGTGTATCTGTAGGCCGTTGTTACTGTAATTGCATGTAATTAAAAACAGTTGGAAAAGCCTCTCTTACTTTACTAAGTAAAATAAACACTATCCACCTGTGTTTTACCAGGGGATATTTTCTCATTGTTAGCAATTCTGTTCTTCAGCATTAAGGTTTCAGCAATAACTGGATTTTGATTGTTTTGGTTTGGGTTTGTGATCGAAGAAAATAAAAGGGAAAAATTATTTTACCCTATATGAGTGACAGACCACTCATGTATTTTGGGGGTGTTAGGAGTATTTTTCTCCCTCTTTGTAAAATGAAGCTAATATTGTCTGTTCTAAGAGTTTTCTATTCTGGTGTTTATTTAAAATTGTGAAGAATAAAATCTCAACATTGACAAGCCCTGCAAACACAGTTAAACCCCAAACTTTTCGCATATGTGTATTGCCAAGAAGTTGCTGTCTGCCTGGTGCTCTTCCTCCATGAGCCTTTTGGCTGTGATCTCTCTGCCAGGCTGCACTTCACAGACCATTTTGTCTCTACATAGCAGCAAAAGGAGCTGAATTAACAAATGAGCAATTTTAGCTTGTTTTAAAATCAAAGTATATTCCTTTACTGTGGATATCCAGCAGCCTTGATTTGTGTCCATGACTGCAAAATCTCTCTCCATTTCCTCAGGTTTTCCTCACACATTCAAACACTGTGATCTTACAGATCGTTATGTGCTAGCCAGAAGAGCTGGCTTAGAAAACAAAATAAGCAGGTGGAAAAAGGTGCCTGGAGTTTTCAGTGAATGGTCTGAACACAATGTAATTACACCATTGTCTTACGGTGACATTTGCTTTTTCCTGAGTCAGGTTCACGTGTTTGTACCGTGGTGGCAGTCACACTGTTCTATCCACAGGAGGATTTGGATCCCTGTCTCAGAGGGACTCTACTTCAAGCCATACTTCATGTTAAAATGAGGGGTTTTTTTTTGTTTCCATCTGCTTGAGAGCTTTGAGAGATTTTTTTTCATTGGGTACACTAAATTTAAAAAATTCCCTTCAGTATTAAGAAAACGTATAACATTGATTTGAAATAACCAGTATTTTTATGTCATCTGAACAGTTTCATTTTGATAGCAAAGAAATACAAATTAAATTTTTGTTGTTGTTGTTTGTAAACTCATTGCACAGCAATTTCATTAGTATGACTTGAGTCATGATTTTCAGCTTTCAGCTGCCTGAAGTGTTAGGATCTACATTTTGTACTTTGGGTGCTCTTGAGATGATGCATTTAGATTAAAATGAATGCTTTTGTGAACATTATGATAGATTTTTTACTTTTGACTCATCTGTAACGCATTATCTATAGCATATAAAATAACCTCTTTTGATTTAACTTAATAATTGGAAATCTAGTTTTATCTGCTTTGTAAATATGCAGCACAGTTTAAAATGCTCCTTTTTGAAGGGCTGTTGTTGGGTGCATTGTGCATTTTGAAGTCTTTTGAGAAGCATCAGTAGAGAATTTAACATGCAGTAGGAATAGATGTGTAAATAAATGTATAAAAGGTGCCTAAGTTCACGCTTTTATTTGTGAGTTTAAATATTTACATATCTCCTAAATTTTTAGCTGCAACATGAGAAAGCTGAACTGGAGCAGCATTTAGAACAGGAACAGGAATTTCAAGTGAACAAACTGATGAAGAAGATTAAAAAACTGGAAAATGATACAATTTCAAAGCAGCTGACCCTGGAGCAGGTAACTCCTTCATTTCACCATTATATGACCGAGAAAAAAGCAAGTTCTTCTGTTGTATTAGATTTGACTTAATTTTTAAAGTATGTAAGAAACTGGGCAGTATTGAGAATATAGTCAGTTCGACTTCCAAAGCAATTTATTATGAGAAACTTGGATTCGAGTTTTTTTCATGGCCATTATAATTTTAAGTAGCCTTTCTGTGGGCCTTAGTATCTGCTGGACAGCAGTGACTTTTGCAAATGCAGCTCCCAGTTTTGTATGATTCTCCTTTTTCTGTCGATGTGAAAAAATTAGTTAATGGCTATCTAAATGATCAAGTGAGTTCTCTTGATTCTCGTGGTAACATTCTGTATGGAGAGACCTGTGAAACAATTTGAAAACTAAAAAGTTAGCAATACATAGTTGCCAACAAATCCTTACCCAGCTTGGAAATTAGCTAGAGATTGAAATAACTCTCTTAGCCACAAGGTGGTGGTGGTTGCCACCTAATCAAAATGCAAAGTAAGCTTAACATACTAAGCTGTTGTAGTCTTTGAAATGTTAGCATAAGCCACAGCTGAATTCTTCATGCTATTATTTTGGTCTCATTGTTCTAGACAGACAGACTTATGAAATCATAAAATTTGAAACTTGTTGCTACTTCTAAATGTCAATAATACATTGTTCAAAAAGCGTAGATGCACAAAGGTCTTCAGTATCTGGCTTTGAAAACCTTTTTTGGGAAGATGTTAAAATTTGGCCGTCAGGCTTGCTTAGAAATGCCGTGTGTATTTATGTGTAATTCACCATATCCCTTTGTTTTCTCTCACAGTAAGGTAGAGTAAATCTTAGGTTACTTTGGGCTTCAGCATGCTTGTGTCCCTGGCACAAATTAAAAATGCTGATTGTGCTAATTAACCAGCTGAAGCAGCAGCCGTGGGGCAATGGGCAGTACTTAGCAAGAAGCAACCCAAAGTTGTGAGGAGAGCCTGTTCCCTTTATTGCACACTGAGGGAATTAAGGAAGAGGGATTGCCATGATCTGCAAAACAACCTTCAGACCACATGTTAAACAGGGCTTGGAAGGAGGACTTCAGCAGTGCTTTGAGCTGGGCTGCACTGAGATCTGTCACTAATCAGTGAGCAGATAATTACAGCATATGTTCATGAAACTGTTGATTTTAAAATAGAGAACATGAATTAGCTTTGCTTTGTGTTCTTTCTTTCTCCTTTGCTTTTTTTCATCTGAACTGCTTATGCCTTAGGTGATCAGTAGGTAGCTGACTTGTGGCAGTGGTGGTTGCATAGAATATTATTCCTTAATAAAAAATTAAGTTGGATCTTAGGGGTCAAATGTAACCTGGAATAATTTCTTAAGTCAGCTTGAAGTCAGCAGAGCATTCTTCTCTGAAGGCAAATGGTGAAGAAATTTGCAGCATGTGACTGTTTCATTAACTGAATGGCTCAGTTAAAACGAGCAATAATGTTCTGTGTTACAGTTCAGTGGTTTGATAGGAAATAAATAGCTGTCAGTATTGCCCTACAGGGGCCAAGCGTGTGTAGCCCTGCTGTTGCTATTTTTAATTGCTTTCCTATTTCATAGAGTATAGTGAGAAAGTAGAATTGATGCAGTTAGGAGATGAGAAATATCAACTAAACTGCTAATAATCATGTCCTATGTCTGCTTTGAAAGGAGAAGAACATGAGATGTGTAAAATCTTCGGGAAAGATCTTCTTGGAGGGCAGCAAAATTAAAGGTACAAAGGGCAAGGTGGAGATGAGAAGCAGAGAAGTAATATTTAGGCTAGTGGGCATAGGCAGAGATCAGCATATTGAACTTTGATTGATTTGGAAGACCTCCATTTCAAGAGGGAACAGTTGTGCTTGTTAATAAGTTGGTAAGACAGTTAACAAAGCAATGATACAGGAATACACATACAATGGATATTTTAGCTGCATTTTGAAGTAAAGTAAGGGCACGTGTTAGAGAGAGTGAGAAGAAAGACACGTGGGTGGTGAGGAAGGTTAAAAGGAATTTTATTCTTCCTCTGGAGGGAAGTTTAAGGTCTGAAGAGCAAGCAGTGCTTCCTCGTTTCCCTGTTTTAATGGTCAAAATTAAGTGATGTTTGATAGGTAACTGTGAACCCATGGAGAGTGACACTAGTATTGACCGAGCTGTCAGCTTGGTCCTCAGCATAATCCCATCCTGCTTATTTTAGTTCAGAATCTTACCATATTTCTGAAAAATTCATTGACTGGAGTACCTTTCAAAGTACACCTGAAACTACCTGGTACCAAGCCAAATACTCCATTTCTCTGAATTCACAGCTCTGAACAGGATGCTGCAGTTGCTTCTGCTGTAGGTGCCATTCAAGGAGCTCTTCCAACAATCTTTAAAATCCTGACAGTGGGAGAAACTGGCACAACACTCATGACCAGGAAAGGAAGATCCTTGTTGCCAGTATGTTTTCAAATTGCTGGAGATGTGGAGTTCTAGATGTTTCACAACCAGGTTTCTTTGGTGTTTCATCAGAGCAGCTTCAGGGCACAACACAAGGCTTATTTGTATATTGCTGCTGATGGTTTGACTTTGCCATTGTGCGTGCTCAACTACATGCAGATTTATAATTAATGGGCTCCACTGCCTTGGTGCTGGTTGCTATAATACTAAGTGTAATCTTAGATTTTTTAAATCCAGAGTTAAAAATAATTTACTCTGTCTTTAAATTCCAGTGTGCTCTTCTTCCTGCCATTAAAAGATAGGGATTTCTTTTCACCTGTATGTTCTTATGGGTTTGTTTGTTGCTAGATCAAAACATAGTTGTAAAACAACTAAGAGTGGGTAAGCCTAAGCCATGCTGCATTGAAATGATGCAAAAACCATTGCTGCAGAGGTCGTGACCTGCATTCACACTTTTTTCATCGTGTGATTATCTAGATAGCTGTGCAATGTAGTGGAGATCTGGGTTTTGGTGATGTTGAAGCACAGTGTGCAGATTGCGAGGTCATTTTCCATAGTTTCTTCCCTCTGGATGTTCCCAGCCCCAGGCATTGGCCAGACTGGCTGAGGAGCCCTGAGGCAGAGTGCCCTGTGCTCCTGGGGCTGAGCCCTTTGCTTTCCTACCACTCCACCTCCAGCTGTGTGGGGAATGAAGTGTTGGTCAGGATCCAAATTCTCATCCTCCTGGGGAGGCTGAAGCATGTTGCTTCTGACTTCTCTTCTATTAAAGTGTAAGTTCCCTGAACTGTTAATGTACATCTGGAAACTCAAACAGGGAAAGATTTACTAGACAGTGTTTCTCTTTCTAAGTACGTTCACTATTACTCATCAACATATGTCTGCTTCTGCTCACAGTAACTAATTCCTCTAACCTTTAAAGGAGAAAGTTGTACATTCATTAAACTTGTGCTGGTACCTGAAGAGTGTAAGTTTTTGTGTTTTTCTCAGTTTTTCTCAGTATTAATTTAATGGTTAGCACTAATAGTTTACAGATTTAGATGCTGCAATAGCCCTTCAGCCAGTGATGTAGTAAATGGAAATCACTTAATTCTGTTTCCAGTCTTTCCATTTTCTAATGTGAGATTATTTGCCCAGCAGAAAAGGGGTGTTAAGGAAGACTTGGCTGGGAAAAATGCTTCCATGCTATTTTCCTCCTGTAAAGGTGTTGATCTGTTCCCAAATATTTCATTATTGCCAACTTTTTGAGCTCAGCTACATTGCTACTGAGTAAGATCAGCTGTATATCTTAATATTCTCCTGTATTAATAATACTTGCATTGTATTTCTACTTAAACACTAATAATAGGTTTTTTTCATGTGTGGGTCTACATTATATCTTCTTTTATTAACTTTAGAATAGGTTCTACATTATATCTTTTATTAACTCATAGTAGAATCAAGAATGTTCACACAGTGAGTGAACATGATTAATGTCAAGTTAAACTTTTAAAAAGCCTTTGCTATGACAGGATTACATTTGTTTTGCTAGTAAGGATTTAGGCAGTTCACATAACTTTTGTTTTTTGTTATGTCCTTTATCTAACACAAGGCAAACATGGCTTCTCTTCCATTTCTGGATTATTTAACTATGATTCTTCCACTAAAGAAGTCCAAAATTTTCTGAAAGAAATAATGTTGGTGTAGTGAACAGTAAATTCAGTTTGAATTTCATAGATTTGTGGAATAGGAGATGTCTTTGAATAGGTTTGTCACGTCATGAGTGCCTTCATGCCCAGGGTTCATGCTCCTCTTTACTGGCCTGAGACAAGTTCTCTGAGAATAACTTGTGTTAAGGAGGTAACAGCTGTGGAGCTACTGAATCTCTTGATTTTTCCGGTGCATTGTGCCTGAATTTTGTCTCTTCTTCCACTTCTCCTTGCTCCTCTAGAGCATTATGTAAAATGGTGTTGTTGGAGTTTTCCTAATGACAGTTCCTTGCAAAAAATTCATGCCCATCACTTTTCCTAATTGTTTTTCTTCTCCAGCTAAGACGTGAGAAGATTGACCTTGAAAATACTTTGGAACAGGAACAAGAAGCACTAGTGAATCGTCTCTGGAAGAGGATGGATAAGCTTGAAGCAGAAAAACGGTTTGTCTTGTTGCAGTGCCATCGTTACTGTGGGAGACATTTTTAATCCACAATGTTCTGGATTAAATATGTTCCTCTCTGTCCCACAAGAGGTGTCTAACCTGTGAAAACCTGGAAGATGAAGCACTTATAAAGTTCCTTGTTTGCATGATGCCACATTGATTGCTTAAAGTAAATAAAACTAACCAGTGTAAGAAATTACCTGGGAAAACTTTAAGGAATTTACTGAGTTATTTCAACTGCTGATAGCCTCTTTCTAAAGCTTCTTGTTTGTGGTCAGCTTTAGATTCATGGTATTTTACTGTATATCTCATATGAGAAGCTCTTGGTTTTTCCCTGTCTGCTTAAAGAAAATTTCAGCTTTTTCACAGTGGTGTGCACTCATGTCATTGAGACTTCCCAATGCTTCTTTAGTAGAAGTTAAGACAGCAGCTCTTTATATTCCTGTAACAGCTAAAATTAAAAATATGTATGAAAGCAACCATCTCTTAAATGTTATAATACAAGAACTCAGTTTGGGGAGGAAGTAGGAGAGAATACTGGTTAATGATTATTAATACCTTATTTTTTTATGTGTTTAAATATTGTTACGTTACTGCCACCCTCTGAATCTTGGCTGGGGCCTCAGAAAACACCCAAGCCTGAATGAACTGCAGGTTTTGTAGTTTTATTTTACAGAGCCCTGCTGTGTGGAAGGTGCTCTGAAGAGCTGCATGTGATACTCAGCAGTGGTAAAGCCATAGCAGGATGAGCTTTTGGTAGGATTTTTATGTATCTTAGATTTAAAGCCTTCTTTAAGGCAAACCATTTCTGGTTTGATTTATCTCAGTCTGTGCCCCTGTGGTGGAGTCAGACCTTGTTTTAGTACACTTTGTGTGGTACCCATAAATACTACACCATGCAAAAGGTTGTGCTTGCATGGTGCTGTCCCTGCTCTTCAGAGCCGAGTTGGATCTGGCCGACCAACATGTTCCTTTTAAAGTTTCAGGCTTTCAGGCTGGAAAATACTCCTATGTTACCTCCAAAAATCATCATTTAGAAACTACAGTATCTACCATGTGCTTATTTCATAATAGAAGTTCATTAATCCTGAATTTACCATCAGTCATTTGAGGTATTTGAAACCTTGATTATGTGGAACACCTTTTTACCTTTCTGTTTGGAAATTTAAGAAAAAGAAAAGGGGGACTCTGCCTATCCTTCAGAAAATGTCTATGAAATTCTTTTGGTAGGTGTGAAATGCAGAAAAGCCTGTGTTTCACCACTGACATACTTTACTCATCATTAATCTTCACTATGTGTCCTTTCTCTAAGAACATAAACATAAAAACTTGTAAGAAATTAAATTAATTTGGTTAGCAAAAATTTCGTGTAATAAGTAGCATTTGAGTACAAAACTGAGAACTATTTATAGTCTAGAATTTGTTTTTCCAGAATCATATGTAGTAATATTTCAGAATGTCAGTCTGAATATATTAGAAAATTCATCTGTACTAGGACAACAAATTTTACCTTTTTTATTTTGAGTTAAAGACTAAATTTTATAAGTTCTCCCAAATTTATCTGCCCCAAAATGGTAGTTAAAATAAATCCTACATACCTGTCAGAATCCTTGCAGTGGCTTTCTGGGGGATATAAGAGGTTTTCTTTTTATTAGAATGGAAGGTAAAGTTTGCACTATTTTCCATATAGAATTTTGCAGGAGAAATTGGACCAGCCAGTATCTGCTCCACCGTCACCCAGAGACATATCAATGGAGATAGACTCTCCAGAAAATATGATGAGACATATCAGGTTTTTAAAGAATGAAGTGGAGAGGTTAAAGAAACAACTGAGAGCTGCACAGTTACAGCGTGAGTAAACAACTTGTTTCAAATCTTCTAAAGTTCATGCAGTGTAAGATTTTTAGATGTACTTTCTTGAGTTTGAATTTAAGGTGGAAGTGGAAAAAAATGGAGCATGTTTGGATGACAGCTTTTTCATAATTGCAATGTTATTGCTTGTTGATGTATTTATACTGTAGTTTAGGGGCTTCTTTAGCCTTGCTAAAAGGATGTCTGAAAGAATCAAAAAATAATCCTTGAATATATTGTGCCAGAAAAAGAGGTATCTATCTATTTTTTAGAAACTTAGCAGTATTTCAACATACAGATTTTTCAAAACATATTTATGGCCTACTTTGTAGGAGTCATGTTGCAAATTGAGAATTACTCAAAAGAATGAAGAGCTAGCAAAATGAAGGTCAGCTGTATATAAGAATTGCACTTGTTAATGATTGTGGCGACCTGAGGCAGGTGTTGCACAGTATAGCAGCAGTCATTTACTGTGTCCTTTCCTGTGGAAGATGGCTTTGAAGCATGCAGAGCTGTGTAGAAGACATCACGTTCCTCTCGTGCAGGGCTGGGGCCCCTTGCCCAGCAGTGGGACCTGCGTTTTGCCCTGCCTTCCCAGGAAGAGGCTGGGCACTGAGCACGTGGGCTCAGCTGCCAGGAGGCTGCTGGCACCTTTCCTTGGGCTTTGCAATGCCACTCCTTCATTCCTTCCTGCTGAACCTAAAATTCCTGTCTGAGAGTCAGCAGTTCTGCCTGGTTCCGAGTTAGTAGCCTTACACTGCAGTTGGGAAGTGAGTAGATACCTCACCCCATGGCCAGAGGAATTTGGGCAAATGCAGAACAATGTCATCCCCCTCTGGCCAGCCTGGCTAATTGGAATATTTCCATTTAGAGAACGAGCTTGATAGGAGCAGCAGCTTTCCTTCAAGACAGATGATGGATCAAGAGTGCTCTTTTGCAGAGACCTTGTGCACAAGTTTGTGGCATTAATAATTTGTGGCTGTTAAAAGAAGATAAGGACAGCTAATCTTTTTCCTTGCAAATTCTGCACTCCAGCCTTCACTTACTAAAGTTCAGAACAAGAGCAAGGCCTTAGGTATAAAGTACTCTTTGTGCAAATCCAGTCTAATTAATTTCATTTCAAGTATCTTCTGTTTTGAAGTGGTTTCTTTTTGAACTGCTGTGATTTGGAGTAAAGAAATTGAAAGCATATCAGGTCAAATTCTCGTTGAAAATAAGAGCTCGATTTAAAAGGACTCTCTCCCTTTGTGAGCAGGTTAAGTAGAACTCCAGTACCAATGGCAGAGCTGGAAGGAATGGTGGATGTGCCAGCCCACAAGCAGAAGATGAAACTGAAATATGGTTTTCAGATAGGTGTTTGCAACACATGGCCATTAGAGAACCTCCTGTATTATTCTTAAGTACTTAACGAAATCTGCTTATGAAATTCTGATACTTGTATTACATTTTTTATTTATACATTTTATACTTCTACAAACTGGTTTGATATGATAATGGTAAAATAAGTGATACTGTTACATTTAAAAGTGGTATTTCCACAGAAGAGAGAGAAATCACATGTTGTTAATAGTTTTTGAACAGGTTTCTAAAACAGGAGTATTCTTTTCCTTGAAGATTACTTCAGCATAAAGGAGTGATGACAAAGCATGATGAATTATTTTGGGTTTTCTTAATGCCAGGGATTTAACTATAAATTTGATCAAACGTTACAAAATCTCACAAAATACACTATGTGTGTCATAAGGCTTCATCAGTATTCCATTTTATTTAAGTAATCTGTCACAAAACTTTGTAACTTTTCATAATTTGACTTTATCACTTTAAATCATCCATGATACCAGACCATTTAAGTGATGTTTGCTGAACTTGTTTAGAATTGACAACTCAAATTGCCCTTTGATGTACAGAGTAAACCTCCTGTTGGCTTTTAACATTAAAATTGAATACTATTTTAATATTAATTTTTAATATTGGTCTATGTTCTGCTGGACAGTTTCTATTATAAGATGTGTAACTGAAAGAGTACTGTAGAATATATATAAGGTAGCAATTTTAATAGAAGTCTGAGTTTGGAGTTTCAGAACTTGTGTTGTGCTTCCTCCTTCAAAATGAAAATACACCTGTGAAATAATTTCTTCTGTGTGTTGCAGAAAGATCTTTGTAAATGTGGAATAGTTTTATTTTAATGGAGCAGGAAACAGTATTTTTTCTGAATGGCTTTACTAATGCTTTTTTAATGAATTTTTTCTTTCTTTTCAAGCTTATTTAAAGAAATACTTTTGGTTCGTGGTGGTGGTTTTTTTGTTTGTTCATACATTTTATTTTCGAACTTGATATCAAACAATAGTTTATTTTAGTAGCTACTGTTGTGAATTAGGCTTTAAACTAATGACTTAAATTCGTGGTGTTTCAGTGATCTATCCTGAGCATTTTCTACACCTTCATCTTGAAGTGTTGGAGTAAAATTAGGCACATACTTGGCTGCCCCAGAAATTGAATTTAATCAACATGTAACAAAATGATGAATTTCAGATTCAGAGAAGATGGCACAATATTTAGAAGAGGAGCGACATATGAGAGAAGAAAACTTGAGACTTCAGAGAAAATTACAGAGGGAAATGGAACGTAGGGAAGCTCTCTGCAGACAGCTGTCAGAAAGTGAATCCAGCTTAGAAATGGACGATGAAAGGTTTGTATTTTTTTGGCCATCCAGATGTGTTGGACTTATTTATCAGTATTTATACTACTTTTTGAATTTTATAGGATAATTATAGAAGTAACTTGTATGTGGGTTTAATATACATCTCAAATTTCAACAAAGTCCAGGAATTGTATCAAAGTTGTATAGAAATTGCATTAGTTTTAACAGTGAGGAAGAAAATATTTATATCTGAAAATTGTGTAGGTTTTTGATAATATATATTGATATAAATACAGCTGTGAATTTGAGAATCAGAATAATTTGATCACAACACCTTTGTTTTGCCCCTAACTTGGTAACTGCAAGGAATTCTGTGAGGTAGAGACATCATCTTTATTTGGGGCTGATTTATGCTTTGCAGAAAATAAAATATGTTCAGCCAAATACAAAGGGATATGTGTAAAATCTTGAGAGAAGAAGCTCTTCTAGAACTGTTGGGTTGTTCTTGATGTCCAAACCATAACATCCTTGATTTTTTTTCTCTATTGCGAGTTGCTTTGCTTGCCTGATCTTACAGATAGTCTTGAGTTTTTCATGTTTTTTTTATCATACCTTTTAATGTTTTCTCACATCATAGAATTATGACAGTGTTATATCTTGAAAGAGGATTTTAAGTACATTTTGAATACAACATTTTTACTTCTTAACAAATTCTCATTATTTTGTTGTATTGTTTTATATTATTTTGGATTTATGGTGGTCCTTTAGAAAAAATAAAAAAGTTACCCTGTGATGTGTATTCTTCTGATACTGAGAGATTTCTATTTCCTTTTGGGTCCACAATATATTTGTTATAAGATGTAATTTACCAGAAACAAAGTAGCAAATACTTTGTGTCAAGAGGTAAAAGCTCAAAGTAGTGTGTTCATTTTATTGAAACACTAAGACAACTTGACCTATATTGCATTAGCATCTGGTATTAAGATGGAGCGAATGCTGTATAAATTGAATTGTTAGAAATACAGGATTCTAAGTTTGGATTTTTTTCTTACTAGGCTTATATTTTCTTCCCCTATTTACCGTATAATGGAAGTGCAGTCAAAATTGAAATCTATGTGAATTACCAGTATGAGTCTAAAATTGTGGGATATCCTAATAACTTTTTATCACCCACTTGTAAGTTGTGGTAACCAGGAAAATGCAGGAAAATTTGATTAACTATTCTTTGCTTTTAAGAAATTGTCATGTTTGATTTTTTTTTGGTACTACAGAGGCTTTACAGAGTAACTCCAAATCAGGTATTTGCAGTGTAAGTGATACAAAGCAAAGTGAAGAATAAAGCAGACATTAGTGGTTAGCCTGGGAAGACAATATCCTTGTGGAACTACATGCAATAATGATTTTTAAATGTCAATTTTTGTCAGCTTACGTCTTCCTATAATGATGATGGTGATGGATCAGATATCCATTTCTTTTAGTTACATTCTTTTAGCTGGTGATAAATATTGTTTGTAGCTGAGGGTAGGGGAAGATGCTTTCCTGAATGCAAAATACACAGCTCTCTCAGAGCCTCTTTCTCCAGAGTAGCAGTAGCTTTGTCTTCTCAATCCTCCATCCTGTTCTGTGCAGTAGCAGGGTAATACCTGAAAGCAGAATGCATGCTAAGGGTGTGCTGCTGTCCCACATCCCCTGAGCCAGGCAGTGGGATGGCTTACAGGAAACTCTGTTTGTGTAGGATACAAGGGGATTAAATCCAAGATACTGCCTTGCTGGAACACACACACTGGTCTGCATTGGAACTTACTGTGTGTTGCAGAGGTAGCTTAGTTCAGTTTCACTAATCTTGCCACTGATAGCTCTTTAAAAACTCCTATATTTAATTAAACCCTAATTTGTCAGTTTTTTAGTTTTCTGTTGTTCTCTATTGCAGCCACTTTTATTACCTAGTGTACCCAAATTCAAACCAGCTTTGGCTTCATTACAGTGTACTGCCTGGGCTAGGGCGTGAGGCTTGTCAACTCCCAATATCCTGGTTAAAAAGCAGCAAGATGCAGTATCAAAATATGCTTCCCATAGTTTATGAACAGACCTTAAAGTAGTACTCCATCAACTGGAGTAATTTTAATGCTGTTCCATGTTACTGGTTTTTTTCTATGATGAGGAAATGAGTGCCGCTACTAAGAACTTGTGACAACAAGTGGTAGGAGACAAGTAAGAGTCAGAGGGCTGTTACGTAGCTGGTTTTGCCTGCTCCTTTGCTGTATCCAGTAAAGAAACACTGCTGAATCTAATAATGAAAACCCCTGTGCATTGATTTGCAACCACGGGGTGAGCAGGGGGCGTCTAATCTAGAGAGTGACTGAAAAATCTAAGTGGAGAGTGCCCAAGCAACTCAACCTGAGACTGCCAGCCTAGTACTGTGGGGAAAAAAAACCGCTAAAATCTCTTTTGAGGTAGAAACAGTAAGTGGCAAGTAAGAGCAATCGGTATTATTTTTATCCTTTTGTATAGCGCTCGACATCTGTGAAGAAGCTTCACTGTAGTCAGTGAATGAAGGACAAATAAATACCACTAAAATTATTACAGGTGGGGAAAAATGCCTTGCCTCAGGTTCTGTTCAGTTTATCATAGTGAAGTGTGGGAGGTGTTTTGCAACACAGCCTAAAAGTACCTTTAGTGAGACAGTCCTGGATTGAAAGTGTCTCTCTTTTCCAGTGGCAAAAGACAGGATGAGCAAATGTCTAAATGTTGAGACCAGAGGGATCCAAGTAGGAAACAGGACATGTTTTTAATGCTATAGCTGATCAGCTGTTGGAACAAATGATTAGTACTTTAATGATTTCTTCCCCCTTTTTCATGATTTCAGATTAGTGCTGAATACCTTTCTGGAAGATACACTCCAGCCAGCCAAGCTATTGAGTTCAATGTAAAAATGATGTGTGGAGTGCAAGAATGTAGAGTGGGTCAGATTGGAGGACATGGTTTATATCTCTGACCTTAATATGTACTATTTGATAATATGCAACTCATATGGTGTTAACTGCAAATGCCTAAGTCCAGCTGTTTCCATGGAAAGTTAAGCCAGTGTCAGTAATGACAAGGGTTCCTGTCATGACTTCCTAATGTGATTCTTATGGGAATTGAAAAAATCACAGTGAAACATTTAAAACATGGCACATTTTAAAAGGTTTGATCTAATTATTCTTTGCCTTTTTTTGTTAGATATTTTAATGAGATGTCTGCACAAGGATTAAGACCTCGCACTGTGTCCAGTCCTATCCCTTATACACCCTCACCAAGTTCTAGCAGACCTATATCACCTGGTAAATATTTAACCCAGTTTCTAAAATTATTGTATGCATCACATAGTAACGTGCCCTATTAATATATTTAGGTCAGTAGCCTTTCAAAGCTAGTTTGGAGAAAATATCCTGCATCATAAGTGCAAGAATAGTTTTGCCTTAGGTGTCTTCTAGTGCAGCATGTTCTTGGATGGTGACCAGATACTCTGTATTTCAGATCTGTGGACAGATATTGAAGATCAGTTAAGTAGCTATCACTTGAACTTCACTTGAACTTTATTTCTTTTTTGCTCTCGTTTTCTCTCTTGCTGTCTTTTTTTTTCCCGTCCCTTCCCACACAAATTGCACAACAGTACACATAATTCAAATGGCTTACTAGAGTTTGATGAAGAATTAGTAGTGAGACTGCTATAGTTCTCTGAATCAAAACTTCTTAGAGAAGTTTTATCTTGAACATGTTGGAAAAAAGTCAATTTTCATTTCTCTTCAGTAGAGAAATGGCTTTTGTGCTTATGCTATTTTCTATTATTAAAAAATAACTATAAAAGTAAGAATTCCTGTCTCACATACTTTGTCTAACAGAGGCAAACAAACCTTTTATGAGTTTCTAAATACTGAATGTATTTTAAGTCAAATGACATGCATTTGTGTTACTAACACGTTTATTGACTGAAATTTAAAATTCCTTAAAATGGCACTTGGACATTTATCAGAAGTTGTTGGCAGTGGGTGTTATGTGGTGTTCACAAACACCTTGTACATAAAGAAGTGAATTGTGCGTGCCTAGCTTTCCCACGTTCACCTCTAGAACCTGCCAGGCAGATGACATGTGCTCTGTGTTGACACAAGGTGGGAATGAGTCATTTTATTACACAGGTCTGCTAGAACATATAAAGTGTATTTAGATCCTTTAATTTTCAGGGTTGACTGTGGTTTCTCAAAGGACTGTAAATAGTTTTCATCCAGATGTTGCATGTGTGCAACCCAGCTATGGTCATAAGCTGTAAGCCGTGTTATGGTGTTAGAGATGAGCAGTGTGACTATGAGTTTTCAGAAGGTTTTTGCACTTCTGAAATGAGCCAAATGACTTGACTTTCAATGTTTTGCAAGGTGTGTTACCAAGAAAATGATACATGTTTTCTTATCCCTTTCCTGTAACGGTGTGTACAGAAGTGTAGTGGGCCAACAGCTGCTCTGGAGTAAGGAGTGGGTGTTGGTGGTTCTGTGTGTGCAGCCTTCATGACAGTTCAGTATCCAGCTACAGGATGGATCTGCAGTCACATGGGGGTTATAGCTACAGCTCTGTGTGGGACAAATTACCTGCTGGCTTAGAGGCTTGCAGCTTACATTACGTAGCCATGTACTCTGTTTAGATGCTGGTCTGTCAGTGCAGAACTCTGTCAGTTTATTCCTACACTGACACCAAAGCGCATTCCTTGTGCCCTGTGGGCTTTGCTTCCCATCAGTAGTTGATACAAGGGTGGGAATTTTATCCCACAGACAGGGGATGCTGAAACACACTCTGAAGCACAGCTGAAATGATCATTTCTAACAGAGTTCATGAGTTTGGAAATTCTGGTATGTTAAATGTTCCAGGCTAGCTCGTCTGCACAGACAGCTGCATCAATGTCCTTTTCATCCGGTTAATTAATACCAGCAGTTGGGAAGTTTCAGACTTCAGAAAAATAGAAGCAGCAGTTTGTTAGAGAGCTAATGAGATCAATTGGGAATTTTGTAGAGCTGTCTGGGATATATGAATGCAGTAATGGATTAAAACAAATAATTTTTGACAGCATTTTATATCTAAAGTAGTACAGTAAGATGATGTCAAAAGTATCAGCACAGAATATAAACCAGCTGTATGTTGCATCAGGTATTTGTATGACTTGGCATGTTTCATTTGGGAAATTATGTGCCTTGATTATGTGGAAACAGAATTTGTAACCAGTTAGAAATGCTATGATTTCATATGGGTAGCTGGTCAGGTTTAATGTATCAGATTCTGGCTTCTGAATCCCAGAGTCTTTTATGCCTGGGTGGCTTGGGATACGACTTTTGAAGACTCTTTGAAGCTGAGATACTGAGATTTCTAACACAGTGCATGGAACTGTGAAGATAGTGTAATTACTGCTACTCCTAGACAGCTGGGGATTAGTTGTTCTAATTACCAATTAGTCTCCAGTGTAGATCAACTGTTCTGTGCTTTGCAGCTAGGCTAGATAGATGTTTGGGGCCACAGAGATGAGCTACCTTGAACGTATGTGCACTGCTCTGTTTTTGCTTCTCTGGCTGCAATGAATTTGTCAAGCTTGTGGAGCTGGATTATCCCAAAGCACTTCAAAATTGTCATGTTAACAAAGGTGGCTCTGTTTTGCCCATTATTTCTAGGCTCTTACCTCTGACTGGCTGCCATATCATCTCCCTAAACACTGACTTGTTTCTATCCTTGTGCTTACAAAAGCACTTAAGTGTAACACATGTGCTCTACAGACAGTTAGACTGTGTAGTCAAAAGGCAGATTATTTTTTTGTTACTCTATAGTGGCAGGGATTCCATTGGAGTAACTTGTAATTTGCACCAGACATACACTGAGGATGTAACAGAATCAAACAGAACTGAAGGAAGCAAGGGGAGTCTGTTTGTTTATATAACTTCATTAGTGATGTGAGGCTTGTTCTGTTTCCTCCTCAAGATCTTGTCTCATGTCTTGTAGGCAGACACACAGGTGCATGCAGTCAGGGACGAACCTGGGTGTTGGTGCAGGGACACTGTTTTGTATTGGTTTAGTGTTGAAGTGTGAAAACTTAGATTCAGTGTGGTGTTCTAAAAGCTTAATATGCCTTCAGAAATGTTTTTCAGTCATTATTCTCCAAAGCCATTGCTTGAGTCTAATTGCATACAGCTGACTGAAGTCCCGTCTCCTTCCTTATGATATTTTTGTCAGAAAGCAGAAAGAAGCAAAAGGTTTTGGAAAATGTGCTCTTTTGAGAAAAGCAAGCTGTTCAGTACACTTTAAGATCTGAACCTGAAGCATTTAGCAGTTGCTGTTTGAGTTTCCTTGGTTAAATAGAGGTATACAGGAACTCTGCATTTTTATAATTGAGTTCTTACAGAAAAGAAGTACTTAGATGAAAGAATTAGATATTTGCAATTTTGAATACTAGGCTTTCTTTAGTGTAGATGAAACAAGTTGTAATTTTAAATGTTATTTGCTAGCCTAGTCCAGCGAGTAACACATTTCCCACCGTGTTTTAATTTCCCATCCCCAAAGGTCTTTAAAACGCCGAGGCAGAAAAGGCAAAAGCCTCAGTGCAGATCTGGTATGCCTTGGAGGATCCACCTACATCCAGTTTTTTTGTGGAACCTCATTGTGGCTCAGTGCTAGATGGCTTCTCCAGGCACAACCTCTGTGCTCCTTCAGCCTGTATGTAGTTCAGGGAGCCATTTCCTCTCTGGGGAAATGGAATGCTGAATGGCAATACTTATGGACTAGAACTAAGCTACTCTGGGAGCCTTACACCGTTTATCTTAAGTGAAAAGTTATATTTAACATTGTGTAATGTATGTTTGAAACATATGTTAGTATGCTACAGGAAAAGAAAATAAATTTGCATCACACTTCTCAGTACTATTAATATTTTCTAGATGTCTAATCTGCAGCACATACTAGTTTTTAGACTATCATTGATTCAGAACCGAAAAATCTAAAAAATCCCTCACACTTTAGTTGTTGATATCAAACGGGAATGTTGATGTTACCTTGTTTTAACAATTTTAGGTCTGTCATATGCAAGTCACACAGTTGGTTTCACACCACCAACTTCACTGACTAGAGCTGGAATGTCTTACTACAATTCCCCAGGCCTTCATGTGCAACATATGGGACCATCCCATGGTATTACAGTAAGTATTTAAAATAATAAATGCTTGTTACGGATATAGTTTGGTTTTTGGAAGTTATGATTGGTTGTCCTTAAGCTTTTTTACAAAACATTTTTGTAAATGTTTGTTTTTGTCTCCTTACTCCAAGACATCTATTGCTGCTTTCTTCAACCCTGATTTTCCTCTTCACCCCTAAGAAACTGATTCTTTTTGGAGAACCTTGTTTTCTGCAAAAGAATAGGATGTATTATCATCTTAAGGACAGTAATAGGTATCATCTTGTGGATCAGCAGGCAGGGTGTGAAAAGTGATGTTCTAAGCTACTAAGCCTATCCCAGGAAGTAAAAACATTGCTTTCATTTTTCTCCTAGTCTCCACCATCTGACGGATGAGTCATCTGAGGTTGCTTCAAGCTCAGGTTTTCTTCAGGATGACACACAATGCTACCATCATGTCACTGTAACAGGCAGTTAACTCTTATATTCTATTCTCATTGGCAAAGAAGAAAGTTAATATAAACATTTATTAGGGCAATATCTCATATCTTTCGACTGAATTTATTTCCTTTTTACCTGCAATGTTTGATGCATTTCTGCTTCATCGTGTTTCTTCTAAATATTTGTGGAGTTTAATGACCAAACAGCCTAAATATTAACCATTTGGCAAGATACCTTAAGGTTGTTGTATCAAGACCATTTTTCTCTGCAGGTATGGTAGTATGTAAATATTCTTCAAGGTTTCTGCTTATACTTGTCATTCTCAGATGTAAAAGAGGATTTTAATAGGTTTTTTAGTACAACAGTAAAATAGGGCTGCTTCTGGTTTAGGTGGGTGTGCAAAGGTAACTGTTACAATGTCACTGAGCAAAAGTGGGTGGGAACACTATAATGGTAGGTAGAACAGAAAAGGAAGTTGGAGCTCAGCAGGAAAAGTAGAATTCTGGTCAGGGTTCAGCCCATGGCTGTGTGTCACGTGGAGTTAATCACAGGAAGATCTTTATGCTTCTGGAAACATGGAAACTAATTTTATAAATGACTTTTTCAAGGAACTTGCTTTGTTCAGTCTCTGTGAAATACTACTCTTTCTGAAACTGTAAATTAATTGAGTCATTATGAAAAAGATCATCTTTGGGACAAAATACTAATTGTTCAGAGAAAGGTGTCGACAAGTAGCTCTTGGCTTTGTCTCAATACTGATACCAGCTCCCCTTACACTATTAGATGTATGCAAATACAATAAATGATATTAAGTGTTTCAGAGGCATCGGTCAGTTGTCAAGAATCTCTTGGATTTTGCATAGAACTCAAATCTTTTATACATAGTTGTGCAGAAAAATAGATACAATATGCTTGATTTACTAAACTGCAGTTTCATTCTTGACTCTTCATTTTTGATCTCCGTTACAGAATAAATTTGACTTTCCCTGTAGCACATTTGGTACAGAACTGTAATCACGCTTTTCCCTAGAATTGACCACCTGTGGTTGATTATTGATTATGGGTGGGTGGTTTGTCATGCCATGAGGTTCTTGATTAATGCTAACTGGATTGGTAAGTAATAAGCATTTTTGTTTCAAAAGCGCAGAAGTTAGTGTTGTGCAGTGTGATTTATATTTTTGTATTGCTACCATTAAAGATAATCCTTCTCCTCCTGCCCCCCAGTTTGTAAAGATAAAGTGAAGTTTAAATGTACCAATTGTTGAAAATCTATGGTTTGTCTTGAGGAGATCTCTCTAACAAATGCTTCACTCCTGCAGCTCAAAGGGTTGTAATATTTTTTTGTTCTCAGAAGAGCAACTTGTATTATACTTTGGTTTTGCTCCAGTGTGTGGGCCGGAGATTCTGGGCAGAGTCTGAGACTCAAAACATTCCCACCCACACTCAGGTACCACGTACTTGTAGCTCCTGTGCCGGCAGCATGAAGTTAAAGGTTCATCAGCACCTACTGGTTGGGCAGGCACAGCTGGGAGGTACTGTGCCTGCAGCATCTCATTTCTTTTTAGGTTGCTGGTCATCATGGGTAAACATATCTGCGGGACATGTCTTGTGTTCATTTCCTGCAAGCTGACAGGAAGGAATGCATGTTCTCTTTGATGTCAAGAGTACTTCCCCTTTCCTTTGCTACTCCATTTCAGAGGAACATTTATTTTATGTAGAAGTTGTACTGTGACTCCTGAAATGTTTTGAAATTTTTTCTTTCCACGTAATTGTTCAGACCTTTTCTGTGATTTTTTTTTTTTTGTCCTTTGCCGAGATTAGAGGACTTGCACCTAATATTTTTCAGGAGTGTGTTAAACATAATTTCAATATTTGTTCTGCAGAGGCCTTCACCACGAAGAAGTAACAGCCCCGACAAATTTAAACGTCCCACTCCTCCTCCTTCTCCAAACACGCAGACCCCCGTGCAGCCACCTCCGCCACCACCTCCACCTCCTGTGCAGCCTCCGGGCCAACCCGCAGCGTCGCAGGCAGCCAATTTTCAACATTCAGTGCATCCCTCCTCTCAGCCTTAGTGCATGTGCTCAGCAGTCTCTATGTCAGAAGTGGACTCATAACACGGAGCAGTTTACTAAAAGCCAAAGGCTTACTTGGCATATTTGGATTTGACTTATTTGCACTGAGGTTATATAGGCTTCACTGTTAATTGTGTTGTAAACGTTTGTATAAAATGCAGCCAGTGTTGTGGGTCTACAACACTAACTTAACAAAGTTTTCCATCAGTGTTTACTTGAACTACATGTATGTCCATTCTCTGGCTGGAACATTTGCTACTCTGTTTGGTAATACGGCATTCTGTCGTTTTGCTTGGCTCCAAAGCTTCATTTTCCTGGCTTTTAGGTTTGTAAAATTAAAGGGATACCTTTTTATATTTTTTCATGACAATTTGCAGAAAATGAAAGGCATGATGGGCTACATGATAAATTCTGAAATATTACAATGTTTACCAAGCTTATGGAAAATCAGCACTGTTTCAGTCATTTAAAATACCAGCTTCTAGTGCAAAAGTGAGTCAGACACCCTAATCAGTGCCCAGGACACAAACTCTATGGTATTACATAGCGAATAAGCTTAATTCACAGAGGACACATCCATACTTCTCCTGTTTAAAAGCACCTCAAACGTATGGTACAGTCAGGACTTTACACTGAGGGAACTGGCTTGTTGGAGTCTGTGGAATGTATAATTCGTGGCCCTTAAGATTTGATGATGTCACTTGACATTTCTGTTAACCTGTAAGCTGCCCATACCGTGTGCCCTGTCACAGTGACCGTCGGGAAGTGTGGTCCTGCCCACAGGTTACTGGGAGCTGATTCAAGTGTGTGCTCTTGGATTTTTTTTGCTGCAGAAGGCGATGTGATTGTAGAGAACAACTGATGATAATTTCTTTCTTGTTAAAACACATTCATTGTGATTCCCCCGACATGAAGTTTGAACAGGTATTTTCAATGTTCAAAAGTCTGTTAGAGAATGAGACGAGCATAGAGGAATATATTGGCTTAACAGCCAGAACTTTGTATTGCTTGGTAGAAACAGAGTACAAGAAAGTAGCACAACATGGCACTAATGAATGCTCATTTAGCAGCCTAAGCCGGTACAATGTATGAAGAAATGTATTCTGAATACATTCTTTCCATTCATTTAGCACAAATAAATTGGTTTCACTTTGCAGTGGAACGAAGTGTCACTTCTTGATATTGACATCTTACTCGGTTACATTTTTCCTGAGGTTCCTGTTGAGTACTGAGTTTTATATGTTATTGATAATTTTAAATGGTTTACCTCATATATATGGATATGTGGGCCATGGAAAATGACAAGAGAATGTTTATTTTATGAGAATATGTATCTGGCTATAATCAGAGCAGAACATGAGTAATTTATCTTTTGTTTACAAAAGTTTGTTTGACATGCCTAATGCTTTATTAAGGACATTTTTAAGAAGGAAGTTCAGCATTCTGGTAGTATACTAACACTTGTACATATATTGTCATGTTTGCCGCTCACCTATTCAGTCAGAATTGCAAACTGAAAATCTTTATGAAAATAGTGCTCTAAATCAAAGTTGTAAGTTAAAATAATGTTGTAAAATGTTCCGCTTAAGGCAAAATTAGAATTTCTTCACTGTAGCTATGTAGTTTCAGCTCTGAGAGAATTTAGAGAAATGCATATAGTCTATTACACTTCTTAAACCAATATGGGATCAAGTGCATTATCAAGTTACATTAATTATGGTAGTGACTCTCCAGTCAAGTGATTCTCAAGATTGTGGCAGACCTAAAATTTGACCAGTGCTTCCATCTGAAAATAATTGACCATAGCAGTTGCTCAGCTTTCCATAGAGGAAACTCAGCTGTGAGCATTATAATTAAACAGAGCTCCTGAATCAGTGATAGGATTGCATGGGAGAAAGTAACAGGTAGTCCGAGGTGGGACTAAAGTCAAGACAGGATCAGCTCAGTTTGACACTTGTCCTTTTGTAAACATAAGACAAAGAAAAAAAATATATTCTTTATTAAGTAGGATTCCAGCTCAAGTATCCCAGAATTTGAAATGGTGCCCTCCTTTCTGAAGTGCTTTGAGATCCTTGGATGTATGGCTCTACAGAGGGCAGTCTCATGGTGGTGGTAGCACAAATGTGGGTGGAAAGGGAAGAACCTTTGACAGTGTTTTAAGATCTCAAAATGGAAAATTGCCTAGAATAATTTACATTTGAAGCATATTCCAAAACTGAATTTGAGTAACCCAAGTTCAGCTGCTGTTATAAAGTGTCTTAGAGAACTCTCTTTACTATTCCAGTGGAACTGTTACCAGAAGAAAGTAAAGAACTGACAAATGTATACTAAAGCTTGAAGTGTAACAAGGCGCTAAATTGGCCTTATTGAACTAAGAACGTTGAACAAACATTTGCTTGCAATCAGAAGTGTTAAACTCTATTTGTAGACTTTTCGAATAAGATGAGAAATTGTGCACAACCATCTCCTAATAAATGTAAATGGATTTTCAGTTTTCCTTGTGAATTATAGTCATGAATTATGATTCTGCAGCTGTTATTTTATCAGATCTATAGACTGGAGAAACTCACTTGACAGTGAGGTCCAGCTCACTATGAGGGCTTAAGTGCTTTGTTTCTCTCAGAAGCACATGGGTGGGTTTCTGTCATCCTTGTCATCACTAATGCCTCCCAGTTGCACACTGCATTGTCACTAGTTGTGTAAGGCCACAGAAGCAATTTTTAGCTGTGAAACATGTTGTGAGCATACCCCTTTACAGCTAAAGATTATAAAAATAATAAAATCCACCTTTTAGCTATTTCAGCAGTGCTTTCCTCTCTGACAATCAAGCAGCTTTCTTTTTGTGTTTTCTCTCAAGGGGTCTGGCTTGGACACTGGAATGCAGCTGATACTCTGTAGAGCATTAAGAGTTTATTTTATCCACTGTTTGTTCCACAGAAGTTCTTTGGAAGAAGATGTGGGACTGTTCGGAGACAGTCTTCCAGCAAAAAGCCAGATAAGACTGTTTTAATTACATGTACTCTTCTAAGAGCATATTCTCAAGGGCAGAAAGTACATCAAGAGTTTTTCCAGAAAGTGTTAGTGCTTTTCTACTGGCAGTCACTGTACTGGAGCTGAGCAGAACAGGATTCCTTTCCTGTTAAAATGTTTTCATTTAGGAATCCAACTGCCTGGGTGGAATCCCTGTGCACTTCAGCTGAGTGAAAAATGCAGTCTTGGAAGCAGTGAAAACAAGAAAGCTTCCTGGGATCTGTGCAAGTTGCACTGCTGACAGGAGAGTATATGGACTGTATATTTTGTTAAATAAATGGAAACTGATCATGGAGACAAAAGCCTTGAATAGTTTGTCAGTCAATGAAACACAGTCTCTCGTCCTCAGTATCGATTATTGCTTGCTAAGAGGATGCAGCCAGGGACTTTGATTAAGTTTTACACTGTTTTTTCTGATCCTAATGCTTAGTTTTACAAGCAGTACAAATTCTAATACTGTTCAACTCTTTTTGATGTTTCCTTTTTTTTCAGTCATGGCAGTCTATTTCTTTTTGATCCTTGGGAGCCTACAGAGCATGGACTATGCAGAGCATGTTTCTCCAGTTCAAGCCATCTCATAAGAAACGAGAAGGTTTAAGAGTGTAAGCTATAAGTATAATACATGCTTATGTTACAACAACCTCCTTGAGAGGAAAGATCTCATCTTGAAGAGAGAGCAAGCAGCCCCTAAATACCAAATGGACTGTATGCATAGAGACAATCTGGTTTCCTCAGTTCCCTGAGAAGCTGAATTCCTCTCCCAGCCTTTTTTTTTTTATTTGGATTGAGGTTCTTAAAATTTTAAATTATTTAAAACTCTATGTCTCACTATTACAAGTACTCAGGATACCTTCATGTTCCTTTTGGATTACAACCATTAGTCCCAGTACAAGCAGAGGTTGAGTCAATGCCACTGTAGACAGGAGGAAGTCACTGACTATGCCAGACTGTGGCCTTTACGATGCAGTTAAAGTGGGAGTGTGTGCTCATATAATGATTTATTTTTCTAAGCTGGTTTTGGATTAGAGGTGTGTCCTGAAGAGGAGATAAACTGTGGAGTTTGGCGCTGCATTACAGACAGCTGCTGCTACTTTAGGGACAAGAGTGCTTGTGCCTGTTCCACTAGTTGGGCTCCAAAGAAAAGTACTACCTCATCTTTCAGTTGGGATAATGTGGCTGCAGGGTCGGCAGAAATGTCGTAGCTGTGTTAGGTTTTGTTCTGCATGTATTACCTGGATGGGACTCTCTCCTCGCTGGAATGGGGCTCCAGGGTTTATAAAGCTTTTGTAGAGGAGGAGTGAAGAGTAAGGACAGATGGTTGAGAGTTGAGTTTGTGAAAATTGTGTCCCTGTAGTAAATTGCTGCTTTTTGTCTAGGCCTGGGGGTTGCCTGTACTAAAACTATTTTTGCGGGGGCTTTTTTTTGGTGTGATTTCCTTTGAAAAAATGCTGTGTTGCAGTTCTTTAAGTTTATGGCATTGATATCTAATTAAAATTCAACAACAACAAAAAAACCACAAAAAACATTTCCCCTTTCCACAGAAATATTGGAAGTAGTCTTCTATGTGCAAAGGTGGGTTTTCTCATGGTAAAACTTAATGCTGTATCTATAAACAGAGATGTTTTATTCTAGTGGTAAAACCTAAGCTGTCCAAGGCACTTTAGTTTGTGATTGCTGACTTTTGTTTTGGCAGGTGTTTCAGATGAAATCTAAGCCTCCTGTGGAGGAAGAAAAAAAAAAATCACCTGACAGCTGTAGACTGTTCCTTTCCTGCAGAAATACAGCAATTTCCTCAAATGCAAGTGGAACAAGCATCCCTGAGCTTTTCTGAAGCTTATATTTAATTTTCAGTACCTTGATGTTTGCTCTTGTATATTTAGAGAATCAACGAAGCCTCATTATAGGTTGGTTGGGTGTCTAGCTGGTTGTTCCTATGTTTTTCTGATCCTGGGGAAGGAAGCCTGTTCGAATTTGGATCAAACAGTGGCCAGAGTGCAGATTTGTTGAGCATGAATCCAAGTGGTGACTTTAAGATCATGACACTGTGTTGATGTGGATCAGAGCTTATTGTAAGAACCTCAGATATAAAGAAGTTTTGGTTTTCTAGCAGGTTACATTTTATTCCTGTACTAGCTGTATTCCTGCTTTTTTTGTATATCTCAAGGTGTTTACATATATTTGTAATTGTTACAATGTGTCTGTAATCAAGCTCATCTGTGCCTTCATGCAGACTTCCAATAAACACTTGATTTTTTTTGTATTTACTTGTACGGAAGACTACTGGGTGGATGTATATTTCCTTCTCTCTGTCAGCCTGGCATCACTGGGAAAAAGAGGAAGAGAAATGACAACCTGGGGGTCAGAGAAAGATATGTGTTTGTCTTTGTTTTTACTGTCTTTGATTCTACTTGGGCCATTCCTGTTTAAGTGTCTGAGTGTGTAAGCTGGGGAATAACCTGTTCACATAAGAAAGTTTGCATACAAGGTGCTCCTCTTTGAATTAGATGGATGTTCAAAGTACAATGCACGCTTGACTCCATCAGTTTAGCTTCTGTCTTGGAAGAATGTGGCTATATTTCTTAAGTTACTATTTTGGGGAGATTCCAGATTACCTTTTTGAATGAAATATATTTGTTTAACCTCTAACAGCTGCTTTCCATGAGAATTCAGGCTTTTTACTGCCACAGCAAAAAACTGTAGTATTTTTGGTCTTAGCTGACCTCCTTGCCTTGAGGGTACTTTTCCTTGGGAGGGTAGAGGGCGTTAGGAAAAGGACAGAGTTTAATCTTTTTACCATTTTTTCTCAGTTCATAGGAACAGAGATGTATTTGTTCAAAGTTATAGAAAAACATCCTACGTGTTGTGAGTAAAAAGCAATATGTGGCAGGACAGCTGTTTTTCTAATCTGGTATCAACTGTGAGAAGAAGAGAAGGCAAAAAGTGTTTTCTTTCCTATGCTAAGGGGTTTGCTGTATATTCTGGAGCTAAGAAAAGAGTGCTTTTGCTATTCCTTTGTAGTAGTAAAAGTCATGGGATCAGGTGCTCTCTTTCAGCTTTTCTTGATTGTCTTGTAATCACACCTGATTGTTCAATTAAGTCATTCACTGATCGATGGATTCGGTTATTTCCTATTAAGAATCCACCGTAATTTTTGCTGTTTTGACATATTTTCTTACTAAAACTTTAATCAGTTATTATACTTAATGATTTTAAAGCATGAACAAGTTGTAAACTTTAGAATGTATGTATTTGTGTAAATTCTGTGAGTACTTTGTTGTGCCATCCCTTTTGATGTTTCTGATTTTGTCACTTTTTTTGTGTGTGCATTCCTTCATCAGCACAGAGCTTACCTGTGACATACTCAGTAGCTTTTCTAAGTATTGCTTGCTGTATCTGGCTGTTTTGCCAAGTTTCTGGGTTTAGAGCTGAAAGTCTCAGAGGTACTGAAACTTATCCTGTATTCAGTGTCTTGGGTGTTGCTAAACTTGTTGGTTGAATCCACTTGTGTCTGTCTTGTTCAGCTGCCCCTCTGGCCTCTCTCTGTCACTGCTGCTCTGCTCAAGTCAGCACAGGCCTCTACCTGCAGTGGGAAGGGTGCTCTTCCACTCTGACCAGCAAATCCTTCCGTGCTCTTCCACTCCGACCAGTAAATCCTTCTGTTCTGATGGCTGCACATTCCTGGGCGCCAGGCCATGGGTGTATTTCAGCGAATACTAACCTAGCTGATCCGTGTTGCTGTGTTCTTGGAACACAGGCAGTGTTTCTTAAAAGGCCTTTATTCTCCTCACTCCCTGCTGCAAATGCTGAGCAAGCAGTTGTTTTGCCTGTCCCTGGCTGCCGTGGTTGGTGGGTCTGTGGACTGGGGGAATGAGCTGTGCTGGTGCTGTCTGTCTTTGTGCATGTCTTTGTTTTTCTGACATTTGTCTGAACAGAAATGAGCCGCTTGAGCACTTGCTAAAGAGCAAAAGAAAAGGGAAAGATGATGCATGTGATTGGTTTAAGTTAAAGTTGCCTTGTCCAGGTGCTCTCCCCTTTAGATGGTACTTTATTTCTTCTGGTGCTTGTACCACTTTATAAGGAAAGCAAGTTCCCAGCATTGCAGAGGTTAACTTAGAAAATCCTGGTAAACTGCTGAGAGTGAGAGAAAGAGCGATGCATTGCACAGCAAGCGATTTTAATAAGCCTAATCCTTCCTGTATGTAAAGGTGCTGGCTTGGATATCAGTGTTTCACATGCTTTTGAGGCCATTCCATACCTTTCAAAGCAGAGTACAGCCATCCTACAGAAGCAAGAAGAGGTTGAAGTCAGTCCTGCATTTCCCAGATGGAGACTCAAGGTATGTATAAAGACTGTTAGTACACTTGGGTGCAGAAAACATTATTTTTGCACCTCAGGACCGTTGATGAGTCCTCTTGTGTTCTGAATTCTGTGTATCAGTGAAAATGCTCTACACCATGTCCTGTACTTTTCTCTTAAGCCTTGAACATAGCCTGGCTTGTGAATTTAATGAAACCAGAACAGAGATCTGTGGGAGTCTCAAGTATCTGTGGTGTGACCATCTGGCATTTTTGGAGCTGAATTTAGAAAGTATAAACTGCTACCTTCTTTCTCCCTCAGTCCCTGTAGTCACACTCTGGCTTTCCTCCTGTCGCTGAAGGCCCCCTTGATCTGGTGTGAAAAAGCAGTGTTGTGAGCTGGGCTCCTGCCATTTTGGATCTGAGTGCTTTTTGACAGTGTTGAATGAAACAAGTTGTACTTTCCTAGTGAATTTTAACACTATCTTGGCTGTCAACAGCAAAAAATAAATGGAGAAGAGGTCAAAAATGAGTGCATCTATGCTTCTGCCTTGAGATGGGAATTTTAGGTCTGCTGTGACTTCTTTTTTCCACACTTCCTAAAAACCATCCTGATTCTTCTATACCTCTTCAACACTGCTACCTACTTCTGCTTATTTCCTAGCAGGAGAAAGAATTAAGGCTAATAACATGAAGCAGTTTTGCAGTTCAGCTGTGATTGGTACCTGACTTTCTTTGGAATATGCAGATTGCTAATCTGCATCACCAAATTAGGCAAATTGTTTGGGATCACTTGTATGTGAATTTTTGCAGTTGTTTTGATAAGAAAAACATTGGATGATATTGGAAAGATATAAAGCTATTGGAAAGTGTCCGAGGGAGGGCTGTGGAGGTGATGAGGGCCCTAGAGGGGAGGCCATGCCAGAAGCAGGGCTCAGGTCCCTTGGTCTGTTCAGCCTGGAGAGCAGGAGACTGAGGGGAGACCTCATTGCAGTCACAGCTTCCTCGTGAGGGGCAGAGGAGGGGCAGGCACTGATCTCTGCTCTGTGGTGACAGTGACAGGAGCCGAGGGAATGGCCTGAAGCTGTGCCAGGGGAGGTTGAATTTGGATGTTAGGAGGTTCTTCCCCCAGTGCCCCCAGAGCAGTGATCAGACCCCCAATGTTGAAAAAATATTTGGACAATGCTCACAGGCACGGGGTGTGATTCTTGGGGTATTCTGTGCAGGGCCGGGAGCTGGACTTGATACTTGGGTGTCCCTTCTAACTCAGACTATAGTATGATTCTAAATTTTTTTTTATATATATATTTTTTTTAAAAAACAGCCCTTTGGGTGTTCTTCCCGTTCTGGGATACCTTTCTGCCCTGGGGTGGTGGCACCGTGCTCAGCTACCCCCAGGTACCCTCAGGGCCCCACAGGGTGGATCCGAAGCTGTGGGGGGAGCAGTGTAACCCTTCCTCCATCCACCCTTGTAGCTGAATGTGGATAAGGTGGAAACTGNGGACAATGCTCACAGGCACGGGGTGTGATTCTTGGGGTATTCTGTGCAGGGCCGGGAGCTGGACTTGATACTTGGGTGTCCCTTCTAACTCAGACTATAGTATGATTCTAAATTTTTTTTTATATATATATTTTTTTTAAATAACAGCCCTTTGGGTGTTCTTCCCGTTCTGGGATACCTGCCTGCCCTGGGGTGGTGGCACCATGCTCAGCTACCCCCAGGTACCCTCAGGGCCCCACAGGGTGGATCCGAAGCTGTGGGGGGAGCAGTGTAACCAGGCCTTCCTCCATCCACCCTTGTAGCTGAACGTGGATAAGGTGGAAACTGGAGCAGGCTTGACAGTAGAGAAATGAAGTTCCTAAATGTGATGAAATCCCCATCTGCAGTGGTATGCATTTGCAAACTCCTGGCTTCCACAGAAACTGTAGCTAGAAATGAGTTTCTGTGGGTGAATGATTAAAGTGATTAAGGCTTTTAAACTTAATATCCTTTGTGTTGCTTTTGATCATCAGGACATAGTTCTGTATGATTTTAAAATTGTTTAGTCACTTTTCCTGCACACAAATTTTTATACAGCAGGCTTATAGTCCAGTAACTGTCATAAGTTTTATTTTAAGTCTTTTCTTGGGTTTTCTATCCAAAACAAGTGTTAACCATGACAACATACCATGGAATTAAACTTGTTAAAAATTACTGCATTCCTCACACTATTAAGGAACTCTAGGATTAGTCTGGCTGTTGTCTTGAGTGTTAGTGAAGTACATTCTTAATGCTGTTAGTTTCTGAAGGTAACAGGGGTTAATGGCCTACTGTTTCATATTTTGCAAAGACGTTTCGTTTCTTTTAAAAAATTCTGTCTGGACTAAAGCATCCCCTACTATTAAATATAGATATATTGACACCATGCAACTGAAATTAATGTCTGAATTAAGAGGGGAACCTATCTTTTTAGATTAACCATTCCAAGAACTTCCCAGAGATGCTCCCAGGAATGCTGTGCTCTCATTGCAGCAGTCTCCCTGATTTAAGGGACAATTTATTGCAAGAACAATTTGTGTGAGTCAAGATTGCACAACAAAGCTTTGGCTTCTCTTTTATGGTATGTTTTACGAATCCACCTAACTGAAATTATGGCCCTTTGCACTAAAATTTATGTTAACTGTAATTCCAGCCCAAATCTTACCTCGGTTCTTGGGGGCACATGATCTCTTGAGAGCAATAACCGTGCTGAGCTTGTCTGGAGCATAATCGTATTTTTTTTCTTCTAGAGATTTTTTTTTCCCCTTAGGCCAATCTCCATTCATGTGCAAATGGGGTTAGAAATACCATTAATGTCCTACCGGTTGATTCAAACAATGGAACGAATCATTATGGCAATACGTGAAGACGGTTTGGGTGCACCAGAGAGATAACAAGGGTGAAGAGAACACGGAGTGAGCAGAACACTTGTTTTTGCATAGCCTAGCATGGGAGGGAAATGCAGCTTGTTTTCTAACAGGAAAGGGGCCACAATGCAGTGCTCATGCTACAGTTGGAGCTTGGGTTTTTCCAAATACTTTCACTTTACTCAGTCATTACACAACTCTCATCCTGATTCTGAAACTATTTCTCAGTTTCATGTTTCTGTTAAACATAGAAAGGTTTCTGTTTTCCCAGGTTACCTCTTGGAAGACAACTTTAAAAGCAGGCCAGTTTCTTTCCCCAAAAGTACTAATGTTTGATTGATTAGAGTCAGGATGCCTCATGATAGTAATAAAGTTTGCTCAAGATTTGCTAAAGATTTACTAGGTCAAGCCATTAAATGTTGAATAAACTATACCCTGTTAGAACTGCTTGTGACTGAGGTAGTCTTTCAGGCTGCAAAATTCACATCTTGAATATTTTATACTGGCATGAAAATATATTTAATCCTCTTGCCTTCATTAGTCAGTTTGAGTTTTTCATTATGGTGTTTGGGGGGTTTTTTTGTGGGTTTTGGTTGTTTGGGGTTTTTCATTTACATGTTGCCAGTTTTATTTGCTTGCTATTTGCTTTTCTTACAAATCTTGGTCTTTGGTCCATACTGCATTTTAGCAATCTTGTAAAATCTTTCCTTTACCAGTGCAGAACTACATTTTACAGTTTTAACTTTAATGGTACAAACATCCTGTAATTTACAGATGATAATGAACTTGAGAAGGTTCTACTGTCCTGCTGCTGACAGTACAACTTCCATACTCACACATGCTTTTCCGCTATTTCCTTTCTTCCAAATTCCTGGTTTAAAACCTGTTCTGGGAAAACAAAACAAAATGTAATTTGGTTTACATTACAAAATGTAATGTTTTTATTTTTTAACAGCACTGCCACTTGCATTTATGAACTGTCACCTGATTTTACTTAAAATTTATTATTGCAAAGAATCTGTTATGATGTGATTCAGCAAACATCAGTCAACCTTTGGAAAGTTTTCCAAAATACTTGGATATGTTGAGGGCTGAAATTCACACTTAACCTTGACATTATGGGTCAGCTGTTGTTCTTGTTCCCACAGATGAAATATCTACGATAAATTTGTTTGGGACTTAGAAGTGCAGAAATGAGGACTGAGTTTGGTTGCAAATTCCAAATAGATGAGTGGGTTGTGAAATTAGCTTTGACGTCTACAACTTTTTGAAACTGTCACAGTAGTTTCTAAAGTGAACGCTTCCTCCAAGCCTGAGATCTCAGAGTTCAAGGAAAGGCACAGCAACCTTATCCCCACAGGGGCAGAGGGAGCCAGGGAATTGTTTTCCTGGCAGTTATGCCCTCGTATTAAAGTTGCTCACATGGCGCTCAGGCTTCACTTTCTTCTTCCACAACAAATCCCCAAAAATAGAACAGACACTGAAAGCCTGACACTTGCTGCAGTTTTCCAGTCCAAGTTGGCCTAAAGCTGAGGTGGGGGAAGTCTCAACAAAGAGCAAGGATTCAGCAAAGACTCTTTTCTTTGTTTTTCCCCTCCCAAGTGCTCTGCTCAGAGGCAGGGTTCCTGCCTGCTCCTCTCCTGTTTCCAGAGCAGTTACATAATTACTGCACGACTTCAAAGATAGGTTAGCGGAAGCCATTAAGGATGTTTTCCATCTCTGGACTGTAGAAACTTAAGGTGGTTTGTCAGCCTACCCTAAAGAAGAAAACTTCCCTTGGAGGAAAAGAATTATCTTCTGCAAATGCAGCTTTAATTCACTGTTGACGTGTTCAAATTTGCAGTTCATCTTTGAAAATCTGTTTTGCTTCAACTCTGTTAACTAGGGTAAATCTCCTCTAAGATTATTCTCCTTAGTGGTGGATATATAAAGTAATATTTAAGAAAAAACATTTCTGCAACTTGAAGCAATGGCATTCCTTCTGAAAGCCCTAACCTGGTGTTTAAAATGCCATCTTATGGCATATGAAGTTTGTGCCAATTGGATTCTTGGTCAAATTTTAGTGGCCTCCTTTAATGACCATATGGGGAAGTGGGAGAGGAGAAAACAGCAATAAGAAAACAGAAGAGGAAATTCAAGTGTCAGTTTGTACAAGTATTAACTGTATAGGAGTGCTATATGTGTTAAAAATAAATTGCAAGCCTGTGTAGAAATACTTAAAAGAAGCTTTCTCCAGTGTTTCAGCTATTTCTGAAATGCACAGATAAGTATAACCAAGTAACGAAGGTCCTTTTTTGCTTTGGTCAAATTGACAGTTTTCTCTGCCTCGAAGACTCTCAAATTATTTTAATATCCTTGCAGATCCTATGCCTCTTTTGAGGGACTTTCCATTACATAAAAGTAATCCCCATGAGTCAGTGAGGGAATAACCTTTCTGAGGCAAGCTCATCCCTAAGAAAAGAATCTGAAAAGCTCACTCCAAGCCCAGCCTTAACCCTCTGAAAATTGCGCTCCATTGCTGAGCCTTGGGTCTCGTGTCGTGCTCTGGCTTGTGCAAGCCACAGTTCAAGGCAGGACTGCTTCCTTTCAGGAAGCACCCTGTATTCCTGCTGGAAGTGATCAGTATTTGTCTTTAATACATGAGTTAGCTTGGGGAAAAAATCAAACCAACCAGCTATAACAGTAGCTTTTCCAACACCTTGTGAATCCAAGGTAGAGGCTTTACTCTGTATATTCAATGTGGTAGGTGGGCTAATCTCTAACCAAACAGCAAAAGCTTTCCAGGCTCAGCTGTTGTAAGTGGCAAGAGGATCAAAGCCACCCCTAGCCAGAAGCTGTCCAAATGAGTTCAGATTGGACACAAACATGCTACAAGATTCCTAAGGGAGACCCATCTGTGCCTACCACTGAGCCACTTGCAAGTTCTCCAGTGACATTGAATGCCATCTAAATCAGTCTCTTGGGGCTCTATTTATGTGTGTGAGAGCACTGGGTTTTCTAAGATTGAAGTCACTGGGCTGGTGGTTCAGCCTCTCTCTCCTACTCTCACTGTCTTGGAGTTTTTTTTAGCCTGGAGGAAAGGAGGCTCAGGGAAGACCTCGTTGCTCTGAACTTCCTGAAGGGAGGCTGTAGCCAGGTGAGCGTCTGCCTCTTCTCCTGGGAAAGCAGCAGTAGGGTGAGAGGACATGGACTCAAGCTGTGCCAGGGCAGATCCAGCTTGGATATCAGGAGGAAGTTCTTCACTGAAGGGATGGTTAAGCATTGGAAACTTGGGCTGCCCAGGGGTGTGGTGGAGTTGCCATCCCTGGAAATGCTCAGAAAATGACTGGACATGGCACTCAGTGCTGTGGTTTAGTTGACATGGTGGTGTTTGGTCAAAGCTTGGATTCGGTCATGGAAATCTCTTCCAACATTAATGATGCCATGATTTTAAGGTGGGATTGGATGGACTGAAACACACTGGTAGGAATTTGCCATTTGATGTCTTGCTCAGATATGTGATGCACAGACTTTTTCATCCAATGTTTCTGGGCCCAGGAATTCTGGTTAAAGGAAACCAGTACACAAAATATACACTTTATGCTTTATAACCTTAGAAGGGGTGTGTTCTCCTTTATACATCTTTTTGACCTGTTGTACCAGCAAGCATCCCTTGTGAAATAAGGAAAACACCAACTGTCGGAGGCTCAAGTGCTATAAAGAAACTTTTTCTGCCTTGATCAAATGGTGAGTTAATGTTTCTAAATTTTGACAGCAGTTATGGAGAGCTTTTCATCCTAATGACCATGGTGCTCCCACATGGCTCTAGCTGCTCCTAGAAGGATACATCGGATGCCTGATTCGTGCTCAGCAGCACATGCTCTTTAAGACTGTTAAAATGCCCCAGCCTGGCTATGTTGTGTAAGGAGTGTTATTTGTGACAGGTTTCTGGGGTCTTCCTCAAGTAGGAAAAAAGCCACAGACAATGGCCATCGAAAGTAAATGAAATCCAGGTGCTCACAAAATGGTAGAGGAGTTCTGTAGGGCCTTGGACATGACCTGCTGTGTGGATACGTGGCATTGGAAGAGTCATGTGAGAATAAGGAACCTTCCTTGTCATGTTCTCAGGTCAGGGATGTAACACGTTTATCTACTGAACATTTGGTTTTCTAATTTTTCGAGTTGTTCCATTACTTGCTGTAATGATTATTGGACAAGCTGGAATACTTCACTTTGAAGTAGATTGGAATGGTTTTGAAGATAGATCTTGTTACATAAGGCAGTTGATGGAGGCTGTATGTCAGAGTTGAAAGCCCTTCTAAGTTCAGCCATTACCCTGAGGTTTGGAACCATCCCAAATGCTGACCCTGCACAACTCCTCCTGTGGGTCAGCACAGGAGCAGAGCACAGCACAGACACTTGGGCTGCAAAGCTACTGAAATGCAGCATCCTGAGCCTTTCTTCTGGCAATGTTTGGTGTAAGCTCTTTAAGTGGCAGAGCCCAAAATCCAAATAAAGTTTAACATAGGTACGGTTAAATATTTGTGTCTGGTTTATGGTAAAGTTACAGAGGGGTTCCCAAGTTGTTTCAGTGAAGACAGTTTTTTGTGTTTGTGCTTTTTTGGTAAGGAAGCTCCAATAATCAGTAAACAGACAGTGGTTTCCAGTTCTCTTCACAGTCGCTGGGGAGATGATTCACATAAACTTGGAGAGAGTATCACATTGCAGTGGTAGGACATGCCAGATATGTTTACATTGCAGTTGTCAGAGCAAGCAGGTTTTCAGCTAATTTATTGATGGTAAATTGTCCAAGCTCTTGCAGATGCAGTGAGTTTACCAGGCCTTGAGACAGAAGGTGCAGCACAGCACAGTGTTTGTGCTGCAGAATAAAAGGATTGACAACTCAGAGGCAGAGCAAGCATTAAAAAGAGGAGGACTGGAGTAAGCAGGAAACCGTGGTATGAAGGCCAGGATTTCTGAGAGGCAGAACAATGACCCACACCTGCCCAGCACAGGCTGTTTCCTGCATTGTCACATGTGAGCCACTACAGAGGCCCAAGGAACGTGTCTGCACAGCCCCTCCTTGTCTGTTCTTTACCATGGGGAGTAAAGGAGCTGGGCCTGAAAGCTGCAGCCCCTTGGTGACATTGCTTCTCATCTTGAGAGCTTAGGTATCAAAAGACTGATACCAACAGCAGGAGGTAAGCTTTTCTTGGTTAATGCTTCTCTTTGGCTGCAGAAACCCACTTAGAAACTATTTTTTCAGGAATTGGTTGTGATTGAGCATTATTGTGGGCCTGGGTGTGGATGCAAAGCTTGTCTGTCATTGCTGAGTAACTCTGCATGTGTCTGCACTAAATGCAGATTAAGGGTGTTTACAGTGGACAAATCTATATTTAGACAAGCCCTGGGTGTCATCTTGACATAAGCTTAAAATAACCTTCTCCCATTGTGGAATCTTGCTTTCCCTTTTGTTCCTCCGCTCAGTAAGTTTGTCTTGGCAGTCAAAATTAAAAGATGTGTGGTTTTGGGGGCTTTTTGCAGACATTTGGAGTGATTAATTGTGAACTATTTTAGCATGTGCTACATTGCCAGCAGATCAATGCATGAGCATAACCAGAGAAATGGAGTGTAATTTGGGATTGTGGTCTCAGCCTGTGAGGTGGGTCATTATTAGAAATAATGCTACATCTGAAGTGGCAGGACTGCATCATACAGAAAGATCCGACAGCATTTGCATTGAAATGAGAGAGCAATGAGATGAGTTTAAGTTTCTGGCTCTTTCACACTGCTGCTATTATCCTCTCCATTTAATTGACAGAAAATAAATGCCTTCCTTGATACTTTAATATGGTTAAATAAGAGAGGGAAAAGCTAACTCGAGTCTATTAAATGAACTTAGTACTCAGGCAAGATGAAAAGGGTATGTCTGTACTCTGCAGTCTCACAGGAATGCATTGTGCTGCTTCCTGCCCTGGTAAATGTGTGCCATTAAACTTCAGTACCCTCTGTTGGCAAGAAATAGATGAATTGTCAGCAGGGAATAAGCAAACACTACTTCTGAGGAGCCGTGCCCAGGATTAATGCTCTACCTGGTGCCCACCTCAACAGAAATACTTGCCTTTGATTTGTTGAGATTGCAAACTTGGGCCCAACAGATGACTTCAGCTCCAGAGCAAAAAGATGTCAAAGTCTTTTTTGTATAGCCTTCTGAAAGACTAAAAGCTACCCACTGAGGGAGAATTGAGGATTCCTGGAGCATCTGTCGCAGCAGTGAATGCTCCAGTCCCACTGGAGAATCAGCAGTGTGTGGTGTTGGTAACAGCCCCCTCCTTGTCAGCAGGCAGAAGCTGGAGATTATTCAGTGTAAAACAAATGAGTCATTATTTTCTTATAGGATGTTCTTTAATGCCTTTCAGCCACCTCGCCCTCGCTGTGCCCTCGGCCACAGCTCTGATTAGTGCAGCCTTCACCCTGGAGTTTGGGACATTCTGGTATTTGTCTTGTTCTAGATCACAGTGCTTTTCAGCAGGACTACGGATCCAGTTCTCTATTTTCTGTCCTTGCACTGCTGAAAGTGAATATATATTTAACCATTTTGTATCATGTTCTTCCATAAAGGTGATTATTCTAGCCCATACAAGCATGAAGCTAATACAAAATAGAAAAGAGATCTAATATTCCAGATTAAGAACAGAAAAGCAGAGATAGCACAAACCAGTTTGCCTCCCTCTAGTTAAACAAGCACTTTATGTGCCCTAAATACAGTAGCTCAGAAAGGGGTGTGACAGGGCAAAAGGGGAAGGTATGTTACTGAGTTACTTTCTGAAAATAGGGATTTTTTATGTACTGTGATTTTTTAATATGGTGGTATTTCACTGTCGTCTGGTTCTCTGCTGTAGCCATACCTACTCATATATACAAGATTTGCTGCTATATGAGATGGCTCTGATTCTTGCCTTTCTCTGTAAGGAATCTTCTGATCTCTAAAAAAGGTGGAATCTTTTTTCTAAAGCAGTAAGTGCATTCTGAGCTGTCCCAGAATGATACTGCACCATCTTAATTGGGGATTAGCTTTGCTGTGAGGGGAATGTAACAGGATCAGGAAAGGGAAGATTGGGTTGAACAACAGAACATTTGTATCTCAGTAAAAATAGCATTTGTGGTTTGTACTGGCATTGGTCTTTGTGAATTTATGGCAAACCTTAAGGTCATGAGAGGCTTATGCCGTAAATAAAAATGTACTATCAGATATTTCCTGAAAGAAAATAGAACTGATAAATTCCTCTTCTTAGGGATACAGGACTAGTTTTATTTCCATTTTACACTCATAGCAGATGTGATTCACGCTGTCAGCACCTACTTGTCATTACATGTGCACTTTTGTATTTTAGTTGAAGTGTATGTGATTTTTAGAATAGTCTTAAAATAATACGATTTTCCTTAATGTTCTAATATGGAAGACTTATAACAAGCCCAAATAATGTTCCTTTATCATCTTAGAGAATGCAAATATATGCAACAGATTCAGAAGATTGTGTTCTGTAAAAATTGCCACAGTTCCCTAGTTTGTTACAACAAGCTTTTACTAAGAAACTATACCTCTGACATCTTCAAAAAACATTCCTTGCAGCTGCACTGGTTGATTGTCTTGCATAGCAAGAGCATTTAAGTGAGAAGCAAGTTAAAATTACTTTGATTAGATAGCTCTTCCCTCATTTGGTAATGCCCTGATGAGGACATGCATGTAATGTCCTCATTACCTACATGGGTCATGTAGGAACCTAAAAAACCCTTCACCCGTTCAGTTACGTAAAAGAAACAAAAAGGAAGATATTTTAGACTACCATTTTTTAAACCCAGCTGACTGCTGCTTTCCTGTTGTTACAAGCTTTGCAGAAGGTTTGCATGTGATGTTTATTTTGCACACATGTAGGCTTGAAGACTAACATGGAAAACTGATTTACAAAGCAGCATTTGAATCATAGAATGGTTTGCATCGAAAGGGACCTTGGAGATCATCTAGTTCCAGCTCCCCTGCTATGGGCAGGGACACCTTCCACTAGACTAGATTGCTCAGAGCTCCATCCAGACTGGCCTTGAACACTTCCAGGGATGAGGCATCCACAACTTCCCTGGGCAACCTGTGCCAGGGCCTCACCACCCTCACATTAAAGGCTTTTTTTCCTAATATCTAATCTACATCTGCCTTCTTCCAGTTTAAAGCCATTCCCCCTTGTCTTGTCACTTCAAACTCCTGTAAAAAGTTCCTCTCCATCTCTCTGGTGAGCAGCTGCCCAGTTTGTCAGACGTGGTTAGACTGGGGACAGAGTTCATCTGAACAGACTTTAGGCCTTGCCCATTTTATGGGACCTCTTCAGAAAATGGTGGTGTATTAACCTTGGATTTTATGTTACCAGTGACAGCCAGACTGTGGGAGGGACAATTCTGCCACTATTCCTGCATCTCCCCAGACAAAGTAAGCAACATTCCCAGTCAGTGTAGCTGTGATGGCACCAGGGAGCTTTGTGGTGTTTTATTGGCATCTCCTAGGAAATCTCTGTTCTTTGCAGCTGGAACTGTCTTGTTCCCTTTCGCACAAATCTGGGAGAAAATCTAGGTAGTGACCCTCTGCCTAATGTGGTCAAATAGCACTTGACAAGCCTCATGCTTCTCACCTCTCACATGAAGGGTTAATTTATAACTACAGAATTGTTGCCTTCTGTGACTGCTGAAGACAAATGAGTGTCCTTTCGACTCTCAGAGTACATCAATATTTAATGTCTGCTTAAATTAAACTCCAGTCAAACTACTGATTGTTCTCCTCACTTGTTCCCCCTTCAATCATTAATGGACGTTTTCCACAAGCGAGTTAACAAAGCACCTAAGATGGACTTTGCACACATTAGCCTTACCCTTTCATTCCAGACTGTCTCCTCCTGCGCTGATTGCATAAGGACTGCAAAAATACAAAAGGATGCTCCCCAGTCTGGACCACAGTTTAAAGGACAGTAGTTGATCAAATATTTTGAATTGGGTTCTATTTTGAGATTTTCCTCCATTGCAGAATCTGGACCTTCTTTAAAATCAATCAAACAAACAAAACCTCAGTGGAAACCCCTCAAACTTGCCCCCTCTTTACCCAGGATAATTGTTTTGATCAGATATAGGGTGTTCAGCACCAGCTGCATTCCTTGCTGGGAAGGACCCCTTCCAAGATGGCTGTATGAATACCCTCTAATTTCCTTCTCTGTACCTTCAGGAGCTGCTGCTGGTGCCCTGTCTGTGAAGTAGAGAACATTCCTAGATCATCTGTTCGCTGGTACAGCTGTGAGTGACCCAGAACTGCACATCCTGCAACCATGGTGTACCAAAAATCAGGTAAATTTTTAACTAGGTGCTGCTCTCATCCCTGGTCATGCCACATGAGTACCTTTATCCTTTGGATTCTTAGACCCCATAAGCTGGGGGGGGAAGTGGCTTATAGGAATTATTCAGTGTTTTTCTTCATTTTCTATTTTAAAGTGAGGATTTAAGAATTCTGGTGATGTGTGGGATGAAAGTGTAGATATGAACGGTGCAGCTATAGCACAGTTACAATTCACTAAGGCCTTGGAAGGCCATGTAGGAAGGGTTTCCAAAGGCAAGAAATGAGAAGATTAACCAGTGATCTGAAATCTAAGCCAAATGGCAGTTGCCAAAATACTGTAGGCCAAGCAAGCAGAAACCTGGAGTTGAACAGAGCTACATTGCTTGTTATGAAACCAGGGACAAAGGAGACATGGAGGAGGGTCTCTTTCCTCTAACCTTGTGTTTCTGAGGCTTGTTTTCCCAGTTCTGTCTCTTGCCAGCAAGGCTACCCTCTCAAAATTATGGTATGCACTTGACTGGCATATTCATATTAAGAACAGGTTTAATTAAAACAGGGGACTTGTCATCAGGAGAAGGTAAAGCAATGAGGGTCAATACGTATTCATTTACAGTGCATATTTATTCTCAAGAACTGTTTCTTGCTCAGGTCCAGAGCTGCCTGTGATCTGAACTCGGGTGGGTTTACATCTGACTGGGCTTGCTTCCTCTGCACAAGGATCCAGTGTGTGTCAGTGTACTCTGTCACTGATGTGCCTTAACACTTCTGGACATTCCTATACAGCTAAACCATTGTGAATACACTAATTCTTTCACATGCTCATAACCAGTTTTGCTAGAGTGAAGTGTTTAATTTTAGCCCACAAGGTTGTTTTTTAAGGTTCTGTATCAAGCGCTGTAATGGGAACTGGAGCTTTATATGTACTTGTCCACAAAATGTTTTGTGTTGAAGTGTAGGAAACAGCCCATCTTGGACAGTTAATTCAGAATTGTTGTTTCCCAGCCATTTCTTTGGGGCTATGGATAGATTTTAGTTACCCTTTCGATTTCAGCCTGCGTCCTGAAGCCCAAGAAGCAATCAGAGTAAACAGCAGCTGTTTACTCTCTGGGCAGCTGTCTTCAGTCATTTGTTTCAGCAACCCCAGTGCATGTGTTCCTAAAATGCTGTGCTTTCCCAAAGAAATCTCTGCCAGCAGCAAGCTAGACTAGCTTTTCCTAATATCTTAAGCAGTTACCTGGGGATGGAATTTAAGCCTACTCACCTCTTTTACTTGTCAATATATATGCAGAACAGTTCATTCCTTTTGCTTCACATTAACCTCTTACAGTTCTTTGAGAATGCAATTATGTTTCCCCTCTACCTTCTCTCTAGGTTAAATGCCATTTATTTCAGTTCTCCTCCCTGGAACAGTTTTCTAGAACTCTCAGAGGTCCTGTTCTCCTTTCTTCCCCCTTGGCCCCCTTCATCTGGCTGCCCTTTTCTGCATGAGATATACAACACTCAACCATATGTCAGCTGAGATGTCTTAGAAGTGAGGCTTGAGTTTATGTCATTCTTGTGTTGGTCCTTCCAGTAGCAAGTATTAGTTTTGATATTTACCTGAGCACTGTGAGGTGTGGATCAAGACGCTTTTTAAAGACACTTGTAACCCCTTGTAACCAATATTTACAAACCTTTGTAAATATTGCGTGAAGACTGCAGGTCTGAAAGGGGGAGTGATGCCATACCAGCAAGAACGGCAGAGGCTGTGAACATCTGAGGTTTCATTGGAATTTCAGGTCTAGGAATATTTCAGCTCTCAGAATTTCACTCGGCTCTGGGAATGTTTATATTTCCACCTGTGTCGTTACATGAGCTCTAACTGGGTAGAGGTAGCAGCAGAGCTGTCACTCTGAACACGCCCGGGATAGAGGCTGATGCTTGCTGAGTGCTCAGTCAGCTTCTGCAACAGCCGTTCAGTCTGGAGCGTGAATATCGCAGGTGGCTGAACTTGGACGACTTGACAACTACCTTGCCCTGTGTGTGACAGCGCTGGACGTGCCATGCACACGGATCTGGGCCAGGGCTGTGATGAGACGGCCTCTAAAGGTAGTGAGTGCGCTGGTACACGAGTGAGTTGTCTCTCCCCTGAGCTGGCAGGCTGGGGTTGCGGTGCTGCATGTGCGCTGCCTGCATCACCGTCTGCAGCGCAAGTTTGCGGCCTTTTGGCATCGCTGGTGGCGGGAGCCAGCGCCCATGCCCGTCCTGCGGCCGCTCCGCTGCCCTGGGGACCCGCGCAGGTTCCTCCGCCCGAAGGAGCGCAGCCCCGGGGCTGCCTCTGCGCGGGTGCAAGGAGCAGGGGATGGCGGTAGGGGGGCACGGTGCCTCGGGGCCAGGGCCTCGCCGAGGGTGGCGGGGCTGCGCTGGGGACGGGCAGGAAGGAGCAGCGGTGAGTGCCGCTCCCTCTCCGCTGCGCGGGGCACGGGGGCGGCTCCCGCACGGCTCCGCCGCTGCCGCCCGGCCCCGGGACGACCCTCGGCCGGGGACGCGTGTCCGCCTGTCCCCGGGGAGAGCCGGGCAGGGGGAGGCGGCGGGGCGGGGGTCTGCCGGCGGAGCAGGAGCAGGGCAGCGCAGGGCTCGGCGGCGGAGGTGAGTCAGAGCCGAGCGGCAGCCCCGCCTGCCCGGAGGGGCGGGGGTCGGGGCGGCCCCCCCG
>VZRF01012738.1:0-118888 GCA_013396875.1 Vireo altiloquus | reverse complement strand
GGCCGCAGGGCCAGGCCGGGGGCCCGGGGGGGCTCTGCGCGGTCTCTGGGAAGAGGGTTCGGGAAAAGGAGCAGGAGCGGATCGTGCTGCGGCCGGGTCTCTCGCGGTGCCCGTCGACGACCACCCCTCCGTGTTGGCTGTGGTGCCTCCTGCTGTGCCCTGTTGGCATCCGGTGGGCACCGGGCGGTGTGCGACATCAGCACCTGCCACGGGCACATGGCAGCGGGCTGCCGTCGCCATCGGTGCGTGCCCATTCCGGGAGCCCACCGACCTCATTGCGTGCCCATTGCGGGCCCCCCGTGGCACCTCAGCGGCTGCCCCGGAGCGGGACACTGTGGCTCGACCCTGTCTCGGCGTGTGTCCCTGGCATCGGGACGGCGAGGGCGACCTTCAGTCACCTCTTGGTGCGCGTCACTGCGCGGATGAGCGCTTCCCGTCGAAACTGGCCTGGAGGTGGAAGGCGTCAATGCGTAACGCGGGGCTGCGGAGCGGGGCTGTGGGCTGGCCCCCGAGGGCGTGGGGAGAGGCGAGGCCAGCCGGGGGCTATAAGAGGCCAGGCAGCCCCACGGAGACCATGGCCAAGGGGCACGGACGGACTGAGGGAGCAGATGCCGAAGGGAACCCTCGCAGGTTGTAAGGATGCGTAAGGCGGCGCGCATCATGCTCTCGTTTTGCAGAGCTCTCTAGTAAATCGTGTTGGCTGGTGGTTTGTAGCAGCACCGGCTCACATCTGCCTGCATGGATGCGTGCTAGTGTCTGCCAGGCAGTTGTGCTTGTGGGGGGCTTTCCATCCCCTCTGGAGCAGTGAGGCTCTGGAAACAGGTAGGACTGGTTCTGCTGAGATGACAGATTTGTACAAAGCTGGCTGGTTTATGTGCTGCCCCGCTGATGCTTCTTAATGTAAACTAATTTTGCGCACTAGAAAAATATTATTATGTCGTTGGTCAGTTTTGTTCTGGTGTTTTGTTTTGTTTTTAATTTCCCACTTCTCTCATCCGGCAAAAAGAGAAGGAAACATTGATGTTGACAAGCCTCTTGCTTACCTTACAGAAGGGCAAGTAGAGAAGTGTGAGGAATAGGCAGACCTGAATATTGAGAACTAGAAGGAAAATATATATATGTTCAGTGCTACACAGGAAGCTGCTGTAGTTAGAACATCAGTTAAAGTCTGATGTCATGGAAGTATAGATCATCTTTCAGTGATTTTAGTGCAACACTTTCGCTGTCACGTCAGTACACGTGCCGGTGTTTGGATATGATGACTATGTTAAAAGCAACTATAATACACCACTCACATGCTCAAGGCGTTACTTGCAAGCTAAGGGTAGCAGAAATTTCAGATGATAATTGCAAGGACTTGCCTGAAAAATAAACAGAAATTTACAAGGAATCTGATTCAGCTTAAAATGAGGGATGTTACTTTTCTGACTGATACTGTCTTGATCTCTAGCAGTGCCTTGCAAAACTTGACTAGCCCAGCGTTAATCACGCAGTGTTTCTGCTGACATCAGCTTTCTTTGCAGCCATGTGCTGCTCACAGAGAGCTACACAATTGCCCAGGCTTTGGCTGCACAAAGGACAAACTGGAAACAATCATATTGCTACTGTCTTTCTCAAGATTCCCTTTGCCACAGATTAATACAAGTTGCTGTGCTGAGGGCTAATGTTCCAGTGGTACTCATGTTCTTTTTTTGTGCTCATCTGTCATCTTTAAGCCAAATCCTCAGATTTATAGGAATGGAGTTCTGTATTGTGATACTGCTGCTCGGAGCAAAGCAAATAGTTGCAGCCAGACACTTCTCTCTTTCTACACTGAAACTGTTGTTCAGTTTGTTCTCTAGGGTTTCTTTTTGTTGTGGTTGGTAAAGGCTTTCATCAAGCAGCTGTCTTTCTCTGATTCCTATTTGCAGAGAGTACAACTCACTGAAAAGCTTTTTCTGACCAAATTTCAAGTTACTGTTAAATTCTTTATGCTTCATGTCTCTATTTCAGTATTTTTTATATAATTCAGTTTCCCGGAGTCTGAAACAATATCCCTAGGTTTAGTGAACAGTAAGGTTTGTGAAACTCTTTCCACCTGAATCTTAAATGGTTGTTTGTCTGTAATCAGGATCACACAGGATCTTCCTGGTTTTGAGAAAAAAACCCCAAAACTATTGACTCCCTTCACTCCCTTCTGCGTGAACTTCTGCTTTTTTATTTTTGTAGTCCACATTTATCTGCATGGTTTGTGTCCTGCACAGAGAGGAAACAGTAAAAGGTGCTTTGGATCCCTCCCAAGACGATGCACAGATTTAATGTCCATGAAAGTGGTGTTGGGAGTAGTGAAGACTTAATTCTCACTGTCAGTTCTTTTCCCTGCCACCAAGCTATCACAGTGTAACTTGCCACCTTCAGAGAAGCATTTGATAATGTGCCAATAGAAAGTGGATTGATACTCACGGTCTCAGCAGCAGTTTGATTGTCCAGGACATCTTTAACTATCAGAGAAGAGGGCTCTGGGGAACAGGCTCCTCATGGGGGTCTGTCAGCTCCCTGCTCTCTGTGGCCTTGAGCCTTCAGGGGAATTAGAAAATACACCTCACTTTAGGTATCAGGCACACAGCAGTGTGAGGTGAAGGAATAACCTGCAAAAACAGGAAGGGAGGGAAAGGAAGAAGGGAAGGGAAAGCCAGGTCACTAAAAACAGACCCTGGGATTTTATAGATCTGTTATTCCTCTGGGGGTGATTTCTGGGGGGAAATGATGGTGTTTTTTACTTTTTCTTTGACAGTTGTGGACTGTAAATGGCTTGAAACATTTAGAAAATAGAGATGGTTTTGATGCCTGAAATTTTGTTATTTAGCTAAAAGATGTGAAAGAGATCCATGATGCAAAATAGGAGTTGTCAGGATGTAGAAGGTTACACTTCTGCTGCCGTAAATGGGGAAGACTTGGTTAAATTCAGTTATGCTGTGCAGCCTTGCAACAGGTGACAAACTAATCCAGAGGTTTTTAGTTTTTCTATAAGAAAAGACTACGTGACCTAAGACTACAAAATCTTTTATCATCTCCTGCCCTGACCTTGCTTCCTTCCCATCAAATGTTTAAAATAGCAGAACTGAACTCAGTTGTTTTCGTGCCAAATTTTAGGGCATCAATATAATGGAAATCAATATAACAGCTAAAATCTGTTTATTTTCTAAAGTTTATTTTTTAAACAAATATGAGTTGGGGTTATTCGCTGTCTACCTCCATTATTGTAGAGTTTTTCTGAGAACTTCCTTGCTTTGTCTCATTGTCTGCTTTTAAAGCTGTTACTTATTTCCACTATTTTTTCCTCTAGGTAGGGACGAAACAAGCCAAGTGATAATTACTTAATTCGTGGAGAGATGTGTAGGTCAGTTCTTGGTGACTGCATTCAAATAGCTCAAATATTTCATGTAGAAATATGGGGATCCCCTTTTGTGTAAAGGATATTGTTACAGGAAAGTGCCTATAAGCAGCTTTTTAATGCTTTGATACCTTATAGTAGGGAATGACTTCTGTCTATCCCAGCTGCCACCCTTGCATCTCACGGGATCAAGGGACACTCACCAGGCATTGGAGTGAGTCAGAGCTTACATTTGTAACTGAAATAAATAACTTTGTAACATTTGTAACCAGGAATGTTGCATCTTCAAGGACAGTCAGTGTGTTAAAATTGTAAATCACTCCCAAAGGACCCTGAATGTCATAATGTACTTTTCTTTAGTAGGCGATGTTTTTGTTATTTGAGGGCTCAAGGCGGCTGTCAGATGTTAATTAATTGCAAGGGATCAGTACTTCTCCACTGAGATAGCTTGCTTGCTTTGAAACTCCTCTGAGAAGATATTAAAAAGTAGAAATTTCATGTGAAGCCATCATTTTTTTCAGAATTTTGTTAACTGTTGCAGTGATACTTTGGCTGAAAACTTGCTTTGTTCTTTTTCTGCAGGTAGTTGTCACATGAAGGTACATTTATAGGAAGCTGAGGGACTTTTTTGTCATCACCTGTGAGTATCTACCCTCAAAGTAACATTTAAGTGTATCTGTAAAATAGAACTGCCCTTTTTCATGTCTGTATTCCTCAAAAATTTATTATATTTTATTATTTTATATTTATTTATTTTATTATTATTATTATTATTATTATTATTATATTAACAGTGTTTCTGTTAATTTTCCCATGCAAATTCCTTAAAATTGCCCAAGAAAAGGGTGTGAGGAGCTTGAATGGGAATTCTGTTATTGTCTGCTTGCTTTCCCCTTTGCTTTCATACAGCAGTAATTATTTTTCACTTCCTCTGGGTTATAAGTCAAAAAGGCAGTGCAATGCATTTATTTTTCTGCTTTGGCTCTTGGGAGACTCCCAGAGCAGTGCTGTTACTGCAGCATTCTTAATGCTGAAGCTGCAGTGTGGAGATGGTCCTTGAGAATGTTTCATGAAGAAAACAGGGTAAGATCTTATCTCTTTCTATCTCCCAGGATAAAGGAAATAAAGCTGTTGAGAATCTCATGCCTGCTTAGCGGCAGAGCCAGGAACAGAGCATGGATTTTGTGATCATCACTTGGGCAGATTGCTCCCTGCAGAGAGGGAGGGCAGGCTGCTTGTCTGCACAGGGGACTCCAAAGCAAGGCAGCCTGGAAAAGCTCTAAATTCTTTGCTGGATTTTAGAAGTATCGATCCCTACAGTCACACACTTGTCTTGAGAAGGTGTGAGGGTAGTGGGTTATTTAAAGCTGTAGATGCCCAGGTGATGGATTGTACCATGCACAGGACCAAGGGATTGCAGTCCAGGAAGGGATTGCCAGTTTGGGGAAGGCTGATGTGTGCCAACTGCGCAGAGGGCAGACACTCTAACAGGTTATAGCAGATTTTTGTGTGCATGTTTACTGCTGTCATGCCTTGGCATATAAGCCACACCTGTACACAGTCTTAGAGCTCACTTCACTAATATATACAAAGTGATTTTTGGATGCAACACTCTACACGTCACTTTGTTGACAGAGCAGAGTACTAGAATGTTACTACTGCCAGAATGTCAGTCTTCCTCTTGGTCTGCCCCTCCCAGAGTGCACTATCTGGTGGCAAACACCTTAATACATGGCGAGATACCATGCTGAGATGGGAACTGAGCAGAGATTTTTTACTCCTTTTTTGGTATTCATGGTTTTAACAGAAGGTGACCATGGGGCTCTCTTGTTGAACCAAGGCTGATGTTATTGCCTGAGGTTTTCACAAAGCCTGTTTAACACTCAGCAAATTAAATGTTTTTCTGTCATACAGTGCTGGTGTATATACAAATTATCATGCTTTGGGTACTGTCTCTGTCACACAGGAGAGGTGGAAGTATGGCAGTTCTAGTTTTCATGGCCTGTGTGCTGTGCTGCAGCTGTTTCTGAGGGATGGCAGAACCATCAGCCTCTGCCTGAGCGTGCACTTCTCTTGTGTTCTCAGACCTCTAACGCCCTGTTCTGTTTGGGTTTTGTTTGCACAGGTGCTGCCCCTGCCTCTGCACCCAGCTGTCAAGATGGTATTTCGGAAGCCACCAGATGGTGGTTGGGGCTGGGTGATTGTCGTAGTTTCCTTCTTCACCCAGTTCCTGTGTTATGGATCACCTCTGGCGGTGGGAGTCTTGTATTTGGAGTGGCTGGATGCTTTTGGAGAAGGGAAAGGCAAGACTGCTTGGGTTGGATCACTAGCAAATGGAATTGGATTGCTTGCCAGTAAGTGCAGAAGCAGTATCTATCTTAAATTGAAACATTTCCAGTCCATGCTTTCATCTGTGTGTGCTCTTGGAATTGTATCAAAGACAACTGCAAATGAGGGTGCTGCATTTTTGTTTTAGGTCAAGATGGGTAAGAAGATTACATTCATAGTTTCACTATGCATAAACCAGAGCAATATAATGATAAAAGAGCAATAAAAATATTCCCTTTGGAAAATTCAAAATGATTGTACTTGAATAAACTGGAAAAGCCACACTCTGGGAAGCTAAATGGTAATTTTGTTGATGCATTTTTTTTTTTAAATGAGACTTTAACATTTGCATTGTTGTCTTAAAATCAGAGCAAACTGTTAGTCTGAAATGGTTCAAATTCTTTATGGGAAAAAAAGTCAATTAATAAACCAGTTACTAATTTTTCAGCTCTAGCAGTAAACCTACCAGTGAGGACTGGTGGGGGCTCCTTTGCATTCTCTGTTTGGGAAAAAACTCCCTTTGAAGGCTGGAAAGTTATGCCTAATGGTAGCATTAAATAAAGTGACTTTACTGGAAGGTTTTCTTTAATAAGACATTGTCACTTGGAGAGTAACAGCAGAGTTTTAAGGAAATAAAACCCTACCTTGCAATTTCCCAGGTTGTTGTTGTTTTAATATCAGGCACAGGTATTAACTGGGTCATTTCACTAACTTCTGTTTTTCAAAGATTCACCATGGGAACTATTATCTGTTTGCTGAACCTGGTAAAAATTGCCTGTCAGCAGGGCAACTGCTACAGGCAAAAGCAATAATGTGGTTTAATGGACAAAATGCAGCTCAGGATCCTGAGGAAACTCTTTAAAAGAAAGCTGATGTTCCAATAGCAATACAGACCTGAATAAAGAGCACTGCTTTATATGGCACCAGAACTGGCCAAATACTGGTGAGACACCTGTGTTAGGGCTTTTTGCCAGAAGGCAGAAGAGAAATGGGCAAAGGCAGGTGGATCACTAACCACAAGAAGACTATACTCAGTCTCAGGGTGTAAGTGGGTAAAGGCCTGTTTCCATCATGCTTTTTTTTAGTTTTCTGTATTAGGGGTGTTAATTTCTGCTATTCATGCATCAAGACCTAAATAAAGGAGTGAGAGAATGAAGTGGGAAGAAAATAAGGATAAACAAGGTAATTAAAGAAGGATTAACTAGGCAGAAAGAAATAGAAAGAGAAGAACACCCTCGTGTAGGAGACCAGAACTGTCTGGCTCTGTGAAGAGCCTCAGCCTCCTTTCCCTTATGTCAACGCCGTTTCCAGATTTCTTGGTGCCCTCTGTCTTGCCACTGTGAGCAGTTCTCAGCAGTGTGCTTTGTAGCTGTGCTGCTTTTGGCTGTGCTTTGGATTTGTGCTGAATGCAGGGTTGATAATGTAGAGATGTTTTTGTTATTGCTGAGAAGGGCTAACAGAGCCAAGGCCTTTGCTGCTGTTCCTGCTGCCGTGCTGGTGAGGAGTCTGGGGGTGCGAGGGAAGTCAGGAGGAGACACAGCCAGGACAGGTGACCCCAGCTGGCCAAAGGGATGGCTCATGCCACGTGACATCATGCCCAGTATATAAACTGGGGGGAGAAAGAGGAAGGGGGAATCTGAGTGATGGCATTTGTCTTCACCAGTAACCATCACATGTGATGGGGCCCTGCTCTCCTGGAGATGGCTGAATACCTGCCTGCCCAGCCATGGGAAGCAGAGAATGAATTCCTTGGTTTGCTTTGCCTGCTTGCAAAGCACAATTTGCTTTCCATATTGAGCTGCCTTTATCTCAAGAGTTTTCCAGGTTTTAGCTTTCTGAGTCTCCCCATTCCTGCTGGTGGGGGAGTGAGCCAGTGGCTGCGTGGGCTTGGCTGTGGCTTGAGTTAAACCATGACAGCAGCAAATGGAAATTTCTGTAACTGAATAATAAAACTCAAACTGATTTTGGTACGGAATGATTAAATGAAGTTTTGACAGGTTAGGAGGAATGGTGTCTGTCCATGTGATTTTATTCTTTCAGTTTGGTGCTCAGAAGCTTAATAATCATTCCTACCTTTTATGTCTTCAAAGGAAAGTACAGGGAGGGTCTTTGAATTACATTGGCTTTACCAGAGTTGTCTGAAAACAAACTCTATGTTCCCAGCTTTACCTGAAATGAAAGATCCTGCTGTTTATCAAGCTGGGATCTGACCCTAATGATAAATCTACTAAATTTCCTCCTTAAAACTACGCAATCTTATGATACAAGTTGTGTAGTTTTAGTTTTCAGCTGATAGATAATGTTATCTTTAAGTGGTACGTTTTGAAGTCCCCCTTGATTAGTGTGACGGATGTCTAGAGAATTTAAACAAATTACTTCTAAATAGCCTTAAAAGCCTGTAACTTGATACAGTCTTTTTGCCATGGTACAGAAGACTCCCACACTTTTAATTAAGGCTCTACTGGAGAGCAATTAAGACTCTTCTGTGAGATCTCTTCAACTTAACATCACCTTTCTGAAGCTGCAGATGCCAGACTGGGAAAAGTAAGGCATTTATGGTAGATTAGAAGCTGCAGACAGGAAATAAGTCAGTGTCCATTTTCTTAGGAAGATTTTTCTCATTGATAGCCCTGGCAATCGCATTCACAGCTTCTGTAACAGAGAAAGTTTGGGCCAGGGACTCTGCTGTATTAGTACTGTAATTTCACCAGACCCAAGAAGACATGGATGGCATTTGGCACAGGAAAAGGTTCTGTGTCTTCTCCCCTTCCCTCTGTACATGTAGTCTGCAACATTTTTTTCAAGTAGCTGATGCTGGTGAGCATTTTCACGTTTGCTGCATTGGTATCCTTTCTAAAATGTTTACTTCTGACTTATGTGAGAGCTAAACTTAGACTGGAGACATAGAAACCCAGTACAGCACCTTGTTTATTTGGATTCATTTCCCGGGCACCTGGTGTTCGATTTCTGTCCTTTTGCTCGCAGCACAGACGGTGTTGCTAAGGCCAATGTCCAGCCTGAGCTGGACCCTTCACCTCCTCAGCTGGAAAAGGCACCAGGACAGGGACCTGCCTCAGCTCTTCCCCATAGGATGACTTTTGGGTTATGACTTTCTGTGATGAAACCTTACAGAGCATGGGAAGAAATGTGCCCAGAACAGTGAAAGACAAGCATCAGTGTTCTTGCAGAGGGCAGAGATGAGAGCTCCTCTGCAGAATTAGGTGTCACAACATCCATCAGGCTATGGCAGATGTGGCTCCAGGGCTTGTTACATAGGAAGAAATTGGAAAATCTTAATAGGCTTCCCTTAATAAAACAGGCCAGAGGAGGATATTTATATATATCCTTGAACATCATGTGTTTCTTCTGCACCAAATGTTCTTAATTTTGCACCCATTTGGAGCCTGAAATTAAATTTGATCCATGTTACACTTGTTAAAAGCAAAACAAAGACCTTGGCGCCTGTAATTGGCACCACAACTGTTTATAGTAAGAGTTGACTTCACAGTCTTTGGCAGAGGAGGAGACACCAGCAATGTGTCCATTCCTACTTCCCTTCATTAATGGAGAAAGAACAAAGGGAGGATTCTCTCTTGAAAGGCATGCCTTGGTAATTTGATGGGATGTTTCTGCTGACCTGAGGCATTCAGTGCTAGATGTTTAAAAAGCTTAATTTTGTGTTTTCAAGCAGCAATTTTACTTCTCTATAGCTGCTTTTGCAGCATCTATGTATTTTTGGACAAAACCCTCACACATACATAGCCCCCACTGTACAGTATGGAATCTGTAAATAGCTTGTGTGTAGGGGAGGGGGTGTCCCCAAGATTCCTCTGAAATAAGCCCAGTTCATGCAACAACTTTTTTTAGAAGGGAACTGTCTTTCTACTCAACTGGGAGTGGGTTGCTGCCCAGTGTAAAAAGCTTTTTTTCTGATCTATATTTGTATCCAAAGTATGGGCATTTGGAGAATATTCCATTTATTATAACCAGGTTTTAGAAAAGCACTTAATAAGCAAAAAATATTCTTGTATTCTGTCCAGTGGATTTTACATGCAGCCCATGACCATTTTTTCTACTCCACAGTTTCAACAGGCTCAGACAGATATCCAAGGAGGGTGGGTCAGATTAATGCAGGTGATAAGAAAAAGAACTCAGTTGTCCAATAGTGCTTGTTTAGCAAAAGGTTTTGCGTGTGCATGAGGTGAAGGAGGGAGGGAGGGAGTGTTGTTTTGCAGAATTTGTTTTCACTTTATGTGAAAATATTGCAGAAGAAAGTGCTAGTTCTTGATGTCTGTAAAACAAAATAACTGTGCTTGTCAGGAGGTCAGCAAATTGTGGTAGGTTTAAGCTCCTCGGTGAGCAGCAGGTGGCTTGTTTTCATGTCTCTGGAAGGACTCACTGTCACATCCAGGTCTCACTGAGGGTAAAGTATTTAATTAAAAATAATCTTAATAAAAATACCAATGCAGAAATGATCCCTTCTAGGTGTTCCTCCTCTTTGGTCTCTCTGTATGAAGTTCAGCTTGTGAAAATCAATCTTCTTTCTGCTGCTGCTTCCCATTTTGTCTGGGGATCTTGTCGACTGCTCCCCTGATAATTGTGTCTCTGACTGTGAGCTGTGACAAGTTGTGTGCAGAAGAGCAGTGTCTATTCCTGTGCTGAGTCTCTCTTCCTAGAGTTAGCTGTCATTCCTATAAACTGAACTGGTATCTTTTTTTGATAGAGTTTGGTCTAGTTTTAAGAGACATCATTTGGAAAGGAAAAAGCCCTAGGGATTTTATTTGTAAAAGAAGTAAATATTTATCAATGTCATCAGATATTGTAACAGTTCCAGTGCTAACCCCTGGAGCTGCTGGCAAACTGAACAATATGCTGGCTCCAAAGATATTTTTCATGCTTACTATTGAGGATTGCCACTGGGATTTTTTTTTTTTTTTTGTGTTGTTCATATTATGGTGAGAGACAGCTAATGAAGATCCTGATGCTGCCTGAAGAGCTCTTTCCTATGTGGCTATATGCAGACTCCTGCATTCCTCAGAATGGTCACTTTGAGCAAAATCCTCAGGTCTCAGTCCTTCTCTGTGAAAGTTGGATTTTTACTAGAATTTACTGCCTTGAACCCATTGTGCTTCAAATATTTGTAAAGAATAACAAGTTTGTGCACAGTCAACTCCTGTGCAAATACCATGGTAATAACTGAAGGTGCTGTGCTGGGTGGAAAAAAAAATGCCAGTGCTATGGGAAACAGAGAAAGGGAAGCAGTGCGAGGAGGCAGGAAAGGACAAAAGATGCTGGCTGTCATGGGGATTTTCTTTTGTGACTCATTTTGTAGCAGTGTGATGAGTGTGAAAGTCGTGCCTAGTGCGAAGGGGAAGAGGGAGCTGTTTTTCTTCTCAACCCAGGGACCTATAATAACTATTTTAATACTTATACTGGCACTGCTTCTTATAAACAGAGCTGTTGCTGAGCTGCCAGATCTCTTGCTGTGTGAGATGGCAAATTAATACTGAGCTTACTGGAGCAGGTTCTTCAGTTTTGTGCGGGTTGTTTTCCACGTTAAAGCAAAAAGATCTCTTTGTACTCTTTGTTCTCCTTTGGGATTAGATTTTGTAAGTGGGAGAAGCTGGAAGAGCATCTCCTCGGACCCTGTCAGGGATGCTTTTGATCATGTTCCAGTGGAGATGTCCTTGTCAGGTTATGAAGACACATCTTTCAGCTCCGTGTCTCTCTTGTTCTGGTTTGGGGTCAGAGGGTCCAGTTTTACCTCAGATGCTCTAGGAGGGATCAGTGATATCTATACCAACAATCACCACCCCAGACTGGATGGAGACCTTCTGAAAGTAGCTGTGTCAATACAGAGAGCAGGTGGAAGGGAAATGCTGTTTGTTTTAGCAAGGTAGTGGGTCAGAAAAAGTGCAGATTCCTCTGCTTAATTGAATTATATTAACACTACCTTCTGAGTTAAACACAACCTTTTAGTGTTGAAGAATTCTTCATGTAATACAGAGTCAATCCTTTGTTTATTTTTAAATCCCGTGGTTTTAGGAAACATACCAATCTTAATTTGCCAGTTCTAGCAATTAATTCTAAGAATCAGCAACAATCTAGTGCTCTCAGCTTTTGTTCTCAGCATGTTACTCTGCCCATGTTACACTGGCCAGCTTTCATTCCCGCAGCATGCTGACTCTTGAGGAGCAGCAAGTGCTTAGACCTTCCTTTTTCATTGCTTCCAAAATCCAATTAAACCTTCCTTTCCTGGAATATTTTCTTGATTCCTCTGTAACTCTGACTCTTTGCCTGGATAAGCCTCAGCTCAGACTTGCTCCCCTTTCCATTCCCTGGGCAGATAGCTCTAATGTAGGGCAAAAGTTCTGACCTGCCTTGTCTTTGAAGATCATTTCACCTGCTGACGAATTTCTGCTCCTGCCTGCCAGAACTGCTTGTCCTGTGGCCGGCAACCACAGGAAAACCTTGCCTGCATTCCCAGCTGCTCTCTCCTGTCTACAAACCTAGGCAATCACCATCCCCAACTGTTTACCTCGTATCACCTTTCTGGGCTCACCTCCCATCTGCTGGGAAATCTCAGTTACGTGAGCCAGGGAGCACTAACCTTGACAAATGGCAGACTCCAAAATTACTGCTTTTGCAGATTGAACTGACCGTGGCATGTACGTGTGTCACTTCAAATGAGATGCAGATGTGGTGAGGTGGTTTTGTTTGTTTGTTTGTATTAAATAATGGCATTGGTGTATCTAACTTCTAATCTCAGGGCGGCTGAGTGTAGGAATGGGGCTGATATCTAAGTTTATGTATGAATGTTTGGAGCTCTGCAGGGCTTCAGATAAGCTGTCTTTGCAAACCAAGTCCCTTGATGGTTGATTATTTATGCAGGGCACCAAACTTACACGCTACTTAAGACTAAAAGGTGTATTCCAGGTCACACAACTGAAAATAAGTGCTTGTTGTTCAACTTCTGTGTGGAGAGAACTGACTGAGTAGAGGCAGGCTATGAATTCTGCCCCACTTTGTTCTTGTTTTGAAGAACTAAGAGAACTAAGAACTGAGAAATATTGGGGAGTAACCCCTCCTGAACTTCAACGTTGCCTTGGCAGTTCCCAGTAAGTGGCTTTTATTTTCTGTAGTTTTACAGGAGAAACTGAGATAGGAAGTAAAGAGTTATTTGTGGATATTTAATTCCCTCAAAAATCAGGGAATAATGGTGTTTGTCTGGCATACCAGCAGATACTCCCTCTGTGTAAGCAGCAGGTGGCATTCCTACCATGACTATGATCCCAAGTTACTATTTCTCCATTTCAGTTTTATAAACCTCATATCAAGATCCTGCCTTTCTGAAATACGCTTTTTGTGCTCTGTCAAAAAACACTTACTTGCTTAAGACCTGGCTTGGTTTTGTGTCTCAAGATGAAAATCCTTTTCAGAACCTTTGTACCTAACCCTCTAACTCTTGTTATCCACACCTTAGGTGTGCAGTGAAAGTGTGTTTTGTATCTTCCTATGTTTTGTGTCCTCCTCTCTTTCACTTGCTCTTTCCCTCCCAGCCTGAGGACCATTTCATGGCCTTGATGTTCAGTTTCTCCTTGAGCAAAAATTTTACAAGCTTGACCTTGAATGTTTTCAAAACAGACTATTTTAGAGACCCCTGTGAAAATGAGTACTTTGAATGGTTATTTAATATACTTATACATTTAAATATTTACCATAAGAAACATTTCCAAACACTGATATTTTTTAAGAAGTTCTTCCTGGTGCTGATGTTTATTAGGAATGTTTTTCCCATTTTTTTCTTCTAGGTCCTGTCTGCAGTATATGTGTATCATCTTTTGGAGCAAGACCAGTAGCTATCTTCAGTGGCTTTATGGTGGCTGGAGGCCTCATGATGAGCAGTTTTGCACCTAACATATACTTTCTATATGTTTCATATGGGATAGTTGTTGGTAAGAAACACCTTCCCTTCATGTTGAGGCTTAGTCTTGATTATTTGTAGACTAGACTTATGAATATGAAATGGGAAACTGATTCATAGAGGTAGTGGTAGTCTGGGACTTGATTTATCAAGAATACTTTACTTTTTGGCAGGGGGGGATGTTGCACGGGCAGGCAGTTACCATGTAGTAAAAGATAAAAACAATGTAAATGTTCATGAGGGTTTGAGAAGAGTTTGTCCTCTGTTGACACAATTGTTGGAGAAGCTGAGGTTTTAGCTAAGGGCTGGCATCCAGCAGGTCTTCTGCTGGCATGAAATGCCAATCCTAAAGGAATAATAAATATCTCTTCTGGAATTTTGTCACATACTCATTCCAATTTGATAAATTAGAGATCATTAGGGAGTAATGTTGTTTTCCGCATTACTGGATTGAACCTAAAATGCTGTGCTAGAGGCATGAAAATGCTGTTCTCCTGGCAGGGGATGACCTGCCCCTCTGTGCTGCTGTGGGTGGCTTATCAAATTAACTGTGTCAGGAATTTGGGCACCTCGCTGGCCAGCAGGGCCCTGGCGTCATGCTGGCCGGGCATGGAGCCACGGGCAGGCAGCTCTGCTGAGCTCTGGGGCCAACTCTGGGCTGGGAGCCCTGCAGCCCTCCCACAGAGCACAGAACGGGGCTGGGGAGCTCCTCAAACCCAGCCAGATCCACTCAGGCTCAGCAGCCAGGGACAGCCAGGGAGGGAGGTGGGACAGTGCAGGCAGCCTGATGGCTCCGTGCTGAGCTGGAGCTCAGAGGTGCCTCAGCAGCCAGGGTACAGGTGGCATCAGCTGGGGTATAGCAAAGGGACATTCATTCCCCAGAGGATGGAGCAAGTTTTATGTCTAACTCTTTTTATCCAGGTCTTGGATGTGGCCTTTTGTATACTGCAACAGTTACCATCACGTGCCAGTATTTTGACAAACGCAGAGGCCTTGCACTTGGTCTGATTTCGACAGGTAGGACTTTTAATTGTCATTCTCTCCAGCTTTTGAACTCTGATACTGCCCCCGTTACCCTGGCAATAAAAACCAGGGGATTATGTTTTTCTCTGTTACTTCTCAGTAAATTAAGAAAGTTACTATTTTCTCAAATCAAAATATCAGTAACAATGAGGAGAAAAAAATCAGGCTTCAGATAAAATAGATACTACACTTGCAGGTGTATGCTCTGGGTCATCAGTACAGATGAGGGAAGGATATTCACTGAAGTGAAAGCAGACTCATGTAGCTTGGGCTGCATGCCATGGACAGTGAGGGGAAAAATTCCATAGAGTACTCTTTTTTCTCTTTGTTCTTACCCAGGATCAGAGGTGAGAAAGAGATTGGGGATGCAGGATATAAATGCAGCATCACCACTACCTCACATTAGCTGTACCTTTACACTTTTTAATGGCCCAAGTGGGAATGATTACAGATGGCTCTTGTCCCATGCCTTGCTTTCTGTGTGCTGTGGAGTGTCTGCTCTGACCTGTTTTCTCAAGTGGCTGTCAGTAAGGAGAGACAGGGTCAGTATAATCAGTGCTGTGAGATACTAATAGCACACCCTCACAAGCTGAGTAAAGGGGAGCTTCTGCAGAGATGTTTATTTGGGATCATTTTCAGTGGCTTTTTTTGGATTTCAGGAGGAGTGTCTTAAAGCCCGATCTTATTGAGCCCTGGTTTGTTTTAGTACCTGGAAGGCAAAAGAAGTATGAATTTTGTAATTGATTTTGCCTGTGTTTAACACCAAAGTACATAAATGACTTAAATATAACCTAGAGACAGTCTTCAGCAAATAATTTTAAAGTTTGTCATTAAATTGACTTGAAAACCAATGCTCTGTGTGAGAGGACATCCACTAATTACAATGGATTGGTGCTCACTACAACCAAGAGCCTTTTCTATAAATTACTGGGATTGCATTAAATGTTTATGCTCATAGTAATTTCTTACTTTTCAGTGTTTTTTTTCTGAATGGCCAAATTTCTCAAATGCACGTTTACTCCTGTAGAGCCTTGGAAATACCTTTGGAGTAAACTCCCACCTGGCAAACTCTGCTCTTTAAACACCAGGCAGTCAAGGGCTGCTTCTAGGAGGGGTCTTGGTGACCACCTGGTCTGTTCCTGCCTCAGAGGAGGAAGGTGGCAGAAAAGAGGAGAAAGGGGAAAATGTTGGAGTATGAAATTCAAGCTGTGCTAACTCAAAATGGTACCTGCAGGGATACATGTATGGCAGTGCAGGGCAGAAGGCTTAATAGTTCTTTGATGTTTTTCATCAGATATATTGTTGGTCCTACTTGTTTCTTTAGTGTCTGCTGGTGTTACCTGTCACAAATTGTTCAGATATTTTGAGGTTTTTTTTTTAATTTTGTGGCTACTCAATAAAGAAACTGTAACTTCAGGAGGGATGATGATTTAGCCCTTCAGGAAAGTGGGGAGAGAGGAACACAAATGACTGTTCCTGTGACTGAATTCATAGCTGCTGAATTGTAGAATTTTCTTGGAGTTGGAGAATTATTTTGGTTCTTCAGGTTAAACCAAACTTATTTTTCCTTTATAGGCTCAAGTGTTGGACTCTTTATATATGCAGCACTGCAAAGAGAGCTCATCGAGCTGTATGGACTGGATGGGTGTCTGCTAATAGTCGGTGCCCTGTCTCTAAATATATTAGCATGTGGCAGCCTAATGAGACCTTTGGAATCATCCAGTTCTTCTCCACCAGAGAAAACGTGTGTAGACAAAGTCCCAGATCAATATTTTGTTTACCATGAAAAGGAAAAGACTGTTGAAGAAAACATTAGCATCCTTGAAAAGGGCTATAGTGACGAAAAATGTGTCAACAATGTTCCTGATTGCAAACAGGAGAGCATTTTGAATAAGAATGTGTTGAGCTCAATAAACATAAATGAGAAAGACACTTACAAAAAGAAAGTTGTAGAACAGACAAACTTCTGCAAGCAACTCGCCAAAAGGAAGTGGCAGCTCTATTTGACCTACTGGAAGGAGACCATGGTTCTTTTCAAGAACAAAGTGTTTTCAGCTCTCTTTGTTGCCATCTTGCTCTTTGATATTGGTGGATTTCCTCCTTCTCTGCTCATGGAAGATGTAGCAAGAAGTGCAAACATTAGTGAAGATGACTATTATATGCCCCTTATTTCCATCATTGGCATTATGACGACTGTCGGCAAACTTATTTTAGGAATACTGGCAGATTTTAAGTGGGTTAACACTTTATATCTCTATGTAACTACCTTATTAATGACAGGAGTGGCCTTGTTTGCAATTCCATTTGCCAAAAGTTACCTTACATTAGCGATGCTTTCTGGAATTTTGGGCTTTCTGACTGGGAACTGGTCAATTTTTCCATATGTAACAACAAAGACTGTGGGGATTGAGAAACTGACTCATGCCTATGGGATATTGATGTTCTTCGCTGGACTTGGGAATAGCCTTGGACCACCAATTGTAGGTAAGCTCAAGGTGGACAGTATAAACTGAACACGAGCTCGTCACAACCAGACAGAATTTCTTTGCATGTCTAATAAAAATGGAAAGAAGGAATCAAAATCTGCAACAACAAATAAAGTCTGTTAGGCTGATTGTGTTCATAATTTGGCTTTGAGGAAAAACACAATTCACGTCCGAGAGGTCAAACTGTGTTTTATGTTTGGCCTATTTTACTTGATTTTATTTACTTGTTTGGGGTTTAAATTTTTAATTTATATGATGTTTCTCTAAGTTACCAGTGCTGTTACATTTCACTGATACACTTCTCTCTCATCCCCACCCTCAGGTTGGTTTTACGACTGGACACAGGAGTACAACACTGCCTTCTATTTCAGTGGCTTTTGTGTCCTGCTGGGTGGATTCCTCCTGCTGTTGGCAGCGCTGCCCTGCTGGAATGCCTGCACCAATCAGAGCTCCAAGCTGCCTCCAAATACTTACTCCTACAAAGTTGCATCTAATGCTTAGGTGACAACTGGAAAACACTTTGCGCCTTTTTTATATTATATAGCAAAGTATTTTAGTAATTTTCCACTTATTTATGAAGCCCACAAATCCTCTTTCCACTAGAAATATTCCATTGTTGCTTGTTGTTCAGTTCTTTTTTCTTCTTTTATTTCTTTTTTTTTAATGTTATTTTTAAAACCAGTCTTATTTTGTCTACTATGCACCATGTTTTCAGCCTTTGTCTACTGTAATTTCCTTTCACCCTGTAAAGGGGATGTTCTGCTGTATTATCAGCTGTACTTTTTTTTTAAGGGGGGTTCGTACAGAGGGGTGAACACTTTGAAGCAAAAATGAAGGCCTGTTCCTTATAGGAGAAGGATGGCATTTCTGCCACCTTCTGTAGGTCTCCAAGTTGCACAATTTAGGCTTTACAAAAGAAGAATTTGCCTTATTAAAATGTAATACTCTGTCAAGGTGCTTTTAACATCATGCTTAGATTAACTTTTTTGTCTTTTTAAAGTTTCTCCAATTTACAATTAAGTGCCAATTGTGGGAGGGAGAAGAGGGGAAACAAAATCAGCTTTGTGTTTCATAACTGAAGTGAACATTATGATGAAAGTAAAGATTCTTGCTACCACTGCGACTAAGAACCATGTTTATAAATATTGCACATTTTGTGAAGTCTTGTTTATAAAACTGTTGAACCAAAACTTTTTAAACCAAGGAATAAATGTGATTGTTGAAACCTTGACTCGGTTATGCAAGTTTGTAGTCTTTATGTTGAGGTTGGAGAGGAGCTCACCAAAGCCCACAGGTGAGTGTCTCTAAGCAAGTCACCAACAGTCTGGGGGTACTGGGGCCTCTCTTGTTACACAACCACAGTTTAGTAGGTTGAAGCTGCTGCAGGGAGCTTAAGAGTAGTGCTTTCAACAAGGTAGACCTGATTAAAAAGGGAAAATGTGTCAGCGATGCCATCTCTGATGTCTTCTGTTGGAATGGATTTGGCCAGGAGAAAAGTCAGTAACAGAGGGCAAGAAAAAGCACGGGGCAGGGTTAACAGAAATAGTTCAGGGAAAGCTGATGGGGAAAGAGTTGCAACACTTGAACACCAAACAAGTCAGTGAAGAGAGAGCTCTTGAAACCTCCTGCCTCTCTAGCTGCAGACTACCCTTGTGTGCACGTAGGGTTTTCCTGGCATGGCTGGGGGAACACTGTGTGATGTTGAAGCCTTTCCTGAGCCAGGCAGGTGCTCCAGCAAAGGCAGGCTGACTCGGCTGGCTCTGCACTGCCCTGGGTGCCCTGCGCAATGGCTTTTGCTTACAGAGCTGCTCTCGTGCCAAGGCTGTGTCTGGTTGCTCTTGCATAGCGGTGACAAAAATCTATCCATGAGTGGCACATCCTGTACCCTTTGGCTCCTTGCTGTAGGTTTGAAGTTGGGTGGAGAGTGTTGCAAGGCTTGGGTGAGGTAGAAGTTCTGAGTCCTGAGTTACATCCTACATGGCTGCCTGCAAATGCCCCAGTAGTTCTCAGCAGTGCTACAGGCCTCAAGTGTCTCATATGATTCCTGCTCATTAATAATGCTCAAGATCGCCCTGTGTCTCACCTAAAAAATCCAGTGCGCAGGCTGGGAGGTCTGAAAGGAAAAGAGGCCTCCCCCGGATCTTCGTACGCGAAGACTGGCCAGCAAAAAAAAAAAAATAATGCTCAAGATAAAAGCCAGGTGTGTAAAGAGCACCCTGTGTTGTCAAAGTGCTGTGCACAGAGTTACTGTGTTTGCACACCTCATTCAGCAAGAGGGAGGCAACATCTGAGTGGGGCAGACCTTCAAGCAAGTAATGTTCCCTCTTCTGGTCCTCATGCCTTAAATGGCTACCTAGAAACAGAGACTAGACAGGAATAAGGGAATAAAGGAAGTATTTATGTGAAAGGTCTTCAAAGGTCACACCTTGGGGGTCTGGAGGCTCCTGCCCCAGTGCATCCCAGTATGGACGAGTCAGAAGTTCTTCACACCTTTATAGGTTTGGTCCATTTGCATATCAGCATAAATTCGCCAATTAAAACTTTAGCTAATGATGGTATTTCCCCAAGCTTGGCCTCCCCTCTCCAAGATGAAGTTTTACACTTTTGGGCGTAGGACAGTCTGGGTGTCTTTGGAGAGCGAGCTGGAGAGGCTTTGTTATGTCTCTGTGAGCATAGGAGAGCTACAGCAAACTTCAGAGTTACACTGGGCAGTGCAGGATTTGAAAAAACATAAAAGTTATAACCTAAGGCATCAGTCCAAGGCAGGAAAATCCAGCTTGGCTTCAAACAGTTTTTGCTGACTTTCTGGGATTCACTTATGTTTGTTTGTATTAAAACATGACAAAGATGCTGTTAGTTTGTCTCTTTATTTTTTTCTCTTCATTTGTCAGCTGGGTGTAACAACTGTGTGGGTTTTCTTCCTGGATTGCTTATTCAGTGCATGTGGAAAGAGTACTGAGTATTCTGGATAGCCATAAATGCAACTCTAGTCCTAAATTGGAGTCTGGGATATCTGATATGGATTTGCACCCATTTTGTGTGCTCTTATGGCAGCTGTAGTCAGATTTCACCACGTGTATATAAAAATAATACCATGTTTTACACATCTTAAAGAAACTGCTGGGGTATCCTGGGTACAATCAGGGCATGTGTGCCTTCAGATTCATCTTTTAAAATCTCACTTCCTGCCAGCAGTACATTCCAAGTTCTTTAAATATGAAACTGATGTTAAATTAGTGGTTGGTCTGAAAAAAATGCAGCTGGAATTAATGCAAATGATTGGGTTGTATGTAGCACACTTTTGCAATGGAAATGGAGTCTATTATTAGGCAGCATGATATGTGTGGAAATATGACTAGTGATCTGTAATAGTTTCCTGATGTAACCCTAGCCACCAGTGAAGAAAGAGCACTGACTATTGAAGAGTCTTATTTGCCGCTGTAGGCAATATGTGCTAGGACTCCTTGCCCCAGCCAGCTAAGCACTGTGACTTTATTAACCTTGTCTTTAATTGGTAAACAAGACCTAAGATTTTAATGTTTTGCATTTTATTTTTCTAGTTTTGCAGGGTTCCTTTCCAAGAAGTTAGTTCCACAGATGCTGCAACTTCCATATTATCTGAGAGCCTTTCCTTCTGTCTTCATGCTTCACTCAAATCATGAGCAAATAGGTTCAAATGTTATTTAGAAGGTGGCAGGAGATGTACAGTGTGATAATCTGTGCCTTAATTGCTTGAAAAGTAGGTCATCAGCATTGACAGAGTGGTAGAGGTCGTAGAGGTAGATAAACCCTTCTGCTATGTGGAATTCTGGATTGTCTTGAGTTTTATAGTCCCTGACAAACAGATCTGGAACAGATGGAACGATATGCTTAAGTAATGACTCTTTATTGTACAAGAAAAAGTTATTTTTAATTGCATAAATTATTCAGTTACTGTGAAGTCAGTCATGAATAGTACATTTATCTTCTTATTTGCAGATCCTATGAAAGTTCATTGTGGTTGCCGAAACACAAGACAAATGAAACTGTGAAATATTAATAGATTTAAAGTGTACTCTGTGCCTTGCTGAATTGGTAGGCTTTATCATTAGCTACAGAAAGAGATGACATAGCTTTGGTAGCTGTTAATTTGTCTGCATCATACTGATCCTGGATTCCTGCATCTGGAACTGACATTGAACAATGTGCTGAGTAAGGGCAATAAAAATTGATGGAGATGTTTGCATAGCATTAAACTGACACGGAGGGATTTTTTCATTGGACTGATATTTCACTTCAGGTCATTAACATATACACATGGTGAATATGTTGGGCTAAGCATGATACCAGCCAGATTTAAAATGGCAAAATTATAAATGATAGAGAAATCCAATTGAACAGGACAGAGAAAGCAGAAAAAGCTGATTTCCTATGAAACAAAAATTTCTCAAACTCAGAGGACTCATTGCAGTGATCTTTTGCTGTAGACTCAGTTATGTTGAAGAGCCAAGTTAAAGACTTGTCAGCCTTCACACAAGAAACATTCTTTAGATGTGTCAGTGTGCTCTCTGATTACCAAAATCCATTCAGATTTTTGCCTTTTATTTTTTTTTGATAGAGGTATTTGTTCTTTTAAATGTTGGCTTTCAAACAATCAAAACCGTTCAGAGGCAACACACACAAGCTCAGCTTGAACTGTGCTGTATCATGTAATAAATTTATTGCAGGAACATAGTCATAGAATCATAGATTTTAGCTGAAAAGGAATTGTAAAGATCATCTAGTTTAAACCCTCTGTCATGACATGGTGATTTCAAGTTTCTCAGAGTAGCTGCTGTTCCTAGTTTGTTTTTGCTTTCATGGCTCTGTGGGAAAGGCTCAACTCCTTCATTTTATGCCCTTGTTGGGTGTGCCCTCACATTTTCTGCAACAGTGTCTTATGTTAGCTTTCTTTAGAGTGTCCATAGCTTCTTACAGCAACCCTGTTGGTCAGCTTTAGCCATCTGTGTTCAATGTGTGGATTGCTTGCTTGCTTGGGCTTTTTTCATTAATATTAAATAATCACATTGGTCCGAGTAGACTTTATTAGCCCTAGTGTCATTTCATGTGGTCAGAAACCAGAGGCCTGGATGTCTGAAATGAGCAACTTGCTGAAATTCTCGGCCAGAGCTATATAAAGAGAATAAAGTATGGCTGGTATGTACACAGATTTCTCAACTCTGCCTGCAGATGCTCAAGGCTTTGTTTACTGAGGAAAGGATGTCTTGTGCACATACGATAAGGAAGAGCTGAGACAGGACAGATGCCATGTCTCTGGGGTCTCCCTGCTGTGATTCCTTCTCTTTGGGTCTCCTGTGTCAGACGGTGCAGGTGTTGTGTTTGCTGCAGTTTAGTGAGGGGGAGGAGGACACGTGGCTGGAGTGTGAGGCTGAGCACGCAGCCCCCTCTAGTCTATTCACTGAGTGTGCAATGAGGAACATCATGGAATGCTCAGTGGTTCAATGTGAGCCTCAGGAGGCTCCAGGGGAGCATCTCTGCACCCATTCCTCACTGAGTACCCACCCTGCTGTACAGAGATGAGGTACAATGGTTTGCCAGGCCACAGGTTTAAGTTGTGTTTCCTGCCAGGCAAAGTGTTTGCTTTAGGCATCCAACTGCGTCGCTGTGGGTGCTTTGCTGTAAACACCCTCACAGAACCTCTGGAAATGCTTTTTTCTTTTATTTTACCCAAGATGAGCTGGGTGTTTCTGCGGGGTGAGCTCAGATGTAGCTGCTGGCACAATGTGCTGTAGTGTGCTGCAGCACACGGCTGGGAAGGAGCTTGGGGCCGTTCCTGTGTGAGCTGCCTTTGCAGTCGTGGCCCTGTGCAGTGAGACTGCAGCAAACTCTCTTCTCCCCTGCCTTTGGCTCCAACCTTAATTTTCCCTGGTCACAGTTAAACTGGCAAACTCAACTTCACTCGATTCAAATTAATGTTTCTCCCTCCCTAGTTTCTCTTGTTGCAGGCTGCAAAATTATCTGCCTAACCTCTTCCCTCCTTTCCCCATGTCACACACAGCTCATGTTGAAAAGTAAACATGTTTTCAGTGATTAACAGCAAAGACTAGATGCAGTTGAGTAACAAGATGAATACCTACATCCCTGATTTGTAAATCACCAGAAGAGCTCTGACCAACTCTGTATTTACAGATCATATCTAAATTGTGTGGGTTTTTGTGGTTATAAGTTTAAATTTTGATATATGACATGCATATCAGGTTGGATTAGGTCACACCGTCTTCCGTTGGAATCAAATTACTTTGCTTTTTAATTAAAATGTCCCTGGGTTGGAGTGACGGTGTCCCTGCTTTGCTTTACTTCAGGGACAATCCTCCCAAATTAGGATAACTGAAATCATCTGGCATGTCTTTTTTAGATTCTGTGAATTACAATAAATACTTTGTACGAGGTTATGCAAGAGACCAGAAAAATGCTTAATTAAATAATGTTTGCTTCAAGTTGAACAGAGTCATGTGGAGGTGCTGTGAAGAAGTAGGGAACAAAAAAATATATTTATGAGACTAGGTTTGGCACTCTGGTGCCTCCCTGGTGTATCCATCACATGAAACAATTAAGTAGTCACTCTTCTGAGTGTGTGAATAACCATTTTAGCTACCAAAATGATTCCCAGAAGAGAGAGAGATGGGAAGAAGAAATTCCCACTGAGCAGACCATTACCTTGTTGCTCTAGAAACAGGAGACCTGAATTTGCATAAGACAGGCTTTCATCATCTCACCTGGAACTGGGAAGCTTGATGGAGATGCTGCTGCCATCTCAGTTCCGCTGGGGGGAAGGTCTCCATTTTGAGGGTCTTTTTTTGAGTCTTCTCTGATTTTATTCAAGAAGTAGCATCACAAGACTGCGGAAGGCAGAGATAGTTGAACATAATAGGAGCAACTCTTTTGAAATGATGTTGAACCAGTAAGAAGTAGTTCTGTGCCATTGGAGAAATAAAGTGAAAAACTGCCTCTGCCTGGCTTTTACACAGGTGAGGGCAGTGCCCGTGGTGCAAGAGGATGCTGAAGCCTCTGCTTACTGTATTCCTCCTTTTTCTATTCTTTTTTATCCCCTTTTATTTTTTTTTTTTAATCAGGTGCTGTGCAAGCTAGAGACAGAGAGGAGGCAAGGACTAATCCTTGTCTTGCTTCTTTACAGCTCTTCAAGGAGGCAATATTGTGTTTAAACTGTATTATTTATGAAAAATGGTAGCATATGGTGCCAGAGATAATTGCTGCAGCAAGAGATTCATACACCGTGAGCTGCCTGGAGCTGAAGCTGGAAGCTGAGTTTCCCTTCAGCTGTGGGAAGCTGTCAGAAACCAGCAGCAGTTTGTGGATGGAGCCTCCTGGGAGGTCTGTCTTCCTGGGAGGATGATTTGGGATGCAGAAAGTGGCCTGGTACTTGCAACTTTTGCTGAAACTAATCCAACATTTCAAATTCCCTTTGAAAATGAGCAGGCAGGGAACAAACCATGATTACAGAAATTTTGTGTTCTTTCGTGTTTTTCTTTTCATCTTCCTGTTTCTTGGAGAAATAAACCTGGAATCGGAGAATTTCCTGATATTGACTGAAATATAATAGAAACATAGACTTTAAATAATTTGTAGGGCCTGAAAAAATTTATCTACTTGCTTCATTACAATAGTTTTCAGCTTGTGGCTCTTTTTGCTGATGTTCCACTCATTAGCAACAACAGCAAGATAGTGCCTTTAGATAATGAAGCAATATTGCATTTTGAATGCTGACTTGTTTTCCCTGGAACAGCATCAAGAAAATGAAGAGGTTTAAGTGCCAGGTGGAGATTAGAGGAAGAAAATGAAATTCAAAACAGGAAGCAGAGAGAGGCAGGCTCCAAAACAACCTTCATGACATTTCACTCCAAGGGAGGAATATTGACAGCTATTGATCTGTCGCCTGCCAGTCACTTTCAGTTCCACAGAACGGCCGAGGAATTGTGCAGCTTTCTGCAGGCTTTTCAAAAGCCTTTAGAAGAAATATGATGCTTGAGGGTTTAATGGGCTGGGAGAGACAAAAAAAAAAAAAGGCCAGCAAGCAGTCTGAGCATTTGCCTCCCACTGTTTCATTGGGCAGTTCTCCACATGCCTGTAATTCAGCTGCCTGGAAACAGTCTCTGCTGAGCCACCTCGGGACACCAACGCATCCCTTGCCAGAGATGGGCTCAGATAGAGAGACGCAGCTCCAAGGCTGCCAGGTGCTGTGTCTGCAGCAGGAAGGAGCCTTGCCGTGACTCAGGGGATCTCTGCTCAGGCACAGCTCTGGGCTCGTGTGTGCCTGGCTCTGGGGCAGGGGCAGCTCCTGTGTGCCTGGCTGGCACTGGCTCTGCAGACATACCCGTCCCTGTCCCCAGAGGAGACCACCTGAGCCGCTGCAGAGTCAGAGTGGATGCTGCTGGGCTGACAGGGGCTTGCCTGGCAGGAGGTGGTGTGGCCTGTGTGCTCTTCCCACAGGCAAGCAAAAAGCAGTGCAAGTAGCAGCAGGGGAGAGCTGCTTTCTTGTCAGGACAGCAACTCTTCCTCGCAGATAATTTAACTTGGCGAGTAGGCGTGGTTGGCAATCAGATTGCTGTGTTGAGGGATGTGTGGCAACCAGTCCTTATGTCTGTGCTATGGCTTTTACCAGCTGAAATGCAGGAAAACTTATGTTGGTGCTGTAGTAATCAAGAGAGAGATGCCTCATTTCTTGCCAATGATTACCTAATATGAGATGCATTTTTCCATGTCTACTTCTCTCCTGACTGTAGCCTGTATTTCCATTTTTGCCTTTTGTTTGAGAAGCCCTATAGTTTATCTACCAGGTCCATATACTATAAAATGTGCAAATATTCAGGACTTACTAAGTTTACTGTTTAGAGTGGCTCATGATGAGTTGGAATAAAATATACAAATGCTGCGTGTGAGATGAAAACCTGCTTTGAAAGCCAGTAAGACAGGTTTGTGTGACGGAATCTCAGCCGTGTGTATCAGCCCTGACTGTTTTTCGCGCTAATTCAGGGATGCTTTTATGGGCTTAGCTCCCAGGGCTTCTCAAGGCTGAGGTGGTGCAATCGGTGTATCATAGTATGACAGTGCCTTCTCAAAGCCTGCAGCTGCCGTCAGCAGAACTGCTCGCCCCAGTGTTCGCCTCTAATCCAGAGCCACCAGAGCCTCTCCGGCTGGGTGTGAAAAGGAGCAGGACATCCCACACCACATCCCACAAGCTCCCTGCTCGCCTCTTGCCCACCAGAAAGGGCTTTCTTTCCTGCTCGGCTGGGTGCTGGGAGACTCCTGAAGCTGACACAGAGATCACCAAGAGAGCAGAGCAGGCTGCTAGCAGCTTTGAAGGAAAACGTCAATGAACCGTGGAGCCTCAGTTAATTATTTTTCTTGCTGCTATTGTTTTTTACTGCTGCTGACAGTGAATTTACCTCTGCCCTCTCTCAGAGGGATCCTGCTGCTCCTAATGCTGCTGTAAAAGACCTTGTTTCTAAGGAGTAAAACTAAACTTTTCCATTTTCCTTTCATGTTTATCCTTTCTCTGTCTTTTTGAAACATCACAAGTAGCCCATTCAGCAGCTGTGGCCTCGGCCCCAGTGCAGAGAGTACAAAGGCAGCCCCTGGGGCTCGTCCAGCCCCTCACACGCCCGGGCTGGGGCACTGCCTTTCCTCACAGCCCTTCCCTGGGCGGCAGGCTGCTGCCACACCGAAAGTTTTGCTTTTAATTTAAGAAGCGGCCCTTGAAGCCAGGGTGTCTTCTCAAAGCACCGCACATCCTTTTCATTCATCTGAAGTCCTGCAGGGGTTGGCTTTGATCCGGAGGTCGCGAAGGAAGGGTTGGAATTTCAGCTACACAGCGTGAGAAGTTATACGTTTAACTTGGGCTGCCTCCTGCTCTTTGTACAGCTGCGGTGCGAGGAGAAATCATCCCTCCCGCCCGTGTCGTACAATACTGAAGGAAAACCCTGCGCCGGGCTCGGGGCTGCTCGCCGTGCCTGCAGCAGGATGCTCAGGACCACCTCTCCGGCAAGCCGCTTGTGCCCTCTAGCTGCTGCGGGCTGCCGGGGAACGAGCTGGAAAGCAAATTCTTCGTCCGCCTCCTCCGACAGCCTCGCTGGAGCTCGCAGGCACGGCTGGAAAGCTAATCCTTCAATAATTGAAGTCAGAGGAGCAGGCGAGAGCAAGAGGTTGATTGCAGTGGCTGCTGCCTTGTATGCCCTGTGATGAGCCAACAGATAAAATTTGTGTTTGCTGCTCGGGTGTAGAATTTGTTGCTTTGAAAGGTGTTTACCTACAGTTTACATGTTCAGCTAAAGTGGGGGAGTGACATATCACTCCTGTGGCACCTAGTGAGAAGGAAAAAGGAAATGTGCTGTGGGGCAGGGAGCAAAGCATTAGAGAGCTGACAATTTTTTTTAAATTCTGTAATTTTTGCACAAGCCTTTTCGTGATGTATTTCTCTGGAGTGTGCAGGCTCACAGGTGTGGTTAGCCAAGGTGACTCTTACAGCGTCATGCTTTTGTTGGTCCCAAAGGGACCCAGCAAAGGTGGGGGAGCTGCCTAGCAAACACAGCAATAAAGGGTGTGAAGGCAGGGAGGGTGGGGAAGCACTTATGGTGGCTGCAGGGAGGGGATGTCACACCAAAATGCCCCCTGTACCCTCTCAGCCACGAGCACTGAGCACCACGCTGCTGTGAGAGGGCACTCATGCTGCTGATGTGGGAGGGCAACACATTTCCTTCTCTCTATCAGCACTCAGTGGTGTGGGTACAGCACCATCAGGCCTCCTGTGGGCCCAGCAGCTCCAACAGGCTGAGCACCACAGCTCTGGTGGTGGGCACAGCATTGTGAACAGGCTAAACAACCAAAACTGTGGTGGTGAGCACAGCATCATGAACAGGCTAAACAACCAAAGCTGTGGTGGTGGGCACAGCATCGTGAACAGGCTGAGCACAGCAGCTGTGGTGGTGGGCACAGCATCGTGAACGGGCTGAGCACCAAAGCTGTGGTGGTGGGCACAGCATCGTGAACAGGCTAAACAACCAAATCTGTGGTGGTGAGCACAGCATTGTGAACAGGCTAAACAACCAAAGCTGTGGTGGTGGGCACAGCAGCTCCAACAGGCTGAGCACCAAAGCTGTGGTGGTGAACACAGCACTGTGAACAGGCTAAACAACCAAAGCTGTGGTGGTGAGCACAGCATCTTGAACACGCTAAACAACCAAATCTGTGGTGGTGAGCACAGCATTCTGAACAGGCTAAACAACCAAAGCTGTGGTGGTGGGCACAGGTGGAGCTTGTCTGCAGAGAGAGGCCAGGATGAGCCTGTGGGGTGGTGACCCTGCTGAGGCCAGCTCAGTAGATAGAGAAAGCAAGCCTTAAAACACAGCATTGTTCAGACCTCATTGTGGGATCTTGTGGAGAGGTAAGTGGGCTAAAATTCTGCACTAGTTTTTAAGTGGTATTCCTTCTGCCAAGGAAGAGGGAATTATCTCTGCTATATGTGCTGCCCCAGTGTGGTGTTGGAGTAACTCCTGCTTTCCCAGTGCTTCACCAAGGGGGTCTGGCTCAGCACCTCTACTTTTTTTGCCTTGTGTGTTCAGCTTTTGTTTTTTGTGTACCTACTAAGTTTGTGTTAAAAGTCCCTCCAATTAGATTTTACTGAAATATTACTTTCTTTTTTATGGCTTGTTTCCCAGGATAGGCTTTATCTCTGAAAGAATTATAGAAGGTGTTGGGCTTAATTGCATCTTCGTGGGTCCTTGCCCATGTGTTGGCCAAAATGATTGTGAATGTGTTACATATACAAGGAGCTGTAATGTGTACCCAGTGGGCCACCTCATAGTATTTACCTTGCTGCTGTGGCAGGCGGGATGGACAGCAGGAATGTCTGCAAACCTGCTTTGCAAAACCCCACTCAAAAGCAAATACCAGGATCAGCATGCCTCGGGAAGCTGTGGCACTGTGTGTGCCAGGTGCCATGGAAACATCTCCTGGTGGTAACACAGCCCTCAGCTCCTGCAAGGTGCCTCCAGAGGGAAGTGCTGGCTGCAAGGAATCCACTTTTACTAGGAGTTAATTTCTACCTTCCACCAGCTCTGGAGGGAAAACCACTGATTAAGACGATGCCTAGCAATTATACTATGATAAGTTAATTGCAGAGGAACAGCCCAATGGCTGCAGTTAGCTTTGGCCAGGCCGCACGGATTTGCAGAGGGGAAGAAAGGTGATGGTGTCTTGGAGCAGCACAGCTGAAATACTGGCACTCTGCTGCAGCCTAACATGGGAGCAGGCGCCTCCCTTTCCATCTGTGTAAGTGAACTTAAATCTGGCTTCTTCAGTCCTTTCTCACACCCTTCCTCCTTTCTGAAGACGGTCTGCTGCATCTGAAAAGGGAGGGGTTTAGAGTAATGGTGCTCAGATATTTTAGAGGCTTTCTGTAACACCTTGCAGCTAACATATAAAAATGCTGTAAAATGTGTTTGGAACATGCTGATATTAATTCCTTTTAGGTAACTATTTATGCTTTAACACTAACGTCGCATTCTAAGCTTACCTCTGTACTGAAGGAGCAAAATGGGCTCGGGTGTTTCGAGTGCTGTGCGTGCTTTTGCCATGGCAGCAGGGCTGGCCTGGAGCTGCAGCTCATGGCTTTGCTGCAGGCGTGTGTGAAAAACAGCTTCACTACAGCAGTTTAGCTTCAAACCCACTGGAAAATCTTCACTTTCCCTTCTGAAAACGTGATAATAAAAACACGTAAGAAGAGACTGGTTTAACAATGCATTGAGGTAACGCTACCAAAAAAAATTAATGAATTTCCCCCTAAAAATGAGATGTAGATACTACATGTTTAAATATTTATAGTGCAGAAGTGGTAAATCCAGGTGTTCCTGGTTTGGATTGCTGCTCTCATTGCCTGGTAGGAACATGAGGACAAGATGCAGCAGGCACTGTGGGTAATGTCACCTGCCTGTAAAGCAAGCAGGGGCTTAGGGGAGGCAGGAAAGAGGCTGGGGCAGCCAGGACTCCTTTCAGAATGCTGGGCAGAATTTCTGCTTTTCTTAAATAAGAGGGATATTTTTCTTAAATATACATTTAACGTATATATTCTAAATGTATCTAAGCATATATTTAGATATATGTTCTTAAACACACCCTAGGCAGCTCTGAAGGTCAGCAGAGCTGGCTGTGCCCATCTGGGGCAGCCCCCTGTCCTCACAGAGCCCCTCAGGCACCCCCTTTGCCACCCACAAACCTCCCAGCCCATGCTCTGCCAGCCTCTCCATCCTGGCAGGATGACAAAACAGCTTCCTTCATCACTCAGGATGAAAAGCGCAGGTTGTTTGTGATTTCTTATGTTTTTGCACTGGTAGTTGAGGTGAGAAATTTGGAATAACCAGGTGAGCAGGCAGGAACCCCTTCCAAGGCTTGTGACGTGGCTGCTGCTGAAATTCCTCTTCTGGTTCCTTCATGAATCTTACATTTTTTATCCTCGAGAATTAGGTAGAAAGTCACAAATTTCATGGGGTTGGAAGGCTGTGCACCAGCACGGGGTCAGCTTTTTCCTGGTATCTGGGGCTCTTTTGAGGGGTAGTGTCCCCTCCCTGTCCCGAACAGCCCATCAGCCTCAACATGAGGCCCGATTTTCCCTCACTGTAGCTGTGAGGGAGCTTTACAGGAGTTTACCCCACCACAGGTTTCATCTCAGCTCTACAATATCAGGAATATCAGTATTTTAATAATTTACAGTAGAAATAGAATTTGTACTAAGATGTGACCATGAAGACAAGAATTTTACTGAAGTTATTGATCTTTGGAGGGTGAAATAATAAAAGCCAGTCACTGCTTATCACTTGTCTGTTTTTATTCCCCAGAAATCATTATCTTCTATTCAAGTTAGGCATACAACAAATAAAGTTTTGCCAGGCCTAGAGTTTAGCAGAGAAAGAAGCGCATTTGGTGTTCCTCTGGAAACCCTTGTACAGGATGCAGAGCAATGTGGGGTTCCTTCTCTTGTGACACAGATGGTGGAGTACCTAGAGGTGTTTGGTAAGTGCATGTTTTCCCTGTTTGAAAAGTGGTATTCTTTGTTTCAGCTGTACTTTTCAGCTGTACTTTTCAGCTGTAAATGCTGAAAAATGCTTTTTTACAATTCTTGTGCTTTCCTAAAGGAGACCTTGCTTTTTGAACTCCAGTTCTCATCACAAAGACATGGTAAAGCAACCACTGTTCACTGTTCTGCATTTTTCACACAGGTCTGGAGCGTGTTGGTATATTTCGTATTGGTGGCTCAGCAAATAAAATCAAGGAATTGAGGCAGAAGTACAATCAAGGAGAAAAAGTAGACCTTATTAATGATGGAGATGTTGATTCTGTGGCCAGTCTCCTGAAGCTCTTTCTGAAAGAACTACCAGTGGCTGTTTTTCCAGACAATATTTGTTCTGGCTTGCTAAAAACTTTCCAAGGTACAGAACAGGCACCTTCCAAACTTCTGTCCTTTCTCTGACAGTGACAGATCATGTGTTCATTGCACCTTCTATAAGCACAGTTTTGTTTTTCCTTAACCTGAGACTGATGTTTAATTGCTTTGGAGGGACCAGGCATCTATGAACTTGTCTGGAGTCTTTTTTTGAATTCATAAAGTCTTTTGGATTCCCTTCCTTCCAGTGGCAGTGCATCCTACAATCCAATCCTGAATTCTTTGAGAAAGCTCCTCTTCTCCATGCTGGCTTTGAAAAATTGTAAACCTTACTAGTTACTGAGATAACATTTTTAGTTTTAATGTAATCACCATCATAATGCTGCTTGTGTCTTTATATAGCCACTGCCTCACTCCTCTCTTTTCCAACCTGAAGCCTCTTTTTTTCTTTAACCTTCCCTGGCACAGGAGGTTTTCTGTAAATCCCTGTTCTATTTTAGGACTTCATTTTTAGTCAGCATTTATTTTACCAGTCCTCTTATAATCTTCTTGGACAGCAGTGTGAGGAGCAGCACGGAGCTTTCAAAGTGCAAAGCCAGGACCTGTACCCACAGCCATTCACTGCCTGGCTCCCCATCCAGGCCAGCAATGGCCGAGATAATGCTCTTGGTCTGCCTGGAGATTTTGGCTGATAACTAATTCAGGTGTTTGCATGCCAGTAAGTGGGGTTTTGTGGGTTACTTTGCAGGCTGCTTTTGTTCAAAGTGCCTGTGTAGGAGTTTACAAAGAAAGAGAAAGGAAACACTTTCAAGAACTGTGAAAGTCTGTGCAGAAAGACCTATGGGGCTTTTGCAAGCACCATGTTTTTTCTACCCTGAACAGTCTTGCTGTTCTTTTTCAAAATTATCTTTTCCTCTCCATCCCCTTTTCCGTTTCTCTCATTAATCAGATGTGCACCACGGGCCTTGGCCTGCACAGAATGAATTTTTTTGGGGTTAAAATTACCCTTAAGGGCATGATTTGCTTATAAACAATGTCAAAGCTACGCAGATGTGTCCTGGTGATCCATGGCAAATTTGAGCATCAGCTGCCAATTATTGAGCAGTACTGTCATCTCAATTCTAACAACCAGGAGACTTTACCCTACTGATACTGAACTGCTGATCAAATGGAGTTGCTTGCAAACCCGATTTCTGCCTTGTGAACGTTCTTTGAAGAATGAGAACCAAGAAAATGTTAAGTATCCCCAATTTAGATTTTTAAGCATCTCTTGTGTAACTACAGTTGCATATTTATAGAGCAAAGATGTTTTGAGTCTGAAAGCTACCAATTAGTCAGGAAATGAAGATGATGTGGGGCTGAAAGGGTACAATTTCTCATTCCTCTTAATGAGAGTCATACAGCATGTCTAAAATCTCTTGGGAGAGTCAAGGCTGACAACCTTGTACCATCTTTATCTTTAAAGGCAGTATTGAGGATTCAGGTACATGACTCCTGCCTGTAATTTCACTAAGAAAACAGCAAGTGCTGGACGATTCTGCCATAACAGAAAGAGTATCAAAACCAGCGTATGTAAAACTCAATATCCAGAAAATTCATGGTCCTTAAATATTCATACGTGAAAACTATTGTCAAAATTTAGTGTATAAAATCCTTGTTTGGGAATTATTTATTCTTCACTTTGTTCTGATGTATTCTAAAACCTCTCTTTCTTACATCTGATATCTATGATGTAGTTGTGTTGGTATGAGGAATATCTATGTCATAAGCTTGGGTTTGGTGGTTTTTTTCCCCCCAGAGCACGAAATCAACACCACAGAATGCATAAAGAACCTGAGACAGTTGCTCAGCTGCCTGCCCAAAGCCCATCAAAACCTTCTTCAGTTCCTGTCTGCTTTCCTGCTGAAGGTTGCAACCCACAGCGCAGTGAATTTCATGACTCTGGAAAACCTGGCCATCGTGTTTGGACCTGCTCTGTTCAAGTGAGTCCTCTCTATTCAGCTACCTCAAGCAGCACAACGAGATCACACCTCACAGTGGGGCTTTCTGTCATAACTCTGTGCCCCGTAGCCAGTGGAGCATTTTGGAAGTTAAATATTTACATGGTAAATTGTGGGCAGGTGACAGATTCTGAGCTGGCTGATCACTTTGATTCTGCTGGGCACTGACTAGACAGGTCCAGCCTCAAGTGAGAAACCATATGAAGAGACATGAGGGATAGAGAGCTGTGTAATGAGAACTGCTTCTCTTTTCTTAGCCAAGATAAGTGCTGGCTGTGGAGGCTACTTAGTTGTTGGATTTGATTCTGAAAAGCTCCCCCTCACTTTGACCTTGTAACAGCATTGGATATCAGAGAAATGAATCCCTGATACCAAGAAAGAGAAGCAGCTCATTCTGCCCTTGCCACTAAAATCCAAGTTGATGTCCAAGCAGAGCGAGCTGAGCTTGCAAGCAGTGAGTGCCTGGCTGGAGCGAGAGCAGGCAGGTTTGGGGTGATGGAGAGTGGGCACAAAACTGGAAGCTAAAAAGGTGGATGGGACAACATGCCATGCAAGTCAAGGTGGAAAGAAGGAGCAGCCTAGTGTGATCCTAGATAGATAATGGGGAATTTTCCCTTTCATTGTTGACACTAGAGGATGTTAAAATATTTATACCTGTTACAATTTGTAAATCTTTGCTTTAATGGATCATAACCACGCCAGCTTAATATGAACTATAAGCCAATGGCACTTTACAAAATGTGTATGTTAGCAGTTAATATCTTCTTTGCAGTAAAAAAAGCCTTGTTATTCAGTTTGGTGGGTTTTTTTTTTATTTGTGGCAAGCCAAGTTCATTTTAAAAGTATATATTCAGCAAAATTGGTACACAGCACCAATGACAGGCTTTGTTTTGGGGAACTGTAATTTTAAACCTTGCTACTGTTTCCTAGCTCTCTATATGTGGTCTCTGTTTTCCTGCTCTGTGGGTTTATTACCAGGTGTACCAGCATTTGACCTTCGCAACTGATACAAGTTTATAACTTTAGCAAAAGTACAGCAAAGGAAACAAACCTAACAAGATGTGGTGAGGTTGGAGTTATGCCACTCTGTCCTCTGGGAAAAGGCCTCACCATGAAGGGTAGTCAGCAACAGAACAGAGCAGTTTTGTAACCAGAGCCCAAGTTCCTCAATACCTGCATGCTAAAGTTAGTAAATGAGTGGAGACAGAGGAAGTTTATTTATCCGTGTTTGGATTAGTTGTGTGGTGAGACTCATAAACATTGGCTGATGGTAAAAGGCCTTCACCGAGGGTTTATCCCTTGGCCCCCACGCTAACTCAGAAAGCTGACTGCCACTCTTCTGCCATCAGGGGACATTTGCTGTCCCCTGGGGCTTTGGTGCATGCACACCCATGCAAGGACACGTAGTTCCTTTAACTCCACTCCCCACTCATCCCAACGCATGCCCACCGATTCCTGTATTTGCACATAAGCACCCAGTATGCTCCCTTATTGACTGATGAACTGCTTCAGTTTTCAAACATCCCACTCCTCTGGGATGTGGCCTAGCTGCTTCTGAACTGTGCCTTTGCCTGGTTTTTAAAGTACATTCAGTGCTAAACTGAGTGCTTGTGGCAATGACCTGTCCGAGAAGCCTTGAAAGCAATCAGCATCAGGTTTCCCTGCCAGTGACCTGTCAAGACAACAGCTACCAAAAATAGAAGTATGTCTGCCCTATAAATGTTATCTTCACTTTTTTACAGTCATTCTGATCTCATCAGCTCTGGGAGACAACCCAGTAAATCTGGAGTTCATTATTCCTTTGTAAAATAGCTAACTGGTGCTGTGCTTGGTGAGTTACCTCCTAGGGTTTTGAAAAATTACCTTTTTGGTAGTGGGGCAGAGAGGAGAGCCTTGCAACTGGCACTGTCAGTGAGATTGCTCTATACCACTTCCTGCTGAGCGACCTGAGGCCTTCAATGTTTCAGAATAAATCATTTGTGTTGTCCTGTACAGCAGCGAAATTCAAGGTAGTCAGCTGTGGCAAATCATATCTGCTGACACAGGGGAAAAAGTCATAAATATCCTTTATGTCTTTCAGAGCAAGAATTAGTGCAATTATCTGGCACATTATGAAACATTTGGCAGCCAGAGTGTAGGAAATTGAGACATGCTGGGTAGTACTTGCTGTAGTTGTTCAGTGTAAATGTGAAGGTTATGGAAAAAACCACTTCTAGATCTAATCTGCAGAAATGTGTGCTCAGTGCAATTGCTGGAATTAACCTTCTGGAGGTAATGTCAGCTCCACTTATGGCACAAACTCGTTGCAGGTGTTAAAACTGTTCTTCATGTATTCTGGCAACCTGCATTTTTGTGAAATTGCTTCTTTCTTCTTTGACATTAAACAATTAAATTAAGTTGTTCATGACCCTTTTTACTTTAAATTTCATATCTATTTATATTCAAGTGTAAATTCTGTCTATGATCATCATCTACCTCAATCTTTTGATGCTTTTATTTGTGGAAACCTGTCGTGCTTATAGTTTCACTGAAGTGACCGTGTAGGAATATTCAGTAGTTGAAACATGGACCCATTGGGCCTTGGGAACCCTAAAGTAGAATATTCAGCTTTGCACATTGCAAGCCTAAATGGCACATACTTCGTGATTAGTCACTATTGTTATTGTAACACAAAAATTGTAAGGCTTAACACAGGTATTGTATTGAAAATCTAGTTAGAGGATCATGGAAAACTCCTGTTTTTGTCCTCCTAGTATATGTAAATGCCTAGGAGAAGGTATTGCCACCCTTTTATCAGAGATTCGAGGGATGTTATTTAAATCTCCATGGATGCTTCGTTATGCTTCATCTTGGTAAAGAGATTTTTAGTACTGGTGTCAGAAAGTAATTCTTGCATGAGTGCACAAGGACTGCAGCCAGCCAGCTGTTTGCTTCTACTCACTTTGACTCATTCTTTCTGTAAATTTGCAGCGAGCCTGTGGTGGCAGAGAACCTTGGCAGGTCTCCTGGACAAAGCCAAGGCAAAGAGCTGTGTGGACTTTTTAGCTTGCACAATGAGGCAAAGCAACTTTGAAAGGTTTAGACTCACTCAAGAAAACCAGTAGTGAATTCCTGATGGTCAAGTTTTACTTGTTTCTTGTTCGTACTGAGTGTTCTCCTGTGATTTGTACTACAACTGGTTGCAGGCCTTCTTCCATGGGGAAGTGCAGAATACACCTTGGTAACTCTGCTCTAGGATTGTGTGCCTGGATTCAGCAGTGTGAGAACCTGGTTCCCCTCTACTTTCACCCCAATAATGTAGTTCCTGCTAGCGGCAGAAGCATCTGAAGAGGCAGGAAGTGATTATTTTACAAAAAGAATTTAAAGGCATTGTGGAAGGTGGCTGCAGAGAAAACTAAAAGTGTGTTCTCTGCCCTTGGAATGCACACTTATTGCCACCCATGAATATCTGCTGATGAGCTGCTGGTGTTTGGAGTCAGCTGTCTCATCCCAGTCTATAGCTTAGATCTCTTTTAGGATGAAATGAGAACTGGGCACCCAAACACAGGCTGCTGATAAGGGGAAGGAGGACTCAATGAGTGGGCTGAGAGCTGTTTATCTTCCAGAATAGCTTGTGCAGTGCTCCTTCTGGTGAGGAGGTAACAGCTGCTAGAGGTGGATTCGGGAGCAGATGTCTAAGCTAAAGAAAGAAGCTGAAAAAGAAAACAAAGGACTAAAAATATTGCTTGTCTGGCCTGTGAGCTGAGGGTGTTGGTGTTTGGGTAAATGATGAATAATCTCTTAGGATTGTTGCATGCAGCAAAGGCTATTGCTCAGTCAACCAGGTTTTACAAGCAGCCTTGGTTATTTTTAGTGGAGAAACTGAGTCTGTCCTGAGAAAAATAGGAATCCAAGAAAGAGAAATGTTAACTAATCCTGGAGAAGGAACTGGTGACACAGTGGTTCATCCTGTAAATCTGCCTACATTGTACTTGGCTATAACTCTGCTTAAACCTTCTGCTTTCAAAAGGAGCCCAAACTCAAGTTCTTACAGAAACAACAGTGAGTTTACAAAAGAGGAACATGAATGAAAGCAATTGGACTGGCCCCAAAGTGTATATTTGTACTTTAAAATTGCAAATGAATAATGAATGTACTCATTTGGCAAACAGAAGACTGGTGTATTTATGCTCCACATTAGTCTCCAGAGTTTATGAATTTCTTGTTTAAATATTAATATTGTGCAGGGTGGAACTGAGTTGGTGCAGCATGGCTGAAGAAGCTCCATTAAGGCCACAGCATTTATGTAAATGCTCTCTAGGCTTCCAAATACTTGGTGGAGGGGAATACACAGGTCCTTCAGGGGTTGAGATTAGAGTCCTATATAAAGAATCCCTTTAATGAAATTATTCTGACTTGACAGTGATGGTAGAAATTCAACTATTATTCACTAAAAAACCCCAAAAATATGGGGAGAGCAAGCAAGAAAGAGGAAAAAAAAAAAAAACAAAACCAACCCAAACTCAACAAGGTTAGTGGGAACATCTGGAATTTCCACAGCATGGTATGACTGTGGATTTATAAATTAATACACTGGAGCACTTTGATACCTGTGGGTTTTTTTTTTTTCCAGGCAGTTCTGGTAGCAAGACATTCTAGTCATCAAAGTTCACCTTCATACATTAAGGTAGAAGAAAAGCACTCTTTCCATCCCAGTGCCAGTGAGCCATGGCAGATTGATGGGGCTTTTATTTCAGTCTGGTTTTTTTGCGGTTTTGCTACCCTCACGTCCGAGTTGCTGTCGGGTTCTGACTGTTGTGCTGAGCTGCCACAAGGATTTGCTGTCCTGTGCTGCCACAAGGATTTGTTGTGCTCTGAGCCACTGCAGCCCAGCTGGGGCTCTGGCACCGTGAAGGCCCCAGTGGTGTGATCCCACCAGACTCTGGTGCTCACTGTCCCAGCAATTGCTGCTTTGCTGAGTTATCCTGGGCACTGGGAGAGCTCCTTGTGCATTCATGATTAGCCCCTGACCTGAGAGCTCCCAAGTGTAATCCATCTCCTCTTCCCTCAGGATTCCTGTCAGTCCCTTGGCTTGTGAAGAACAAAGGCTTTACAATGGGCTCCTGCTGTATTTGCTTCAACACCAGGAGATGCTTTTTGTTGACCTGAACCCTTGTTTCTCACAGAGACAAGCAGATGGCCTTCAGGTAAGAAAGTTACAGTAATTGATTCAGCAAGAAATCAAAAGCATTTCATTAGGTTGAAACCTACAACTGGAAATGTATTTTGTTATACATAGTGTAATTAATGACATTAGCTTGTAGCCAGCAATGTAAATATTCATGATATACATAAGCTGGAAAGGAAACATGAGTGTTGAAATTCTAATTTTGAAAAAAATGCAAGCACAAAAGCAAAAGGTCAAGAAGAAAGTCCTGAGCTGTTCCACTTTCAATATATTAATGTCAAGCAGTATTAGATCAAAGCCACCGAATTTTTTCCCCAGTGAAGCACTTCTTCTTTTCTGTGTGTGTATTTATCTATACATTGGTGATGCAGGAAAGCAAAATCAAGTCTGAAAGCCCTCTCTTCTTTTTTAGAATTCACTGTATGTTCCAGGAGCTCCTTGGGCATTGTCTTTTTTAGAACATTGTTAGCACTTTGATTCCTTTTTTGCCTCTTTGTTGAAAACTTCCTGGTGAGAGAAACATGACAGACAAATCCTGGTTTAGAGAGAGGGTCAATATAAATCTCCTTTTCACTTTGTGATGTGGTGTATCATTGCTGCTTAACTTGAAATTGATTTTTGGGAGAAGACATGAAGGAAATGTTGTAGCAAACCCTGCAGTTTAATACTGCACAGTGCAGTTTTGTGATGCCTGTGGCTCATGATGAGGCTGGCAGCAGTGTGCCAGGTCAAGTGATGGACTGAGGAGGAGATTTGCACTGCATGTAAATGTGGAAGATGATGTTTGTGTTTATGACTCCTTAATTTTCTGGCTTCTTTCTCCAAGTATTCCTGTTAAGTAAAACTAGCAGACTTCTAATGCAAAGTTAAATTCAGTATTTAGAACATTTTACATTTCCCAAACAGAATATTGGGGCTGTAATGCTCCTTGGAAGATTTCTTGGAAAATAAAACCCATACAGATGAAGGTAAAAGGAACAGAATATACTGGTAAAAGGGTGTTTCTAAAATATTGCTTCAATGCCACAAGACACAGCCCCAGATCTGACACTGGGATTGTTTCACACTAGGACAGTGTTGGAGCCCACAGTCCCAGCTCCCCTTTCTCTCTGAAGAAGTCCTATGTCACTACCACCCCTGGGAGTTTCTGAAACCAGTGCTCAAATGAGCACACAAAATCAAAATAGCTGTCCCAATAGATCTGCTTCTGTTTGCAAAGCTAGAGGAAGCATCAGCAGCTAAAAGAAATTGGGAAGGTATTAGGGAAGCCAGGAAACCTGGCTTTTGTTTGGGGTGCCTTTGTTTTAGAACCAACTTAACTCCCTGTATTTCTGCAAAATGTCAGAGTCTGTCTGGAATTGTGGTGATGTGGGAAAGAATTCTGCTGAAAAGCTCCTTTCAAGCTCTTTAATAAAGCCTCAGACAAGGCCTAGCCATGGGGCACTCTCCTGCTCTGAGGTAAGCTTGTGAAAGAAATCCCATCTGTGGGTGAGAAGGGAATTCAGTATTCTGTGGCTGATCTTGTTTTTGTCATTTTTGGCAGGAAACCTGGCCCGTTGGATAGGTACCCTTCATCTTTCATAATATAACAATTGCTCGAGGTCCACTAAACTAGAAACATCAAAGTTTAGGTTTACAAACTAAACATATTAAAAGTCCACATTTTTCTTCCAGTAAAACAAGCAAAAAGTGAAAGGGCAAACCTGGCTCAGATCCCTTGTTGCATCCTGGAAATGGAACTTGTTTTTACTGGCTTTTACACAGATCCTTGCATTTGGACTATTTAATTCCTCTGATTTTGTTGTTGGGGTATTTTTTTTTTCCACTTCAACATCTTAAGTTAACCTGAGCTCTGTCAAGTTAAAGCCATGCCAATGTGGCAGGCATGCCATACAGCTAAGACTTAACCTTCAGTTGTGCTGTTTGTGGGCTGAAGTGGGCAGATGGATTGTTCTGAGCAGAGTTCTTAGTGCCTCAAAGTGCCAGGAGCCATCCCCCTACTCCGTGTGTGCTGCCTGATTCACACTGACAGAAGAATTCAGACTGGGAGAAGAATTTGCAAGTTTTTGAAAGGCACCAGTTTAATAGCTCACAACTATGACCCTGCTCTGGACAGCAGACTATTCACAGGCACCAATTCTATCTAAGGATAGTGATTTAAAAGTTATATCCCAGCCATGATGTATTTTAACTTGTCGTTTTCTCCCTGTATGTTGCATATATTTATTTTATTCCTTAAAACAGAGTCAGAATGCTGTAAAATCCTGCCAGACTGGGATTTTGTGTCTGTGTTTTTTTCTTAATGCATTTTATTTGAATTTTAATCATATCCCCCTGCCACTCCACAACTCCTGAGAGTTCATTAGCATTTGAACTTGTCCTATAACCTTCTGTCCTAGCTCAAAAGCTGCACTGGTACTAAACTGATTTTTATGTTTGGCTTAAATAATTCTTTGAAAACAGGTTAGGCACTGTGGTGTTTGTTTTCACCTGAGGCCTCTCTAGATAACTGTGTTTAACTCAAGGAATATCGCTAGCTGTGTTGGAGGTGTGCAAGATTATCTTAACTTCTGTGGCGTAATTTAATTTTAAACCTTGCTAATAGCAATTTGTCATTTCTGATTCTTACACTCCAGATAAAAGCAGAATATGGATTTTTTTTTTTTCTTTTTGCCTCTAGTCCAAGAATGTTCTTCTGTATCTTTTCTTTGTACAGAAGTCATAGATAAATCTTTCCTGATTTATGCACAATACCTTTGTCTCGCAAACAGGAGAGTGGCTCTATGGATGCCTACAATAATGGACCTGAGGAAAGGAGTCCTCTCCTCCCCTCCCCTCTCCCTATTAAGAAGGGATTGCAAAGATCCAAGGGGATGGGGAAGTGGAGCTGGACAGTATCCTGGACCTGCAGGCTGACCACAGACAATCAGAATGAAATCCTGAAACAGTAGTGTGGTTTGGAGCTGGTCAGAAGAGTGCAGTTAAACATGTCATGGACACTTTATCTACTCAAATTATGGCTTCGTTGGGAAGGCTTTGGTGGTCTCGAGAGTTCTGTGAATCTTGTGGGTTTAGCTTTTTTTGAAGAGATAATGGATGTTTCAGCATTCACTCTGTTTTGTGAGAAAAATGCAGTGCCTCACTCGCATGTGAAGTTGTCATAAATTAGAATTGTGGTCTCTCAAATGGAGCCTCCTCAGTGTGGAGGACAGCAGTAATTTAACTGCTGTTTTACTTTGCTAATCCCATGACAATTCTTGTTGAATTACAAATGAATAACCAACCAACCAGACATTATCTCATTTTCTGAACTTTCCAGGTTAGACTAAATTGTCATGTCAAAATAGTTTTTCCTGGATAGGGGATCATAGTTCCACTTCCTATTTGTGCTCTTAACAGTTTTTCCTAAATATAAAGTGATAGAAGTGTTGATTACTTTCTTAAATTAAGTTTTTTCCTTAGCAATGATATGTTTTAGTTCGTTTTGTGTGTGAACATAGCAAATCCTGCATGTACCATGTGAAGTGCCAGGAGATTTGTCAGTGTTTCTGTAGGGACTGCTGTTATATTATAGAAGGACTTGTTAATACTTCCCATTCCACAGAAAAACTCTCTTCCCTAATCTTTGTAAATTTGCTAAAATACGGACTCATTAAACATTAAATTTTAATTTTCTGTTTGAGTACTGACCAAACCAGAAGACTGGATGAAAAATACCATTCATAGAGATCAAAGCAGGACCTATACCCTCACAAACATTGTGGCCAATAAATTGTAGATGTGCATTTCTTCTCTTCTGGAAAAGCAGAGCAGGATACCTTACTGACTGTAGGCATAAGGATTTGATGAAAACTGCTGCAGGCTGGGGGAGTTTGACTTGAAACAGCTCAAATAGATGTGGCTGGAGCACTCATTACTCCTTCTAGCTGCTCAGTGCCAGAGCCTTGCCGCCTGTGGCTGGAAGGAACAGAGCTTTTCTGTGCCTGTGATCCACAGCAGCCCTGCCTTTGTTCTGGGCATCTGTAACTCGGAAAGGACAAGTCTGCCTGCTCTCCCTTTGTGAGGAGCTGCAGGGTGGGGAGGAAATGTCACTGATTTCATGTTTGCTGCAGCACTGCTGCACTGGGTTTCGCTTGGCTTGCTGGACAAGTGCTCCGGGACCCTGCTGTCCCACTTCCACCCCACAGGTGGGTGGTGCTGCTGTCTTTCTCTCCTTCCCCTCCCCAGAACATAAACGTTTTTGGTTTTTTTTTATCTGGGAAAAGCTGCACCAGGAGGGTAGTTTGGCAGGAGAAGGTGTGCACTGTGTGACAAATGAGGGGTGTCACTGTGTTCCCTCTTTGGCTGTGCTTTACTGGAACAAGCAGCTCGAGCACAGGGGAGGGGAGCTGGTCGAGCTGAAGTGATGAGGCTTTACTGCAGTCAGTGGTGCAAGAACACAGCTTGGGCAGTCCCACAGGCTGATTACACTGATCACTGGCCATTGTTTGATAAGGATATCAAGTGTGTGAGAAGAGAAGGTCACTCATACAGCCCTTTCCTGGCTTGGAACGTGGTTTTGAAGGCAATGTGGGCACAGAAACCAACTCGATGGAGTCTCGTCCTTGTTACTTAGTCTGCTAATGCCTATTTTCAGTGTGGCTGAGAATGGAGCATATCAAAGCTCCCACCATAGTCAGACTCACAGAACTTGTATAGATTACAGATTAAGGATTGTAGGAAAATCTGGCCAGAGTCAAGAGAATGACTCAATATGAGTTATACATCTTGCTCGTTTATTGTCACTCGTCATACATATTTATATCTTGTTACATTGTTCACTATGCGCTATAGCATAAAGCATAATTGTCAATATCCCCTGTTCACGTGCCTTAAGTTTAGCTAGCACTGGTTAGAGCTGAGGTGCACACACGGTGCAGACTTCAGCAATATTTCTTTGCTACTACAAAAGCCTTGCCAACTTTTCCTCTTATCAGCCCTTCAAAGACATTTCAGTAACACATCTGTTGCTCAGGCTATGGAGGCAAGGTTAGGATTGTGCATTCCATGGTCTCTGTCTTCTAGCCACTGCCTTACAAAGGATGTTCATCTGCAGTTTGTGAAGGACAGCAATACCAGATATGTGCACAGCAGCAGCCAGTTGCTTTGCTTACAAACATCAGCTACACTACAAGGAAGAGGATTGTAATTAATCTGCTGCTGTACCCACTAGAACAACACAGATCTCTTTTTCAGAGGATCTGTATGGTCTTTCTCTGGTGTTTAAAACATTTACCACAACGCCTGACCCAACTCTAAGATTTTTCAGGCATCTCAAGGTAGCAGCAGAGGAAGGAGCCAGCATCGTTTTCTTCCACGTGGTGTCAGCATTGTTCTCTCTCACTCCAGAGCTGTTCTTTCCTTTGAACATAACCCTTTGACGTGTTCTGAGAACCTATCTTAAAGTTAGGTATTGCATTTCTATTTTGGTAGTGTATCAGAGCATCAGCCTGTTCCTTCCTCAGATAATTTGATACCAGAGAGGCATGAAGGAAGGGTATGAATTCGCCTCCAAACCATTATGAAATGAAAGCCTTTTTCATTATATGCTGGTGTCGCCTTCCTTACCTGAGCAGGACTGCCAGTAAAATCTCTTGCCACTCCTGTGTTGCTTTCCTTTGGTGAACACGGGCAATTTGATTTGTTTGCTGATGATGAAGACTTCTTGAAGAAAACATTGGAAGTGAAGCCTTTGATAGGAAAACCAGCCTCTGGGAAATAAGAAGTATTTGTACTGGAAGGCTTATGATATATAAGCATCAAATTTTGCAGTATTTTGACCTTTCTTCGGCTATAACAGTAGGGGAGAAGAAAGTCATTATTTTAAACTCTTAGTGGTTTTTCATTTTCAAGGTTAGGGTCGGAAGTGAGAAATGTTTTCAGAAAAACAGACAAGAAATGTAGAGAAAATTAAAAACTTGAAAGAATATTCACTGTCAGAAAAAAATAGGGAAAAGAAGAAAATCCAACTTTTCTTTTAACAGTAGTTAATTGTGTTCATTTAACTGTAGTTAGTTACAGAGCTGTGCAACAGTGAATTTATTAGGCATATTCTGAATGCACATTTCCCCTCACTCTGCCTCTCCCACAGCAGCCAGTTCCTCGACTGCTTTGTTCCTCTTTAATTAGTTTATTTCACCTACTCGAGCAAATACGCAAACATCCTTAAGCACTTGAACAACGCCGATTGAGAGAAGAATGGGGCAGGCGCTTATCGCCGCGCATGCAGAAAGGCTCGGCTGAATCTTGAAAGGACATTCGCATGTTAGAGCCTAAAGCAGTTTCCCTCTCTCCCAGTTTATTTGGTTTTCTGCTGCAGAGTGGAGCCCGCAGTGTTTAATTTACCTGCTTCGAGTGCAAATGGAAATGTATGTCCGTGAGTCAGCATTTTGGCTGGATAATTTCCAGAACTATCAAATGCTGGGTACCTTTTTATTCTGTTATAAGAAGGATAGGGATGAAATACGCCTGTAATAAAAATAGAAGTGCAAGTGAGGCAAAAATTAGGAGAAACAAAAGGGAATGTGTGGTGAAGTTGCGTGCTGCACCTGTTTGCTGGGGTCTGTGGTTAGAAAAGTGAAGTCCAAGTTGCCTTAATTTACTGATACATCTCCTTAAAAAAATATTGTGGAAAAAATCTGGGGAGGAATAAGTGGAAAAAGCATTCCAAGACCATTTTTAATTTAAGAAAACTTTACTTAAAAAAAGAGAAAAAAAAAAAAGGCAGCTGGCTTTGCATGCATGGGTTGGCTTCTGTGGCTGGTAATTCGGATGGATGCTTGAAGCTGAGGTTCTGCCAGCAACTTTAATCCTGACCTTTGAATTTTCACTGACCATCTGCTTTAATTAGATGTTGCCCTATTCCCAGGGGACTGCAGATGTGCTCGCAAGGATTCTGGCTGGTGAAGGCACCTCAGTGTGGCCCTTAGGCTCTTCTGCCAAGTGCTGGGGTCATCAGCTGTGCCTGGAGATGGTTTTGCAAAGAATGCTGTTCAGGACTGAGCTTTTCTGGAAGCTGCTAGGAAAAGGAAATACTTGAGGGGTTGCTGCCACTGTTGCTCCCAGTGTGCAACTGGAACTTTGCCTGGGAGCTACTGGTGTCACTGGCTGTGTGTGAGGGCACAGGAGCTCAGCTTTTGGGTAGTTCTTATGCATGGGAAGCTGGGCAGAGGAGGGAGCCAGAGCTTCTGCAGCTTCAAACCAACCTCTGCTCCTTCTTGCCCGTGGGGTGGCTGAGAGACACCAATGTTTGCCAAGGTGGGACTTGGGAGAAGTCTCACCAATATTTGCTGGGACTTCTGCCTGGCATAGACAGGAGAGGGGTCAGGGAAAGGCTGATCCCTGTGCAAACCCTGCAGGCAGGGCAGTGGGAAAGCTGCACAAGTAGAGGTTTAAGTAGAGGAGGACAGAAAATGTCATAGGGAGTCCTTTACAAGCCCCAAGCACTGTAGCTTTAGGAATTTTGTGTGTGTTCTTTTATACTTCACCAAAGGCATTGGGTTGAATGGGACTACGCTGAAAGGAAAAAAAATTACTTAAAAGAGAAAAAAGAAAAGGAACCAAAATGAACTATTTTGGTCTGTCAGTGATCTATATAATGGCTTTAGTATTTTCATAGAGTGTTAGTGGAGATCAAGTGAAGAAATTGTGATTTAGAACTCTTTACTGGTGTATTTTAGTCCCCTGATTTCCAATTTTATTTCCAGACTCTCCGGGAATTCCATGGACAGCTTTGACCTTCATAACCTTTTCCTTGGTCAGTACAAGAGGAACACCCAGCAATAATAGAGAGTGAGCCCAATTTGGGTATCAGGAGCACACTGCAACTCAAAACCGTACAGAAGCTATAAAAATACATTTGTCTTTGCACATTTTCACTAGGAAAGTATAGCAAGCAATCTACCACTTAACTGTAAGAAAGGATGGATGAACAAAATATTTCCTTGGTTAAATAGCTGATCTGCTGCTTTACTTTTCTTCCAACTCTTGCTCTGATGTTGTTAATGTTTAGTCTAATTCCTGGCTATTTTGCTGATCATTTATATTCCTTGATGCCTTCCAAGCTTAACCAAAGTGCTGGTTGGGGTGGAGGGTGGGAGAAGACAAAGATAAACTGCGTTTAAAGTTAGTATTAAATGGACTGCAGAACAGTAAAGAGTTGTATCTATTTAATTTTCCTTTGCAACCACCAAACATGGTTCGTGTTAGAAGCTTAAAGAACATGTGAAAATTCTGTTTACAGACCTGCAAGTTGCTGTATTCTAGAGAATCACTGATCTGTGCATGCCTTTCTCTTCTCAGTAATTCCTGTATTATGAGGAAAATAATCTTTTCTTCTTGCAAGTTGTAGAATGAATATTATTCTAGTCACATTGGATTGTAGGCAAAATTGTCAACCAAGCCAAAATCTTTTCCTGAATCTGTCTGGAGCATAAGGTATTTATTAGCAGCAGCCAACAATCTTCTTTCCCAGTGTTTTTTCTTCCCTGTATTCACATGGCAATAAAGTCATTGCACTTTCTGACCAGAGACAGCAAAAGTAGATGAAATCTGGAGTCCCATCCATGAAAGTGTCGTTCCTTATAAATCTCTTTGTTTCCAATGTCTACAGCAAATCCAGATCCGTGTAATTGTCATTCTTTATGAAGTCATTTGGCTTCATTATAGCAAAACAGGGAGGAGATTAATTCATTTGTATGCTTAAAATTCACAGATAAGCTGTTTCTGAGAAGAGTGCTTAGGGATCTGCTAAACCATAATGAAAAAAAACACAAAAACCAACCAAGGAAAACTCCAACAAAACAGACAACCAAAACCCCCACACAAATAACTTTTCAAAGCTTTGCTCTGATTTCTGTTTTTAAACCTTTTGCTGAGAACTTTTACCTGAGACACACATTTCTAAGTTATTCTTATGTTTTCCTCCAGTGAAGCCTACTTTACTTCTTTAAAGTAGAGGAGTTCATATTGAGTCAAAATCAAAGAAAAAATAGACCTTTGTGTGCAGGAAAGGAGGGCAGCATTTTTTATATTCTTATTAAGCTGTCTCTCCCGAGGAGCTTGGCACTGCCACAGCCACTCTAGAAAGAGAAAAGAAAGTCTTCAAAGTGGGGTATGGTAACTTCAATTACAGGACAGGTCAGCTCCTAAGAATACTGAGGGGCACGATGGATCTCTTCAACTTCTTCCCACTTTAATGGATTCTACAATATGTAATCTTTCCTTCTTTGAAAACTGTGTATAGCTTTGGATTTCTATTTTTTAGTTGAAATGAACTTCAGAGTTGAAGGGTTGCTGCTGTCCCTGTAAACTCTTCAACTGCAGCTTTTCAATTAGTTGAAAGGGAGAAAAAAAAGGAAAGTAATGGAAAACAGAAGGAAAAATTAATTATTTGACAACAGCCTCTACTTCAATGAAGAGGTTGAGAGTGGCATCCTCATCTCACCCTGCTGCAGTTTTTCCACTCTGAACAAAATATTAATTCTGAAAACAAGGTCGTTAGGTATTCTCTTTTCCTTTTCCCCTTTTGCCTCCTCTACCAATCCTTTTTCTTGGAGCTTAGTGTGTTACATACCTCTTAGAAACCACTGATATTACAAAGTAGAACAAATACTTGGCATGGGGGACATTCTTTATTTAGAGAGATTTTTATTTCCCATTTCTTGTTAAATTAAAACCAATGAGAGTAAATTTTCACTACTCCAACTCACTTCACGCTTTATAAACTACTGGTTCTTGGTCTAAAATGACACTAAAGCAAGGAGAAATCACCTATCTCTTAGGTTTTACACTGATGGAGGTGATATAAATTGCTCCTCGTAGAGAGGGATGGCAAAATTTCTTCCCTACTTCAACGCATCTCAGCCAGGTTCTGCAGGACTTGTTGCAAAGCATGGGGTTTTTGTTTTGGTTTGGGTTTTTTTTTTTGTGTTTTGGTTTGGTTTTTTTCTGTTTTGGTTTGTTTTTTTTCCCAAGGAAGGGAAGCTTGTTCTCTTTCACTTTGAAGCCATTTCCCCATCTGTCCTATCACTACTTGTTCTTGTAAAAATTTTCTCTCTGTCTCTTGTGGGCTCCCTTCAGGTACTGGAAGGCTGCAATTAGGTCACCCCAAAGCCTTCTCTTGACAAAAAATAATAGATTCCTATTCTGCTCTGCACATTCAACAGGGAAATTCCCACCGTGGCAGAACCAGAGCTCAGGTTCTCCATTTTGAATGGAACCACAGGAACATTTAGTGTGGAAAAGGCTTCCAAGATCAGAGTCCAGCCTTTAATAATGCTGTGTCTGCCTCACCACTCTAGGTGGTGCTTAGATATTGTCATGGGCAGGTTGGAATGTCTTCAGTGAAGTGGAGCACACGTTTGAATTACATAACAGTGACTTTTGGACGTTTTCACAGGGTGTTTGCATTCTTTTCTCAAACAGACAACAAGTCAACAAATTCCAACCAAAAATGCTCACCATGCAAGCAGAACTGCATGAGGGTTTGAAGGCATGGTCGGGCCAGCCAGAGGGACTTGTGTTATTCCCTGGTAATCCTTGGTACACCCTCTGAATTAACCATGCATTGGGTTAATTCACCCAATTTTAGTGTACTAGGGGTGGTGCTACTTTTTTTTCACGAATCTGGTGCTCACAGAAGCTGTACAGGACAGCCCAGATCTGTGCAGAGGTGCAAGTGTGAGCTCTGTGTTATCCAGGAGAGGGTTAAATCATGTTCTAGGAGCTATTTTGCTAATGTGGCTGCTAATTAAACTGCTACTTTAGCTAATGAAACAGCTTTCAGTTCTTCTGGTGGTGTCCTCCCCACACTGGATACGTGCATGTTCCTCAATGTGTTATGTGTGTACCAGCTGTTTTTAAATGATGAAGTAAATGAAATAAAACAAGTTCAGAGTTAGTGACTGAACTGGGAATGTGGCCTCTCTTTAAGGCACTTTTAAAAAATTATTTGCAAGTAAGGTGGACAGGAATCCAAAACAGTGACTGCACTCTCAGCTGAACCTTTGAGTAAAAGCTCCAAAGTGCCAGGAAAAATATTGGATGAGGTTTCTTTGATATATTCTTTCTTACTGAAGAGAATATTTTAAAAGAAAAAAGATCTGTAGTGTTTAAAAAATTCTTCTAAATCTTGCCCTCGCTCTTTTGGAGACTTAAAACCTGATCTGAGGCGTAATCCAGAAAAACACGCCAAGAGGATTTGTTCATAAGCGTGCAGTGTGTTGACATCAGCAAACTCTTATTACGGCTGTCATGTTTTCTATCCTGAAGCCTCATTCTAATCTCCTGGCAGCATTCAAGCTCAGTGCTTTCCATTTTGATTGAATTAATTAGTGGAGTTTAGATGACTCCCCGATTCTGAAATCGTCAGAATTTTTATGGCAGAGTGTTTTCAAAGGCTATTTTTGCCCTAGTTAATAGCAAGTAGGACATCTGACTGCGTATCTGTATTGTTTAAATTGAAAATACACGGCCCATTTGGAAGCAGAGAAAATGGTAAACGAGAGCTATATTTATGTACTTATCTTGCCTTTAAGTTAATCTCCTGTTACTAGTCTTGGGCCTTTCAGGTTGCCATAGAAACTGCCACAGCCTCCAACTGTGCTTCTCCCAAGACTTAATTGCATTCTGAGTTTCATGTGCTCCCCATGAACGGCAGCGCTGGCAGACACAGGCACGCTGCAAAATGAGTTGAATTAATGGTTCAATATGATGTATGCATTTTTTAATACTCTGTTTCCATATCCCATTTCGAGTTTTTCTTTGCCAGCTGGTTAAATTCTTCCATAACACGTAGTGATACTGCAGGGATGGGTTCTCTCTGCTGCTGCTATATTCAATGTTTTCCATCAAAGTCGCTGCAAGACTCATTCGTTTTAAGGACTTGTTTCTTTTTCTGCTTGGAGAAGTCAGATATTTCTGAACGACCTTATCTCTGCTGAAGTTTTCCTGAGCCTTCTCCTTCACCTCTGAAGGCAGCATGGAAGTGCATACCTGCTGTCTCAGGAGCCCTGCTGAGCTTTTGCTGACTCAGTGCTCTTTAATACATGATTTCTGCTTGTTCAGCGTGAGTCAAAGGCAGTTGTTCAGTTTTCAGGTGAGGAATATAAACTCATTAAAGTAGGAAATGAGTATGTCCGTATGCAAGGTTTGATAAGGTTTTTCTGGAAATTATTTACTATGTCCTTGATGAAATTTCTTATCAGAACTGGACTGATAATGTGTCTCATTCAACTAGCAGAATGACATCTCAGAGATTTGGTTTCCCACTTGGCTCTCAGCACAGTGATGCTCTCAGTGGAAATCCAGTGTTCTTCCAGATGCCATTCTGCTTTCAGTGAGCGTGGACTCGGGGAACCAGGGGTTAATATCACTTTGTGCTCATTGGATTTAAATCCAGAGCTGCATGACTGAAAAAGCAATCCCCGCTGTTCTTGTTTTGTGCAAAAAGAGGAGAGAAAATGTATCCCTTCTGTAAGCCCTCTGCCTCAGCTCTGCTTTTCTTGTGCCTAGTGGGTAAGAGGTGGGGAAAAGGACAGACACTCCCTGTGCTCTGTTGCTCTTGGAGTCAGGATGTTTCTGTACTTGTATTAACGCAGGCCCAGAGATGTGCTTCTATCCTCAATAGAAAACGCCTCACAACTGGTGAGAGAACAAAGGCAGTAATGCTGAGAAACAGGGCAAAGTGAGGATTTCACCAATGTGAAAATGTTCATGCACACTGGGTTATGCTTTTAGAGACTGGCCTTCTGAAGACAGCTCTAATATATCCATTATAACTTCTAAATGTTTTGAATATCATTTAAAATCTGACCCTTTCACTTATGTTTTTCATGTGGTCCGTATTTTTTATTCTTTTTGGAATTTTCCATATGTGCTACTTTTCTTGAACTAAGTATTGGTGGTCCCCTATAAAAATCTTTGTAATTAAGTCAAGTAAGCCAAGGTAGCTTGTCTGGCCTCAGCCTTACTATCAGTATTTCTCTGTGAATTTGTGGGGTAATTTTAGCTTTTTCAACCAGAAAGAATTGGGTAAAAGATGAAATTATGACAATATTGTCAGGATTAATCTGAAAGTGTGAAGACAGTTTTCCAGCACTTTCCCCACCGCATTCTCTTGGTTTTTTCTCCAGATGCCTTTTTACATTAGCTACCTATATTACACTTCTTGCCACAACACCATGCACATTCTGTCTCAGGTCTTAAGTCTCTTCCAGCCCATCTCATCTTTCTTTTTTATCTGCTCTATGAGCTTGCATATCAAAGAGAGCTGGGTTTCCCTGCCAGCTCTGCTCAAGTTACATTTCCTGGATTGCCCCACAGAGTGCCAACACACGTTCTCAAAAATCTGTGTGTGCTGGAGCTCTTCCTCAAACATTCTAAAAACACTTGCTTTGGGATGGGATTCACTTGGATTTGAATATAAAATAAGTATTGTTTGTTGGCTTCTTGTCATTCTTGAGAAGCCAAAGGGTTGCCATGTCTCCGAGTTGTCTGTCTCCAGGAGCTGCTTTCCAGGCAGTGACAGCATTCCTTCACAGAAAGCACTGCTGGCACTGTCTCTGCAGGCATTCAGAACAAAGACCTTGCCCATCAGCTGGACAGCCCAACGTTGGGAACATGTGGAAGGCTTGACACCAATTACATGCAGCTCCTAGCAATCTCAAAAGAGAAAAAAAGCTCATTAAAAGGCTGAGATGTGCCAATAGCAGCTTGTTTTACTCCACCGTGGAGTGTATTGCAAAAGCTTTTTCACACAAACCCTAATTTCTTCTGATTTCTGTAGTTCACAGTAAGTTTAGGATGCTCCCATAGTGTTTTCTATAGGCACATGGGACTTTTGGATGTTTAGGGTGTCCCTGGGGCCACATCAGCTTGTGCAGCTCTGGTCAGGGATTGCCATGCTTCATTGTGGAGTGGCACTTACTGCCCTACTTTGATTCCCCTGCCTTGCCAAAATTTCTTCAGGTACCTTTTGTTTGTCCTTCCTTCCCTTCCCCATCCTGTGGGAGAAAACTGACTCACAGCCTGTTTCTTGTGCACTACCCAAAGGTGAGCAAGGAGCAGGGGTGCTGCTTCCTCCCAGCCTTTGTGCTCCTCTTGGTCAGACAGACACGATGCTGCTCTGGGGTGTTTCTGGGGGCAGGGAAGATGAGCAATGCAAGCTGCTGGCAGAAGTCAGGGAGACAGATTGGAGCCAGGCTGCTGAGCAGCCAGAGGAAGGATTAAACCTGGCAGCTGACTTGTTGCTTGGGGGTCACCTTCTTAACTTGTATAAGAAAAAATGGAGGGAAATTTGAGTTTTGACTCAGCAGGGGCACTTCTGAAGTGGCTCACACATATCTCAGACAAATATTCCCACTGGAACAAGGAGAAGCACTGAGAATGGGATGCCCAGTTAGGGACAGGCTTGTTCAGTAGTTCTCTTGAGTTTGTATCACTTCATTTTTTGTTTTATTTAGTGCACTAAAAACAGTTTTCCTCTAGCACATACTGAGCAAGATGGGAGGTGACACTGGGTAGAATGTAGGCTCTGTAGGGCTAAACTTTTAAAATTCTTGAAATTTAGACCTATTACTTACTTTCAATGTGATTGATGTCTCTCTACTCCTCATTTGTGCCTCCAGAATCAATCCCCAGTGAAAATTCTGCTTTCTGTTTTACCCTTGCTCACCTCAGTGGCCACTTAGCAAAAGGTTTCACCTATGAGTTAACTAAATGAGTCATTTTGTGTGCCCTTGCATGGCATGGGCCATGAATTAATGGGTCGTGCATGGACCCTATTAATATCTGTTCTTACATAAACAGAACCAATTTTATTCCATTCTGCAGCTAAGGAAGCACTGTGGGAACAAGACAGCCAAAAGCTTGGGAATTACTCTACAAGGAAGGATCTCAGTGTTTCTTGGCAAAAGCTGCCTATGCTCAAGGCTTTCTTGGTAAGAGCCAACAGTAACAAGGTCTTATTCTGAACAGGAGTCTAAATAAACAGAAATTTTCTGCCTTTTCTGAAAGCTCACACACAGAAATCCCAAAGTTTATTTCAAAGAAGGCTGAATTTTTATCTAGTTACACCCAGATACTCAATTTTGAGGAGGGGTTCTAATGAAAGAAAAGAGGAGTTGGAGTCCCAAATGGGCACATATGGAAAATTCTCCTTTTTTTATTTACTTCCAGTTACTGACAGGATGGAAATAGGTTTTTTTTCCCCTCAATCCTCTGTCTGTTGGTTTTCTTAACATAGAAAGACAAAACCATATGGTGACTTACTTAGCAATAATTGGATTACTAGCATCAGTTGCTATCAAAATTTTATTACAATAGCTACAGAGGTGGCTGAATTGTTGTAGATGGCCATATACAGAATGCCTTTTTGGGAGGTGATGGAGACATTAGATGGCATTAGATTTACAATGTCATAATTTCTAAATGCCTTTGAATTTTTTTTTTCTTTTTTTGCACATGTGTTTTGTACTTAAATGTGAAATGAGAATTTGAGGCTGGAAGGTCAGTGTCAGCAATGCTGGGTCATGTACAGGTGTAGTGTCATCCTGTCCCTCTGTCTGGGACTTCCCTGGGGCACACAGGTGCAGGAATGTGGGCAGCTCTCTTTGCCAGTGGTTTCTTAGCTGGTCTGAGCACTGATAGCTCTGTGAATGGGATGTCTGCACCAGAGACTGGAGCCAGCACAAATACCATTTGATGCTGGTGCTTTGTCTCAAGGGGTGCTACTTCAAAGGTGTCTTTGCTTTCCAAAGACTGCCTCTGGCTGGATAATATTTCAGTATAAAGTTAACATCATCAGAGATAAGAATGAGGAAAAGATGAATGATCCTGTTTATTCTCGGGTTATTGCTGTTTGTTTTCCCTGGGCTGGAAGATACAGTTAAGAGGAAATTCAGAACAAAATCTTGCATACTAAAATCTGCTGCAGAGCTGGAAGGAACTGATATGAGAGGGGAGGGCTCTGCATTAAATCCTTCTCCTTTGTGCATTATTCTTCCCCTTCTATCATGAATTCCTTTCTTCAGCCACCTCTATCTTTCTGTTTTAATAATGTGCTGCAGTGGGAACCTCAGAGGGGTGGGGAAAACGTGACCCAGTGTATCTGTGCAGTGCAGAGGAAGCAGGAGCCTGTTTCCCTTGGCCTGTTTTCCAGTTGCCAGTTCCCAGTATGTTCATATTATCAGTGGAAATATTAGTAGGAAACCAAGTAATCACTACTGAATGCACTGATCTGCCCAATTAGTCTTCAAATAAATCGGGATTTGCATTCAGTGTGCATTGCAAGAGCTGATGTGCAGTGAGGGCATTTGCTGAGACCTGCATACAGATGCAACAGTAAAGGAGACACCAATCTGCAGAACAAAACTGAGCAAAATTCACACCATATGTTCGGCACCAGTGACAAAAATGAGCCATTTATCCCCAAGTCCAAAAGTAAGTTTATAACTCTCTTTATGAACTTGTTTTTCTGGATCCAAACACAATCAAATGCAACCCATACCGTCTTATCTGCTCGCAATTGCACCTGAAAGATATTTCTGAGGTCTTGGACAACCCTGTAAGAATCAGAGAAGGACCTAAAAAGCACAAAGAAAATCACAATAATAAAACAATTAAAATGCAATAACTTGTCAAATAATTGAGGAAGTATTTAAATTAAGAAATAATCTTGATTCCCATTTCCTGGGAATGTGCACTGTGCAAGGAAATAGAAGGTAATTATGCTAAGAAGACCTGTTGTAAAATCTTTAATTATAATCATTCAGAGAGAAGTTAATTAAAAGCACATCTTTAATGTAGCAGAATGGTTTTCCCTACATGCCACCATTTGGGACTGACTCTCTTCTGCCCTCTCTGTTATTTAACTTAAATAGTAACGAATAGCTGTGAATGCAGCCCTAATTTTCTCTTATCTGCTGAACAATGGCACGTGTGCCAGGAGGGGTTGTGTAGAAGGCTGTAGTCTTTTTTGCAGGAAAAGAAATAGCCCCTCTCAGTCCTTATTGCTGTGTAAAGGAGTTACAAGATTAACTGCAAAATTTGAATTTATGGGAGCTGGCCTTAGCCATGCTCCCTTTTTGCTGCTGTTTTCCACCACTGAGAGTGTCCCTGGTGTGCTGGGCAGTGCTGATATCCCTGCTGGTGGTCAGACCCCACAAGCTGCTGCTCTGGCACTGCACTCACAGCAGCTGCCACCCTGCCTGAGCTCTGTGGGGTGGGATGGTTGGCCATGGAAATAATGTAAGGAAACAGGAGGTGGAGATGTAAACATGGCCGTGCAGAGGAAGTCTGATGAAGGTGGTTTTTCAAATTCCCAGCAGTGCTTTTCTTTAAAGAGGGAACTTGGTAGCAGTGCCTACCTGTGTGGAGAGCACTGTCAGGCCGCCACAGCCTTCTGCTAATTAATCACAGATTATGGACAAGAGCAGAGAGGGTTTTCTCCAGAATTTTTTTCCAGAAGTGGTTTAAGAGTTTCCCAAAAGGTGGAGAAGTTGACAGACAGTACAATACCTTGAAAAACCTATGGTGTAGGAACATACTCCTCTTCCAGACTCTCTTCTCTATGAGGTGTCCGTGCCCAAATACTTGGCATGTATGTTCTGGTGTTTGGTGTTTCTTATTTTTAAGCAATGAAATTTGTTTCCAAAGAATTTCTATGTCTCTTTCCCAAACTAGGCTGCACCAAATGATTGCTAACAAGGGTAATGTTTCATTTAGCTACAGGCTTCCCAAATCAGAGTTTAGCTTGCAGTGTTCCAAACCAAACCAGCCCTGACACTTGCAATTGTCCATGTTTCTGGCTCACAAACCCCACAGCAGCAGCGAAATGCATCCTCTTTCCGCTCTTTGCCCCCAAAAAGTCAGTGCTAATGAGCACAATATGGTAAATCAGTTCTGCAACTTCTAGGTGAGACATCAGGAAGAACTTTTGAAAAGAGGCTGACTGAAAGAGGAGGGTTAGAACTCCTGCGTGGTCAAAATGTTTGTCTGTCTGGCAGGTAGTGTGCCAAAGCAATTGTGTGCTCTGAGGCCAGTCGTCAGGGGAAATTTGAGGTGGGTGCAAAGCTGACTGTGAGGCTGGCTCGAGCAGTAAGTGAACAGGACAGATTTTACTTTCAAGCTATTGTGCAGCAGATGCTTGAAAGCTGCTCGTGAGAAGTCTGTGGAGAGCTGGAGGTGCTGGGGTGATATCAATCAATTGATTTTTTTTTTTGGGCAAAGCAAACCCTCTGAAGATGCTTTCTGAGCACCAGAGTGAAGTGGCATTTCAGTGGCAGGTCTGAGATGGGGTGAGGAGGAAGGAACCCCAGGCCAGAGCAGTAAGGTAACACATCTAAACTGAGCTTCTAATATGCATCAAACAGGACAAGTAACAAATTGAAAAATTACTATAGACACATTTAATCAGGGTAATTGGAAAGCCCTTTTAGGAGTTTAGTTTATATTACCCAACTCAGTATAGAGAAATTCTGAGTCCACAGTTGTATCTGTTTCAAGAGCTGATAATGCAGTGAGTGATTGCCTGGTTTTTATCAGTTCTCTGAGTGAAATTTTTCAAGTTAAAAGAAGCTGTTTCTGTTAAAAGAATAAACATTTAGGCATGTGAGAGTTTTTACAAACTGTCCAAACAATTAAAAATAACAATATGTCATTAAATTTTTATCAACTGAGATAACCTCACACTGATGAAATTTCTGATCTAGAAAAGCTGGACTAATCCATTCTGGCCATAAAATGAGAGAGAAGGTCCAGCCAAAACTTAATATTTCTGTCTCTACTAATTTTTAATATTCTGTCCAAAAGATCCATTAATGCATTTTGATATTAAGGACTTAACTGTGATAGTGAATAACTAAATACCTTCCATTTCAAGATGAGTTTGTGCTAATCTTTTTTCTGTTGTAAGGTTTTCCTTTGGCAAAATTATGTTTTTCAATATTAAATATATTCCTTAAGGGTAAAATCAGGGATATCTCTGCTCCAAATCTCCTAGGTTCTGTTTACAAGGTGACCTCTTAACAGCAAACACTAATTTTTCATCCTGGTTAAAATGCAGATAAAATATTGCAATTGAGTAGTAAAGGTATGGGTTATGTTTGTAAGATATTCATCAGTTCCTTTCATGCTAAAGCAATTCAGCTCAAAACATCTCACTGGTGCACCAGCAGAGTATTTATTACCGTGGAAAATTTATTTAGTACCTTCTTGATGTTAGATGACCTCAGATTATTAAATGACTATCAAACGTAATAATAGCTTTCAAAGAGCATAATAAAACAAAACATCTGTACAGTGCTGCTGAGTACCGCAATGTAAACTCAATTTTAAAAAGTAAAACTGAAGTCTGTAGGGGTTCTTGTATGTTACGTACTCAGAGAAGATGCACTAATAAAATTAATACATATATTGTTGAGCTCAGTTCTTATTTGGAATGCAAATTCCAGCTCCTAGTTCTTGGCAGTGCCAAGGTAGCTGCAGAGTAGCTGAAGCAGTCGGTGCCAGGTATTGACTCAGATTTGCTGTACCTGTAAGTGTTTTCTGTCTGTAGCAGAAAAAGTTGTGTTTTAATAAATTATCTCACAGCAGTCCATTTTGCTGTGAATTTTGAGATGCTATATTCAGAGGTGTGTGCAGCCTTCCTTTGAGACTTGGTGTTCTGTCTTCTCTCCCAAAGCGCTCTCCCAGTGCTTTTATAATTATTTTCTTTTAATTGGAAGCCAGAAAAATATTTGCCATAGCAAAGTTTAGCAGAATGAATTTAAGGTATTATGTCCAAAACACTGTGGGGAAAATTTTATGTCATAAAGGTATGCATTTTTTTAAAAGTACTGGCTTATCTTTAAATACTCCTGCCACTGAAGAGGATGACTTTGGGGCTGCAAGCTGGTGTTTTTATAAAAGTAGATGCTGGAAAAAAGTGCCCTCAATGCACTGTTCTGATTGAAATTATCCTTTCACATTGCAGTTTTTTACTTAAAACAGTACTGTCAAACAAGTGGCTTTTCTTCAGTGTATTTTACCCTCTGTTCAAAGGGCAGTTTGTTAAATGCAATATATAATAGCTTTGTGAACCATCCTGCAGTAGTGACAGAAGTAAAAAAATTTACACCAAAAGCCTAACTCTAAAATGGAAAGAAAACAAAAAACCCAATATGTTTGTGTGTCTTTATCAGATACAAAATATTTATTTTGCAGACCTGTTCTATTCTGTCGCTCCAGATTCCCTGGCTGCAAGGGATGTATTTTTAAATTTTGAATGAGTTGTTAATTAGAGCAATTTCTTACACTAACTAACTGCAGAGATCCCTGGAGAGGTCTCTGTTCTTATGCAGAAATCCATGAGAGATTAAAAAACCAGCGATGTGTGTTTAGGGTGCAGTGGCAGAAGCGATGAAGCTGTGAATGCTGTGTGTTCATAGCTGTACCACTTCCACAGAGAGCTCATTTTCTTTGTTAGTATTGGAAAGTTCGGGCACTCAGTGCCTCTTGTTGGAAAGGTTCCAGCGAAGACCGTGCAATAATTAAAAGCTGATCTTTCTAGAGGGAGTTTGAACAAAAATAATGCTGGCTCTTCAATCTAGGGGCACTGCAGAGATAAATCCCCAGATGTTTCACAGAATATTGGAGCATGTCCAGAATAAAATAAGGCAGTTGGGTGGGGTGGGATTAAATGCACTCACTCACTGGAGTTTGCAGGGGACATTCCTGGGTTTATGATTGTAGAATAACTCAAGAGAGAAGAGACCTCAGGAATTCCTGAGGAGGAGTTTTCCTCGCCCCAGAGCATCTGCAGTGCTCAGACAGGTGTATTGGCTGGAAAATCCAGCACGCTGGGGTGCTGGAATGTGAGAAGTTGCACTTTTGGGCAACAGGAATAAAAAATCGCAATTTCTTATTTACAGTCAGGAAATTTATAGTGAAACTGGAATTTATGCACGAGTATTAGGGCAGAAAAGCAAAGAAAGCACGTGAAGAGACTCGGGGTCCCGGGTGGGCATTCTCAGGTGTCAGCCCATTGACGTGAGAGCTCTTGAGCTCATTATCTCCCTTTTCAGCTGGGCGTTATCAGCGTTGTAAGCGAGCGGAAATGGTGCAGTTCAGCACTGTGCATGAAATTCCTCTTGGCAGGCACTGAGTGCTTTGTGTGTGTGCAAGATTTGGGTCTTGCTTTTTTTAACAAGGCACTCTGGCGCTTGCCAGCCTGCTCAGCATAATATCGAAGTTCTTGGAACCAAGCACATGAGTGTTTCCCTGACTTGGGACTAAAGCAGAAGCTTTGCGTTTTCGTGATAATTATTCTAAGGTTACTTGAGGCTTGATCAAGGTTACTTGATCCCTTTTTGTGCATGACAAGTTCCTCCTGGGTAGCTCTGATTAGGTAAGAAGTGGCTGTTTCACTGCTCCGTGATAACTACATGACAGACGTAATTGCAGTAACACTTTTGTGTCTGTACTACAAACCGGTGAATATTCGGAATTTTCTAGTCAAGGCAGGAAAAATCACAAGGAACAGAAGGATAAAAAGTGAAAAGGGTATCAAAACTAGAAAGGTTTTTCCAGTTTCCGTTTTACATTGTTAACTGTCTGTGGTCCAGATGACACAAGATCTGATTCAAAACTCTATCATCTCTAAAATTTAAAATAGCACCACTGAGGTCTTTTAAAGGGAAAATGTATTTCAATTTTAGATGGCAAAACCCCCAGCTTGTTTGGGGAGAGACTTTTAAAATCCTCCCCCTGTGGCTACTTTGGTGTTTCTTGTAAATGTCTCCTGTATTCCACTACAAACTCTTGCTGTTTTGTGTTTGTGTCTTCCATTTGTCATAATATTTACCAACTACAGGGTTATCACAGCTCTTATATTGTGTAAAATTGTGGTCACCCTGAGCAGAAGGGAATTTAATGCATGGAATACTTGACATTTTTGACAAACCCTGGCCCTTTGGATGCCTTTGAGTGACTGCTTTACCTTTTCTGTTACCTCTGACCACATGGGTGACCTTTGAGCTCTGGGTGACCTCTGACCTTTCAGCAATGTTTTGAGCCCATTATGATCTTTCAGTGACCTTTGACCCTGCAAGAGCAGTTTTCCTTTTGCAATGACCTGTCCCAGGATGACACCAGAACCTTGGGGATGACCTTTGGTTCCTGAATGACCTCTGGTGTGCTCTCTGTTAGGATTCTGTTAGCCTGTCCAACTCCCTCACCAGGGCTGGGCTGAGGTCTTGACTACAAGAACATTGCAAATGCTTAGAAGAGCCAGAAATGCTGTTTATGCTCCCAAAAATAGCTAAGAATGCACAAGTGAGCAGTGACCAAACTAGTCTGGAATTGAAATCCAGCCGTGTACATTCTGTTTCTTCTCTCTCCACAGGCAAGCAGCGCAGAAGATGCAGAAAAAGAGAGACTCACTCTGCTAAGGTAGGGTGAAAATATCCCTTATTTAACTGCTTCATGGAAACTTTTGATAACTCATGAGAAATTTGTGTACTATGCTACTCCAATATAATGATGATTTGTTGCAGATTTGCTGAAGGAAAAACCTAAAGAGTGAAACTTCTCAGAGTCTTAATGCTGATGTGTATCACCTGTAGACAGATAAATGGAGGCCATTGTCACCAGCTGACTCCCAAACAAATATATTGGTGATTCCTGAGTGGGTTATTTGTGCTGGTTTTTTCTCAGTATTCCTCTAATATTTTATTCTGCTTATAAATCCCTGTATCATGGGTCACTTGTTGGTATGACCTGAGTGGCCAGGATGAACTTCCTGATATCAGGAAGCATTTAATGGGTTTGCACTGGTGTGGAGTTGCACCAGTTGGCAGAGATACAACCAGTAAATTTATCAATAACTGAAATCCTTTGTTGTGTTTCTGTCAGAATGACTTGGCTGTTATGAGACTGACATTTCTCTAAGCAAGCAGCATTATGTTATGCCCCAAGACTAGATTTCCTTGCATCATTTCTCCAGCAGACTTGTCTGATTTACCACAAGGCCATAGCTTAGCAAAATCATTTCTTATGAGGAATATTTTTACTCATAAAATTCTAGAACCACCCCATTTGCATTTTGGAGTAAAAATACATGGACTAAGCTAATAGCCCCTGGAAAATCATGGCACACATTCCAGTCTTTAAGACATTGTGAGTTTTGTTTGGAGACCAAGTTTGATTGAATTCTACAGTAAAACAGCTGAGGAAAAATGTCTTGGTTCAGAACAACTTCAAGTATCTCCCTGATGTTTTGCACTGCCAGACGCTGCTGAAGCATCCCACTTAATATTCAGTTTGCTTTGCCAGTAATGCAGCAGATTAATAAACCACATTAGGTAGGAAATAGCTTTTTGAGAGAAGTAGGAAAGATAATTCAAGGTTTTAGACAAAGCTACTGAAGCAGAAACAGGCTGGCATTTCCCAAAAGCTAATCAAATACTAGCAGAGCAATAAGGGAGTGTAACACATCATTTGTAAGTCAAAAGTCAAGGGAGAAGATTTTATAAGATACTTTAGAAAAATACTGTTTCCATTTGCCAGCAGAGACAGCACCTCCCAAAGTCAAGCCTCTGTCACCACAGAAATTACCAAGCCCTGTTGAAACAATCATCTCTTCAGTGAGGGGGCATCTCCTAAATCACAGGGATGGTTTGGGTCTAGTGGAGGAGCTGCACATGCTCCTCACTCACTGTTGGATCTGAGACACAGTATCAGGTTCAGTAGGTATCAGAAACTCTGGGTGTGTTATTTCTACATTTCCCATCATAGTCAAACAACTGGCAATTGTTGTTTTCTGGTCACACTGAATTTCGGTTCTTCCTGTCATGCACTGTTGATATGTAATTGTTTGGATGTCCATCTGGCTTGTAAAACAACTGAATCCCTGTAGCTGCAGTGAAAGGAGAAAAAACATAAAAGAAAAAAGTGTGTGACTAAATGTATTTTATAAATGCAGGAGTATATCATCAAGGCAGGCTGCAAATGTTCAGCTTCGACTCTGCTGTAGCTAGGGCATTTTACTCAGGGGTTTAAGGCCAAATCTCTTTGGATACAGAGTGGAATTAAAGCCAAATTTTCTGTCTTGGGTTTGTGCCATATATTTTGGATTTTAAAACATTGTTTAATTCTCAAATATTTTTTGGTAAATCCATGTGCTATGATTTTTCTCTCTAACTGAAATTTCTGCAGAACCCTGAGTTCTGTGTCCTTTAGACAGCCAGATTCACATTTCTTGGAGAACTTAATGTTTGCTGGTGTGCATTCTTTTACAACTAAGATCTGGTGAAGGTCAGCAAAAGGCTTTTGTGTTTTTCCCAGGAACTTGAATATTCCATTCTTGAAACCAATATTTTATTGTTTATTTAAGAAGTACTGTCAAGTGGGCTAATTGCTGATGTGAACTTCCTGACCTGTTTGTATTCCTTTCAACAAAACTAAGTAAATGCTGTAGGTAAATACTCACCCTGCAAGCCTTTAGGCCAGGCAATAAAGCTGTAACCCCAGCTGTGTGTTACTGTCACTCTGCTGAAGTGAAAATGCCCAGTAATTTGCTTCTAGCACAACAGGATGAACCAAGCACTTGGCTGTTTAATTTAAGGCAGTGTCTTGTCTGGGCAGAGAATGGAGCATTCGAATGAAGTGAGCCAACCTCCAGCAACCAGGGGCATTATTCCCATTGAGCTCCACTGTTGGTCTCAAAAATTATCCAAGGCCAAGGTCACTTCTGAGATCAGCTTTAAGATGTGACAACCTGCTCCCCAAAAATTGTGTACTGCACAAACACCAAAACCCATGAAATAAATATGTAGAGAGAGCGAGCTGTGATGGGAATAAGTATTGCAGTCAAGAAGCTGCTGGGTGTATTGTGAAACCTCCTGATTCTGAATGAGAGTGTTGGCGTTTGGTTGCCTTAAAAATCACCTTTTCAAGTCTAAGCTCAAGGAATTGCTGCCCAGTTTCTCAGGAAATGCATCAGTAAAGAATGATGCTCTCAAGTGTACATGGTTGAGAAAGGACAGGAAGTCTACTTTTGCTTTCTTACTTTTCCCAAACTGATGGCTAGTTCTGAACTGAGAGCAAGGCTAATTACCATGCACCTTCTTTCACATCCCTGACATGCAATATGTTGTTGTTTGGAATGCCTTTCTGCTGCTCCTTTTTTAATCCAGCAGTTTCAGAGAAAACAGGATGATACTTCCCTTTTTGTTACTTCAGTCATGTGCTCTTATATTCCAGAACTAAAACTTTTCCCAGTAATCTAACATTTATCAAATTCCTTTTATCATGGAAAAGTGATAAGCTGGAAAAATTGAGGATAACTGACACTTTAGGTTAGCAAGTTACAGACTCCTGTGGCTTTAATTTTGTGCAACAGAGTTGCCTTTCATTTAGGGCTACACCCTGTTAAAGTAAATCAGTATGAGACCACAAGAACCCAGTCAACTGATTTTCTCTTTTATTTCATAGAGGCTTAAGTTCATGGCATATGCAAATCTCTCATTTTAGGAATCTGATATACAGAAGTGTGTTTGATAGATGTCTATCAGTGTGCTTAGCAGCAGTTTTAATCCCTATATTAAGCTAGTTATTAAGGGCAAATAAAAGTGTCTGTCTTGGGGGACAGACTATTAACATATACAGGAACTTTGAAATGTTGCTGGATATTCTTCTTTTGGGAAAAAGAATTGAGGCAGATTAATCCTGTTGGGCTTTGGTATGTGTTACTGTTTCAATGCAAAAGCCAATTGTTAAATTTAATTGGATTTACCTGCTCTGCTGGCTAAATTTGAGGGTATCTGGAGATAGACCCTGTGTCACTGCAGCCAGGGCAGTGTCACCAGGCTGGCTGTGCACGCTGCTGAATGGAGTTGGCACAAAGAGCACTGTTGTTGTTATGGGAAACTGGGTTTTGTCCTGCCTCTCCCAGTGCCAGTGATGCCTTAGGTTTTAACTTTTATATTGTTTTCAATCCTGCACTGCCCAGTGTGACTCTGCAGTTCCCTGGAGCTCGTTCAGTGCTGTTCTCTCATGCTCACACTGACATAACAAAGCCTCTCCAGCTCGCTCTCCAAGGACACCCAGACCCTCCTGGGCCCAACAACTGCAAACCTTCATCTTGGGGAGAGGGGGAAAGCTTGGGGAAATTCCATCCTTGCCTGGGTTCTGCTTGGGGAATTGATGCTGATATCAAAGTGTGAAGAACTCGTGAGCTGTCATTGTCCATTTTGGGATGCACTGAGGCAGGAGCCTCTGGAGCCCAGAGTGTACCTCTGAAGGCCTTTCAAATAAATCCCTCCTTTATTCCTTTATTCCTGTCTAATCTCTGTTTCTAGGTAGCCATTTAAGGCATCACCAGTACAATCCTGCTGCCCTTTGGAAAGAGAAGTGCAGAGTAGCCAGAGCCCTTAGAGTATAAAATATTAGGGATACAAAGCTGACATACCTTGTCCCATGTGTTGAGGATGTTTTGTCAGAAACTGCCTAGGGATTAACAAACCAGCAGGTTCACAAGACAAGTCTGAAATGAATGAAGTGTGTTCTGAAGGAAGGGATCACAAGGCTGATGTTTCACTTCCGTCCTTCGCTCTCTGGATACCCTTTTCATAAAATATGCAAAGGTAATGGCAATTTGTAGTGAAGATCAAAGATGGCAAAAATGACAAGCAACGGCAAGTGTGTGATAAAGCTTTTCAGGGTAGTTTTTCTCTGATCTGGTATTTTTTCTGTTCACACTTTATATTTAGAACAACTTTTTATTTTTTCCTCCATTCAGAAAAGTTGACCAAGGTTTGGAAATCTGTGGTTCCACAGTAAGCTTGAGATGCTAATGCCTCCCTACAATGGGATTAGGGTTTTGCTTTTAGGGTTTTGCTTGTTTGTTCTATTTTGGTTTTTCTAATTTTTTTAGTCTTCTCACATACAAAATATAGGAAATTAAAAATCTAGTTTTCACATTTTTCTTGGTAGCGAGGTCAATAATGAAGACTTATTTAAACTTATTAAGACTTAAATAAAAACTCTTGGCTTTGCTTTAGTCTCCCAAAACCACTTTTTACATTCTCTAGCTGAGAGTTTTAAAGAAATATGCCATTTTGTATGTTTGTCCACATGCATACTCATGTACAAAGGATTATCTTGCTCTTAGCTGAAATGATGTAAAATTCTACATGAAGCTTTTTTCCTTTGGTTTTAAGAGTAGGTTATTTGGCTTTTTTCCCTGCTTGATCTGAATTTAATCAAGGTAAACCTGGTTAAAGGGCAATAAATCCACATTATTTTGCACCAGCTTGACTAAATCAGCTTAATATTATTTCCCCTGATGTGCCTGCACAGCCTTCTGCAGAGTGATGTGTGATGTGGTGTGATAGCACCGTGTTGGCTCCCTCACATCCACTTATTAATGACCTGTTTCCACCACTGTTGCTGCTATTCCACTGCTTATGTTGACCTTTTGAAGTTTTGGGGCTTTGTTTGTTTGTTTTTGTCGTGTGGTGGTTTTGTTTTTCCCACAGTGATGTTTGTAACAGGATTTCTTTCTGCTTGTGCAATCAGGCTGGTCAGGAGAAAGCGAATGCAGTCGTTTTGGGCACTGCCTGTGGGCATGGAGGGATGGATCCAGGCTGAGCAGACACAGCCACCTCTCCTCTGATAGAGCCTCGTGAGTGATTACAGGGAATGTGCTCCCCTGTCCAGAGCCAGCTCAGCTCTGCCGTGTGCTGACACAGGGAGTTTTTCAAGTGGTTTCAATGGGGATGCTGGCAGAAATTATGGAACTACACTTCCTAAGTGGGCATTGTGTCAAAAGTCAAGCTTTCCTTTCTAACTTTCACTGTCAGAAAGGATAGAAATTAGAAAAAAACCCTCGATTTTTTGGAGTATTTTTCAACTGAAGAGAATAGTTTTCATCCAGTCTAGTAAAATAAAATCCAATAGCAAGTGACGTGCGAAATCCTTGGAAAGTGTTCCTGGCAATCACTGTAAATTGTAGCTCAGTGGAATTTTTTCCAGCTTTGAGAATTTGAGAGTAAAACTCTGCAGAAGTTTTAGGTTACCATATTTTAATCTGCAAGTATAATTCCTGAATTTCCCCCATTTTACCTTAACAGCAGTCATTAAAATTTGCTAACATCTCACCCTTTCTTCAGGGAGCATGACAGACTGGGGAAATAGCAGTTTTCCAGACTTTATGCCAAAGCAAAGTTTTACCTAAATTGCTGTCAAGCAGTTTGTTTCTCTCTCAGCTATAAAGCAGATGTCTGTATCTCAGTAGAACTGTGCCATGGTAAATTGAACAAGGCAGGCACTAAAATATATCCCTGAGAGCTGAAACTGCTTTGAGCATCCTGAGTCATATCAGCTGTGTGGCTGCAGTGGAAGAAATAGAATTACAGAAACTGTTTTCCTATTGATTTCTTATGAAAATAGAACTTATGTAACTTAAGAGCTTTGGGTAGTCTATGTAAAAAGAGAAGTCAATCCAGTTTACACCAGGGAGTATTTTGAGCTAGAAAATTCATAATTCCCCCCCAAGTCTGAGGTTGGGCTTGCTTTACATCATACTTAGAGTCTGTCTCTGCTATCAAACAGCAAGGTTTCATTGCTGGCATAGCTGTGCACCTGCCTGAACTGCTCTGGAACACCAGAGCTGCATCTCTGATCCAGCTGGTGATGTATCTTCTCTGAGTGGAATCCCCTTGGGCAGTAGATGCTCCAGGGGCGAGGGGAGTATAAAGCACCACAGGGAAGCATTCTGCATCGTGGCTGTCCCTCAAGCAGGGTCCTTTCACCCTGTGGGCAAGAAGCAATCAACACACTGAGCTATTTGGTTTGATGCCTTAGGTTTTAACTTTTATATTTTTCAAATCCTGCAGTGCCCAGTGTAACTCTGCAGTTCCCTGGAGCTCGTTCAGTGCTGTTCTCTCATGCTCACACAGACATAACAAAGCCTCTCCAGCTCGCTCTCCAAGGACACCCAGACCCTCCTGGGCCCAACAACTGCAAACCTTCATCTTGGGGAGAGGGGGAAAGCTTGGGGAAATTCCATCCTTGGCTGGGTTCTGCTTGGGCAATTGATGCTGATATCAAAGTGTGAAGAACTCGTGAGCTATCATTGTCCATTTTGGGATGCACTGAGGCAGGAGCCTCTGGAGCCCAGAGTGTACCTCTGAAGGCCCTTCAAATAAATCCTTCCTTTATTCCTGTCTAATCTCTGTTTCTAGGTAGCCATTTAAGGCATCAGGTTTACTTGCCATTCTGCAGAATGGATGCCAGGCATCACTCATTTTGGGACGCAAGCACAGCCTTTTATACAAAAAGGTAACAAAGAGTGATAGAGAAAAAGGTGATTTGGTCACTCACGTTTACATAACAAAATTCCCAATGTGTTCAGGGTGGTCTGGGTCCAGCTCATTATACGAGCATTTACGCATACAATTTTCCCTAGGAGTGTAATTTTTAGTTTTATGATTGTCTGAGGTAATTGAGGTCATATTTTCATCCTATCTGCTACCATGAAGTTATTATTTAACCTTATACTCTATTAGAGTTTTGGCTTGAATCTATTTGAACAATTAATTGTCAATGAAGTAAAGATTTCCAGTACTCTGTTCCTGGGGCTCATCATTGCTCTGTTGCTCTGGCACCTCGTTATCATGGTTTCAGTACAGCTCACAGTCCCTGTGAACTTTTTGTGCATTTTTTAACATCATGTGAAATCAGTACAAACCCAGGTGTTTTCCTAACTTGAGTTAATTGGTAACTCTCATGTGAGTTTTACTTTTGCCAAGTGTAGCTGCTGATTGTATTTCTATTCAGAAATATTTTTATGATGGCATGCAACTTTGCTAAGATAAAGCTGTATTTGCTCTTAGCTCTTTTTAGGTCCTATGGGATAAGATTCTCCTCCAGAGAAACCATAAGTCAGCCAAGGAAGGAAAAAATTCCAGAGAATGGGGTCAAGAAGCACGTTCCCAAGTCAGAGCTGCAGTTGAGGAGAATAGATTTCAAACATATGTTAAATATACTTTAAGTTGCAGACTTGGATTCCCCTGGAACTTCAAATACCTTTGAGCCTTTTTTTCTTCTAAACTTTACTTTCTTTTACTGTTGCTGCATCAAACAAAATCTGCCCATGGTGTGAGAATCGCTAATTGGGCTTTTCGATTACCATGGAATTTGTCAGTGTTTACAAAGCGTGTTGCTGTTGTGTGCTATAGCGATAGCGTAATTAAAGCAGATGCAAAATGTATAAATAGGCAGCTCTTCCTGCATGTGCCAGTGCTGCAGGCTGTGTGTGGAGCAGCCCTGGGCTCCGGGGAATGGGGTCGTTCTGGTGTTAATGGAAGCACATCATGGCAGTGTGAGCAGCTGTGGGGATGCAGCCTGGTCCTGGGCTCTGCTTCTGGAGCTCCTCCTCAGCTTCAGAGGGAGTTACAGAGCAAATCGTTCTTCACACAGGGAGGGGATGAAAGAAATTGTCTCAAAGCTGATTTTATTTGCTGCTGAAAAAAAGTTAAAGAACAGAACTCTTTGACTGCTTGAATTCATTTTAGCTTTCCACCCTAACTTCAGCATTTTGCATTTTTCGTGACTCAGACTGAATGGGAAAGATGGAATGCAAAGACTTTTTCCTCAAATGAGAGCTGTCAATATGGAACATTTTAGGTTTTTTTTGTTTTGTTTTTATGGTCAAATAGATTTTTATTTTGCTCTTTGTGTGATTTATTGAAGAGCTGTGTTTTCCATTGACTTTGTTGCTCTCCTGCAGATACATCTTTTAAGATGGCCTAGCTTGGGAAATAGCAGATAATGAATTTTACAAACTCCTTTCTCAAAAATGGCACTTAAGATCTGTGGTTTTCTTCTAGTGTGACATTAATGCTGTTTGTGGGACAGGAGTACTGTCAAGAGAATTTGAAAATTAGAGGTATGAATCATCATAAAAACAGTGGTAATGTTATTTTCCATGACTGCTGGTCTGTGATGTAACTCTGGATCAGATCTTGCTTTATTACTGAGAATAGAAATTCAGTGGGATGGGAAAGAAGTTCCCTCATCCTCCTTGACGATTTCTCAGATACCACAAACCACCTAGCTGTTTAATTCCATTTAATTCTTTCAGAGTAATTTAGTAATTGAGAGTAATGGCACAAAAGCCTCTCTGCACAGGAGGATGAGAATGCCAGTTATTTATTGCAAAAAATTGCAGAACATTTCCAGAGAGGATGGACATGGCCAGAAAGGTGTTTCTGTTATTTCTCTCATATTGCTGGAGAGGGAATTATTAGGCCAATAAATTAGTTGCCAAGTTTCATGAAATATTCTGAACTTAGAGTTTGAAGGCACTTTTACTGCACTAGCAATATTCAAAGCCTCTGATTTTGCCTTATATGTTATTAAATATTTAATAATTTGCTGTAATATTTCAACTTCCCTGAATCCCCAGCACATTGCTTGGAAATACTGTCTGTTTTGCTTTGGCTTTCTTGTGATTTGAAGATTCAGTTATGGTTAACTTCAATGAAGTAACTCAATTAAGTTTTTGGCTCTTTATGAAATAATGAAATAATTTTGGTGGCCAACAAAAATAATATTTGGCATTGTTTTTCACTGTACACTGTACTGAACATTTGTGATAAAATATTCCTGGGGGTAATTAAAGGGATGAAGTTTATGAGGTTTTGGTATGACCAATGGGGAATGCTTGCAGGCTCTTTCTAATTAACAGGGCAACATCTTGCTTTTGCCACTCAGCTGGTTTGAAGGCAAAGCTTTTATTTGCCAGAGAAGGCTTGGAAAATTTTTGTTACTAAGTAAATGTCTCAATAACCTCTCCTCACATGCCACAGGCTTATGCCTGGATGGAATAAGGGAAAGCATTAGTAAAAGCCCAGACTCGTGGTGAGGAAGAAGGAATTCTTTCTTTCAATATGACTTGTGCATGGAACATTTTAAGTGTCATTTTAATATTTATGGTCAAACACATTTTGCATTTTATGTCGTCTGTAATTCTGAGAAACAGCTGTGAGACTTTTCTCACATATTGCCAATAACATAAATTCATTAAAAACTGCCCTTAGCTACCATCCAACATCTGAGCCCTGCCTGTGCCGCTCCAGTTGGAGCTGGTGGTCGTGTAAAGCCACAGCAGCAGAGACCTGGAATGGTGGGCAAGCACCCACCAAAAGAGCATTTCCAGTTTGCTGGCAGCAGGAGGAAGGTTTGGCTGTGGTTTATAAGGACAATTTTGTGCACTGCTGGAACACGCCAGTGCTCGGTGGCGTTTCCCTGAGGCACATGGCTCCTGGGGAAGGACATGTGGACTCCAAAGTTCTCCTGGAGCACTGCTGGGCAGGGCAGGCACATCCCTGCCAGGGCAGCCCTGCCTGGTGGGGCTCTGCCCGTGGGGATGGTGCGTTCAGAGCCCTGCAGCTGAAAGGGGTTCAGCCCTTGTGCCCCTCACAGGCATTCCACTGTCACACCTGGCTCAGGCTGCCCTGCGGGTGAAGGCTGGGGGATGTACCTCGGCCCATCCACAATTCACGCTCTTGATTTTCTCCATGGCTGCTTGTTCTTTTCCCTGATATTCTGATGATTTCTCTGTGAAACAGACACTTGTTTGCCACTAGTTTCCCAAAGAATGTTCCATTTTCACTCAGGGCTTCCCAAAGCTTTGGCATTTTTGCATCATATAAATTACATGTATTTTTTTTCCAAATAATACAGCAATGTAGTGAAATAAGAGTTTCTCTCAAAGCTGATGATTATTTACTTTCCATTTCCTATAGAAGGGGCTCATAAGGCATAACTTCTTAAAAAACAAAACAGAACTTCACGCTGTAACTGCCATAAAAGTGAACTTTCTGAATTTCTCTTTTGGTTTTATCGTAATATGTTGAAATGCATATGTCAGCTGTGGCATTCTTCTTCCTAGATTTGAAGTCCAGCAGTTTTCCAGACAAATAGCATATTCCTGAGTTACTGGAAAATTCATGCTGAGCTACTTCATACTGGCTAACTTTGCATGTCATCTCTCATGTTTCTGTTGGCTGGCAAAAATCGCTCTTAGTTGCTATTTCTATTTTCTATTCTATTATTTCTACATCTTCTGACTCTTTCTCTGCAAAGCACCAAATCCAGTAGCCTGCAAGTGGGAGACTTTAAATATTAAAAAGAAAAGACAGCTTATTACATCGAATGCAGGCAAGCATCCAATCACACTGCTAAGGTGTTTAAAATCAATTGTGATATCTAACTCGTCTGATGATTCTGAGAAATATTTTTATCTCCAAGAAGACTGATAAGTGGATAATTTATTCTTTTGTGAGCACAAATGAACAAATGCATTTCGTATTATTCATCTTGGCAGTTCTATGAAGCAGAAAATACATGATTAAAATCTCATTGGGGTTTAGATTGAGTGTGAAAAACCCAAGGTGTCCTCAGAGAAAACTGAAAAGTTTGCTGCTTGTATTTCTGACTTGTTTGTTCTAGAGACTACACTAAAATGGTTGTAGGAAAGACAATATCCTCACTGAAATTCAGACCATAGGTTTGTTTTTGCTGGCTTGTGACTATGTATTCTTTCTTCACAAAATCAAATCTGAGAAAGAGTTTGAGTTAAGCCCTTACAACTGTCAGCTTTCATCCTTTACCATTTGCAGGTTTAAAAATGTAATTTAGTGACACAGAATGTTATTAAAACTTTGTGCTGCAGATGTTGTCTCATGGATAAATATTTCCAGTAAAATCCTCAATGTGCCAAAATATTACTTTGTTTAATGCTCCTCCCTTAAAAAATCAAATCAATGACTCCTTCACCATCTGCCCTGAAGAGAATTAAATTGACAGAGGTTTTCAGAGCAGTAGCCAGAATGCCTTTCTCTCCCCCCAGTTGTGTTTTCAATTCTGTATACCATATTTCTTCTTAATTCTTTGATGCAGAAAATCTACTACTTTTTTTTTCAAAATTACAGTTTTGTATAAAAAGTACTTCCGTTTTTCTCAGCTGTTCAAAAAACTGCATCCCTTCATAGTCCAAAGCACCCCATGGCAATGGTCTGCATCATGACTTCCAGTTTTTCTGGTGGGTTTTCCTTTAAAGGATTTGTTCAGATGAGCAAGGACTGCCCTGAAAGGTGGTAACAGAGTTTTGAATAAGCTGCGTGTAATTAAAATGGTAAATTGGGAAATTTGCTGCAATGTTTTTTGAGACTATTTTAAGCCCTCGATCTGGTCATATCTGAGCACCCAGGAAGACTTTTTTACCAGGCTTGGAAAAGTGTAACGTGGCTCTGCTGGCAAAGCAGATGGCTCAGGAACACAGTGGGTGGACTCCTGGATAATATCCACCCAAAGCACACAGCCTCAGGTGTCATGGAGCTCTGGGGAAAACACAGGCTGCTTTTGCAGCCATACTGACAGATTTTGGGGTTGCCAGGCAAGGCAAGGGGTAAATTTGCACCTCGCCAGGGGTGAGATGAGGTCAAGGTAGGACTGAAGGAACCAGAGGTGCATCAAATTTATGTGTCCTCTAAGCACACAAGCTCCAGGAGGGGAGGAGATTCCCTTGCCCTGAAATTTAATATGTGATGGACAACTTGTTTAGTCTCCCTTCAGTGGAGCTGAAAGGTGTGAGGCAGGTTAATGAAAATATTATGAAGTGGTCACCAAAGAAATATGAGCTTCTTAACACTTCATTCTCCCTCTTTGAATTGGATTCATCTGTCCATTTCAGTCTGTTTCCAACGAGTTTGCTCAGATTGGTGACAAACAAGCTTCATTTTAAAATGCACGTTGAAAGCAGCAAGGCATTTTTCTCATTATATGTTTATAGAGAGCAGCCATGACTGGGTTTACATTAGATTTTTGTTCTGTTCCATGTGCCTTCTTGTCTGCTGCTCTCTGGTAACTGCAGCTGCTGTGCAATGAAAGGAAAAGGGCAGTTTAGGATTAGTGCAGCTGTAGAGACCCACATAAGTTATAAAAATCAAGGAAGGAGCTGATTAAATACTGAGAAAAGGAGCCCATGCTGAGCTCTGGCTTCACTACAGCAAAGTAAGAAGTGCCTGTGGTTGTGTTAACCAGCTTAAAATTAACTTTACACACTGCATTAGAGTTGCTGAAGTGACCACAGATGTGGCTGCAAGTTTTCAGGAGAGGTACACTAGAAATACTGAGAAACAGCCAAATTATAAACCTTTATTTTTATTTTTTGTGTTTTTTCTTAAAAAATTGACTTCTTGTGTCAGTCTACAAATATTCTTTTATTAATTGAGTGAAAAGTCAAACATGTACCAGTACCATGATTTTCTCTGCTTCACAGTGCTAATCTTAAATTTGAAAGCAGTACTCTGACAACACTTGAAAGAATGGTAAACTTTCTTTTTGAGAAAGCTAATTACTAATATGTTGTTTATTTTGTTAGCAGCATTCTCTCCCAGTTCAATTTTAAATTGGCCAAATTATATCAGCTCTTTATTGCCTGGTCATCAGACTGAGATATTCACGTTTATCTGAAAGCAAGTACTCATGTGAATATCCACACCTAGGAAAAAAAAAATTATGAGAAGGTTGCCATTTTTGCTTAATTTTAGGGGGACATTTGAGGCATTTGAAGCCCAGGCTGTTGTTTGTCATTTGAAATGCTACTGGAACAGCTCTTGTGTCCATCTTACCTGCCTGGTCAGCACCCAAGCTGCTCACTAACTTTTGCTTTTCTCCCTCTGTGCTTCAAATGAGGATGCTCAGGGGAATTTAAATTTCTCACGAGGAGGTGGCATTTTTGTTGCTCAATAGCCAGATATTTCAAAATTCTACTAAATCTTTCTTTTTGGCTTCATGGGAGGTCTGGGCTCTCTCTAAAGTCTCCCTTTCACATCCTGACATAGAGCACAGGGATAGATTTTTCCAGCTATGTCTGCCTTGGACTTCTTGTTTTGAGTGTTCTTTATGTTGTTACATCTTGCTGGTCAGGACAAAAATAGCTTTTTTTTTGGCAGAGAGATTCTTTCTTGTGTTCCTGCTGATGAGGAAGGAACAGTTTTATTAGGGAGGGAGAGAGTTTCATTGTCTTTTTTGTCTAATTTGAGAGGTGATATTGGCATTTCTGAGCACTAATCAGTTCTGGCATTTGTTATACTATTGTTCCTTATGTTAGATGCTGATATTTAGACATATGTCAATACCTTCAGTTTATTTGCAGCTTTTCTTGTGTATGTTAATATGAAGATAATATTTCAGCTTTTAGTGAAGCCTTAAAAAAAATTGTTTAATTGTTCAAGCCATGTTTTACTGTAGCACCTTTTCTAATGCTGTTAACATTGTGGTTAACTGAAGTATAAATCCCATTAAGAACAACAGCAGAGTCTCTCTGTACTGTTCCAACCTCAAGGAGTTCACAACTTTCTGAAAGTTTCTAAAGTGATGTCTAAAACTAAGGCAATGAAAGAGGTGCTCTTTAAAAAAATAGACCTAAAAACACAGTGGGGCAGGGATGCCTGATACAGGGGTCTGTCAACTGGGGGCTGTTAAATCTCTCTTGACACCAAAAGGGGCCCAAAGTCACTAAACTAATGAGAATCATCTCAGAATCATCAGGTCACACATTCAGAAAATAAGTGGCCCTCACAGGGCCAGGCTGGTGAGTGGCAATGATTTACCTGTGCACATTATTCTCTGACTTCTGCCAATGCAATTTCAGGAAATATTTAGTACATGCTATCAATTATTGTATTTCTGTCTTGCTCAAAAAGGAAATGCAGAGGACAACTTAATTTAGCTTGTGGCTTGCCCAAGACAGGCGATGAAAACGATATCCCAGCTTGCAAATAAATAAATGTAAAACAGGAGGCTGAAGGGTTGTCAGTGCCTGCAGATGAGCCTGCACACAGGGACACACAAACCATGGTTAGCTGTAGGCTGCTTTGCTGAAGGGTTGAGGTGCTGCAGATACATTGGTTGGGGTAGTTATCAGCAGATATCCCACAGAAACAAAATGGAAAATTTGTAGGATGACTTTCTTTAAAGATTACCGCGTTCAACATCATCATATGAAGTTTTTTTTTCTATAATATCAAATATGGCGATAACTACAAAGATTCTCAAAAGAAACATGAGTAAAAAGGTAATTTTGTATACTTTTCAAAAAGCATGAATCAAAATCCATTGAAATATTGTAGTATATTTCAGTGTGATGTGTGGGATGTAATATACAGATTAATACCTAAGAATCAAGCTAAAATAAATTAACAACTGTAGGTAAAATAAATAAAACCACCCAAATTTACAGCCTTGAATTCTGTCAAAGCTAGAATTGCCAGAAGATCTGTTACACATAAATATATTTTATCTGTACATTAATTTTTCTTAGTGGTTGAGCCTCTTTGATTCTTTTTTTGATTTGAACATGAGGCAAATTCAATTATGGGTTCCTGACTTAAGAACTCTTATCTCATTTCCTTGACCCCTTTTTCAGTACTGCCTTAGGTTAATGGTGGAGTTTTTTTAATGCTAACTTCACTATAAATCTCACTCTTTCTTGAGATGAGGTGGATATAAATCGGCTGGATCATAATTAACGAGCTGTAAAATTAACAAACTATAAATTACTTCTTTAAATTTGAGATGCAATAAACCCCCAAGTTATGTAAAACAAATATAACATAAGAAAAAATATTTATGTGTACACATGTTGTCCTGGCTTGTCCTCAAACAATGCATGATTACTAGTTTTGGTAAAACTAAAATACTATCAAGGCATGTGCTTTTTACTGAGAAACACAAGTGCTGGAACTGAACAACAGATTGTTCATGTTGGGATAATTTTCTTTGCCATTTTATGCTCCTTTTCTATCGATTTCTGAACACTTCTGTGTCTTGCCAGGTGCATTTCTCACATAGAGATAGCATTAGGGGACTAATGGGAAAATCAAGAGTGGTAGTGATGGCATGGGAGAGTCTTTTCCCTGGAAACTGGAGGGCACAACTCCTGTAGGAATTGGATCTGTAGGTGGTACTTGTGCACAAAGAACACACGAAAAACAAACTGGTGTCAACAAATGCTTCTATAGTTACTGCAAACATTTTTTTGCATACCCTTGCACTCCTGTATTTACATAGAAATGAAATGGGTGAAGGGCCAGAATGTGACCATGTAAAGGGCAAATTCAGAAAATGTCAGTTTTCAGAAACTGCAAGGAAGAAGAAATTTCTCTAATAGTTTAGCAAGGTTGGTTTTGCTTGGCAGAGGGAGTGGGTTTAAAGTGTGTTTATTGTTTTGTCCCATGGTAGAATTGGTGAGACTGTAATTGTATGACTGCCACCATTCTGGCTTCCCCTTAAAGCATAAAAAATTTACTTTCTTCATGGTACTGGTAATAGAGAAAGAGACCCTTTTTGATGTGTTTCACATTTTAAATACAGCAGTGATTTTTCTTCTCCACAAAAGGAAGTGATTTATTTCCAGTGTCACATTTCACATTCTCTGGTACAAATATGAGCACTAACAAGCTGAGGGGTGCATGCAAGGCTATCACAAGATATCAGTGAAATATAAGTAAAGCTTGATTTTATTGGGTCAGCCAGAGATTAATGACTCCAGGACAACTGCAAAGGTCTCCAGATGTCAATACTTATTCTTTTCTTAAAGAATGGGAGTAGAAAAAACACCAAACCATGAAAGACAGTACTGCTGCAGTTCACATGCTTTTCTTTGTCTATTTTTAAGGAGAGGCATTGTTGTAATACTTGTAAATGTGCAAAGTAAATATCTGCATAATTCTGGATGTAGATTTAGACAATAGAGATATTCTAAGAGTTCCATTATTTTGCTTTGTTACTATGTTTGGCATAAACCCTAACATCTGAGTTGTGTGACAACAGGACGTCCTTGGCATGTGTCCCTATTGTTTAGGAATTCTCAGATTATCTTGCCACTCATCATGAATATTGATGTGCCATAGAGATGACCCTACCTTTCCCCTATAGAGTTTCTCTCCACTGATCAGCAGTACTATTGTTTTCCCAGATGTTATCAAATACAGTTGGATAGAAAAATATTGCCTTGTACCTGAAGAGCTTTCCAAAAGACGTTGGTGATCTCTTGAGATCTTCTTCTATTTGGTTTGCATGAAATCCATTAAAATAATTTTTTTTTGTTGAGAATGTGATGTCTATTGTGAGGTAGCTTCAGGCAGTCACAGAACAGTTTAGGTCGGAGAAGACCTTTAAAGGTTGTCGAGTGCAGCTGTTACCCCAGCACTGCCAGGCCCAGCACTAACCCATGGCCCTGAGCACCACATCTGCACATCTTCTAAACACCCCCAGAACGGTGCCCCCACCACTGCCTGGGCAGCCTCTGCCACTGCTTCACAGCCCATTCAGGTCAGAAATTTTCCCTAATGTCCAATCTAAACCTCCCCTGGGGGAACTTGAGGTTGTTTCCTCTTGTGCTGTCACTCGTTACTTGAGAAAAGGGACTGAACCCCCCTGGCTACATCCTCCCTCCTTCCAGGGAGCTGTAAAGAGCCATGAGGTCCCCCCTGAGCCTCCTTTCCTCCAGGCTGACCACCCCCAGCTCCCTCAGTCACTCCTCATCACACCTGTGTTCCAGACCCTTCCCCAGCCCCATTGCCCTTCTCTGGACACACTCCAGACCCTCAATGTCTTTCTTGCAGTGAGGGGCCCAGAACTAAACCCAGCATTTGAGATGCCTCACCAGTGCTGAGCACAGGGGGACAATCAGTGCCCTGGTCCCACTGGCCACACTGTTTCTGACAGAGAGCAAGGTGCCACTGGCCTCCTTGGCCACCTGGGCACACACACTGGCTCATGTGGAGCCCCTGTCCCGTGGATGTTGGATCTCAGGTTGTGTCAGGACTCTGGTGTGCACGGTGACACACTATAGCAGGGGATTTCTTTCAACATTTTCCAAAATACTACTGTATTTGTATTTAGAACCCAAAATCTTAAACCAACAGATCTGAAAATTTAGCTCACTTACAAGCTACTGAATTTTATATCATCTGCTGTGAAGCTCTTTGATCCTAAAGGTACTCATCGCTTGAATAATTTTTACCCTGAGTTCATTTATATGCTCCAGTCATGCAAAACTCAATGAGAAATACATTTTATTCCAGCTGCAGTGATGTAGCACAGGTCCTACTGGTGATCATGGTAGCTTTTAATGAAAAATTAGGGAATAAGTAAGTAGACTAGAGCTCTGAAGTTCTGCTTTATCAGTGGGGTTAAAAATAGAACATCAAAAAAGTAGGGAGAATACATATAAGAAACATAAATGTATCTCTGTGTATGTGTGTACATACCACAGATGGGGAGTGAGTGACATCGTAAAAGAAACGTAAGGGTTTTTGTTTTGGTTTGTTTTTTTTGGTTTTTCTTAATCTGGTACCAAATATCGTGATCAATTTCCAGAATACTAAAATAATTTTGGTCATTTTCTAGCAGTCTTAGGAACTTGCATTCTGTGTGCATTTGGCATTATGCTTTTAGGTATTTTATTTCATACTATTGAAAGAATTGCTTTATATTACTCTCTGTTAGAATGCCATCTATGTTCCTTTTCAAAGGTGAATATTCTACATTTTATGTATCCCCTCAGATGAGAGGTATCATAAATATTGCTGAAAACAATTGCTTCTAAAGCATTTTTGCCTTTTATTGCATTTACAGTAATAGTGACTGTCCATATATCATACTGGTCACAGATTTTGCAACCAAATCTACACCAAAAACCTCCCAATTTTTTCAAAGAGCTTTTACGAAGCTTTGAGATTCTTGGGAACCAATTGACCTAAGTCTTGAAAATGTGAAAAGTAATATAACCATTCTAACATCCACATTAATGGAACATAAATTGCACAATAGATTTTGCATCTGTTGGTTTGACAAAGTAGCTGTTGCTTTGACCTTTGTTGCCCACTCTGAAGCACGGCAGGACTTCCCTTGGTGCAGCACCTGCTGTTGTCTTCTTTCTCCAGCATTTGGGGCTAATCAGCTCTTGCAAACAGAAACAAGGCTCTCCTCACACAAAGGAAAGGTTTCCTCTGTTCTGCTCTGTTCTGACAGTTCACAACGTTTCAGGAAAGTGTTCTCTTAAAAGCCAAAAGAATAAAATGCAAGTACAATCTTGTTTTCTTCTCTCTGAGTTGCTCCCTGTTTACTTCTCTCGATATGTCAGGCTATTTTTCTGTTTTATCAGCTGCCGTTTATTTGACGTGTAAGGTAAAAGAGGAAAAAAACCCTCTGGAAATACTTTCTCCTGTAGTTTGCCTATTATGTTTCAAGCCAAATTTTAGGTATAATCGAATGAATAGTTTCATGATAAGAAATTACTTAAAAACTTTCCCATTTTCCCCCAAAGCGCACAAGGATTTCAGTATCAGTTTCCATCTGCCTGCTCCCCAAAGACACTGCCTGTCTGTGTCTCTGGATTTCTTGCTTGCACAGAACTTTATGTTCCTGTAACAGGTCTGCTGTGCCAAAAGGGAAATTGAAAACCTGTTTCTGACCTGGAGATACTGGGCAGTGAGGAGGTGATAAAAATGAATGCCTGGTTTTCATGGAGTTATTACCATCCTTTAGCTTCTACTGAGGAAACTTTAAAATAGAAAGCAGTATTTTAGTTTGTACAGTGACAGGATTTTGAGATGAAGTGTAAGTGCCCCAAAGCAGAACAGAACAGAAAAAAATAGATTTAATACATTGAATGTACAAATGTGTCCTTCCCACAGGTTTTTGCACAGATGGTCTTGGGGCAGTGCCAGGAACCTGCAGGTGCAGGAGGCCTTCCCTTAGTCCTCATTCCCTTCAAGCAGCTCTCAAACTCACAACTTTTTGAACCCTGAAAGTACATTGCTTTTCCCTTCTCGACAGATGAGGTACAAAGGTTTTGCCAGCCAGCTAGAAAGCCTGTTGCTTGAAATGCTTTAGAACACTTTGTCTTACCCTGCAGGATACAGCCAGCTGAAGAAAAAGATGTACAAGTTACAGCAAGCCTCAGAGCTGTCACTGATCGCCAGAGCTTTGCCCCATGGAAGGAGGTGAAGCTGCTCTGTGGGGCTGCTGTAGAAGCTGCTGTAGAGATGCAAGGGCCAGGAATGCTGCTCCAAAGGCAATGATTAATGCTGCTGTGTTTGTAAACTGATTCCTCACTGATCTGAGGGAAGCCTCTGGAGGTCATCTAATCCATACTTTTGCCTGAAGGAAAGGTAAACTCTGCTTAAACCATTCCTTACAGACATTTGTCTGACCTGATCTCCCCACCACAGATGGGGATTGAGCGACATTCCTGAAGGATTTATTCCAGCACTTAGCTAATTTGTCTCTCTCTCTTTGATCTTCAGCTACACATTGCCTTTTGTCATCCATCATAGTTCCTTAGCTTTTGTGATGTCCTCATTTATAAGGCTTGAACTGAAAGTATAATAGGGTGATTTGGACCTCCTAGATTAATCTAAATATGAAAGTGAAGACCAAAAGAAAAGACTTTTGATTGATATTCACCAAATGAGCTCTGCTAGTGTGTGGAATGGGTTAAATAGAACTACTGTACTTCCACTACCTAAAGAGATATGAAAAAAGTTCTGCTTCTGAAGCACATCATGCTGAATAATTTAGGGACTCTGGGACTGCATACTGTATGTAAAGGTATTGCAGGGCATAATATATCATTAGCATGTATAAAAGCTCTCTGTAATTTGCAATAGAAAATATATGCAGTATCCTAGCAGGAAATACTGTATGCTGGATGAANTGCTTTGACCTTTGTTGCCCACTCTGAAGCACGGCAGGACTTCCCTTGGTGCAGCACCTGCTGTTGTCTTCTTTCTCCAGCATTTGGGGCTAATCAGCTCTTGCAAACAGAAACAAGGCTCTCCTCACACAAAGGAAAGGTTTCCTCTGTTCTGCTCTGTTCTGACAGTTCATAATGTTTCAGGCAAGTGTTCTCTTAAAAGCCAAAATAATAAAATGCGAGTACAATCTTGTTTTCTTCCCTCTGAGTTGCTACCTGTTTACTTCTCTCGATATGTCAGGCTATTTTTCTGTTTTATCAGCTGCCGTTTATTTGACGTGTAAGGTAAAAGAGGAAAAAAACCCTCTGGAAATACTTTCTCCTCTAGTTTGCCTATTATGTTTCAAGCCAAATTTTAGGTATAATCGAATGAATAGTTTCACGATAAGAAATTACTTAAAAACTTTCCCATTTTCCCCCAAAGCGCACAAGGATTTCAGTATCAGTTTCCATCTGCCTGCTCCCCAAAGACACTGCCTGTCTGTGTCTCTGGATTTCTTGCTTGCACAGAACTTTATGTTCCTGTAACAGGTCTGCTGTGCCAAAAGGGAAATTGAAAACCTGTTTCTGACCTGGAGATACTGGGCAGTGAGGAGGTGATAAAAATGAATGCCTGGTTTTCATGGAGTTATTACCATCCTTTAGCTTCTACTGAGGAAACTTTAAAATAGAAAGCAGTATTTTAGTTTGTACAGTGACAGGATTTTGAGATGAAGTGTAAGTGCCCCAAAGCAGAACAGAACAGAAAAAAAAAGATTTAATACATTGAATGTACAAATGTGTCCTTCCCACAGGTTTTTGCACAGATGGTCTTGGGGCAGTGCCAGGAACCTGCAGGTGCAGGAGGCCTTCCCTTAGTCCTCATTCCCTTCAAGCAGCTCTCAAACTCACAACTTTTTGAACCCTGAAAGTACATTGCTTTTCCCTTCTCGACAGATGAGGTACAAAGGTTTTGCCAGCCAGCTAGAAAGCCTGTTGCTTGAAATGCTTTAGAACACTTTGTCTTACCCTGCAGGATACAGCCAGCTGAAGAAAAAGATGTACAAGTTACAGCAAGCCTCAGAGCTGTCACTGATCGCCAGAGCTTTGCCCCATGGAAGGAGGTGAAGCTGCTCTGTGGGGCTGCTGTAGAAGCTGCTGTAGAGATGCAAGGGCCAGGAATGCTGCTCCAAAGGCAATGATTAATGCTGCTGTGTTTGTAAACTGATTCCTCACTGATCTGAGGGAAGCCTCTGGAGGTCATCTAATCCATACTTTTGCCTGAAGGAAAGGTAAACTCTGCTTAAACCATTCCTTACAGACATTTGTCTGACCTGATCTCCCCACCACAGATGGGGATTGAGCGACATTCCTGAAGGATTTATTCCAGCACTTAGCTAATTTGTCTCTCTCTCTTTGATCTTCAGCTACACATTGCCTTTTGTCATCCATCATAGTTCCTTAGCTTTTGTGATGTCCTCATTTATAAGGCTTGAACTGAAAGTATAATAGGGTGATTTGGACCTCCTAGATTAATCTAAATATGAAAGTGAAGACCAAAAGAAAAGACTTTTGATTGATATTCACCAAATGAGCTCTGCTAGTATGTGGAATGGGTTAAATAGAACTACTGTACTTCCACTACCTAAAGAGATATGAAAAAAGTTCTGCTTCTGAAGCACATCATGCTGAATAATTTAGGGACTCTGGGACTGCATACTGTATGTAAAGGTATTGCAGGGCATAATATATCATTAGCATGTATAAAAGCTCTCTGTAATTTGCAATAGAAAATATATGCAGTATCCTAGCAGGAAATACTGTATGCTGGATGAAAATTTTCTGTCTGAGAATTGGTGTCTTTGTCAAAATGACAGATCAAAACTCTAACGTGAAATTTGTGTTTCAATAAAATTAATGGGGCCCATCACTAGTGCTTGAGAAAGCAGCTCCTGATGCTCTGACAGTGCAGTGGCCATAAATAAGCCAGATCAATGTCCCAGGGAGCATCTAGACAGGCAGAACAAGTCTGCATTGCAGCACCTGAGTGTGCCTAGGGGCCCTGCAGCAGCTCAGCTGTGCTCCCAGGGGATGTGCAGGCACACATCACACCTGGGAGGCAGCTCCCAATGCACAGAGCTGCACAGATTTGGGCTGAGCAGTGCCAGCCACCCTGCCACAGCCTGCTGCAGGTGTGCTGGGCACAGCTCGCTCTGACTTTGAGGGTTTTCAGGCCATGCTGCTCCTGGTTTCCTTATTTCGAACAAACATTCAGTCAGAAGTGTTTGTGTCTCTTAATGAGCAAATCAATTTTGTGTTTCTCGGTGCTTGTCACTTGTTGGGAGTGTTTTGTTAAGGTTTTTAGTGGGAGCTGGGAAGATGAGTCAAGGTTTTTCCACGAGGGAAGGTTAATATGTGATTCATGTGATTCATCCATCTCATAGGAATTATGAGTGAAGTATTGAGTGAAAATGCATTTGGTACATGAGGTAGGAAGAGCATCTCGTTTGTTTAACTCACTGGGAATAAACCATTTACCAACACTTCTGGCTTATGTCTGTCAAAACTAAACTTCCATCCTGAGCTGGTTCTCACTTTATGGTCCTTCAATTCATCGATCTGTGCTGGATTTGACCTCCAAGCATCTTTAGGTACACTGTATTATTCAGTGCTACTGAGCTCTATTAGAATTCTAATGAATACTGTAAAATTATGTGTAAAATGATGTTGATCCTGGAAGTTATTGCAAGTAGTCAGAATATTAAACTCAGCGCCACTGAGTTCTGGTGCCAGTTTTAAATCTTTGCTGCTTTTAATGGTGAATATTAGAAAAACTGGATGCATCTATACTCATACCTATTTTTGTGACATTCTCTTTGCCTATGCAGTGATCTGGCAAGAAGCAATACAATTCCTGTACTAGTAACCTGGGCTTATCACTACTTTCTCTGTGACACTGCTCTAAGTAAAGAGCTTCACTCAAATGAGAATTATAGTCTAGGATTTCTGTGCAAAACACTGTATGAATATCTGTTTAATAACCTGCTGAGGTAGGGCATTTGCTGCTTTGTGCTGTCTCTGTTGAATGACACCGGGCTTTTCATTTTGTCTGACAAAGTTGCTGTGGAAAAAGGTTGGCACATCTTTGCCTCATTCTCCAGAAGAGTATCTACTTGTTTCACTGGTGTGGTGAGACTAGGACAGGAGCTCAGGACATGACTTTCCCCCCACGAGGGAAGAACACATTTACTGAATGCACTTACAGGCCAGGATGCCTTCAGAAAGCAGGAACAGCACCAGAGCTCCAGAATAACTCTTTCAGTTCTAGGTCATCTCCAACCAGAGGATGCCTTGGCTGTGTTTCTGTTCAGCAATGTGTGTCTTAGAGCTTGACTGTGCCTTGTAAAAAGAATGAGAGACTGACTGAGAAGTGCAGCTTGATGCAGATTGTGTTTGGTGAGAAAATGAGCCCCTAACTTCCCAAGTAATTTTTCTGTTCCAAGATAATTGAAGAATTTCTGTAGTGTATGGTGGGGAATGGGATTCACATGGGCAATTGAGTGTCACCAAACCAAAAGATGCATCCAGAGCCCTAATCCTCCCTTGTGCTGAATTATGGTACAAACTGGAGCAGTTTAACCGGAGAGGTCAGGAGAGATTAAATGTCTGCAGCCCAGAGTTTGGGGTGAACTCTCGACCAGCTGAAGTTTGTATTCACACTCTGGGACAGACAGATTGAACTGTGGTTCCTGGTATAATCTGTGCACAAATTGTGGGAATGGTAGGAGGTTGAGGCACTGAAAAGAGAGGGGGAGAGGGTAAGAATCTCTTATCTTACTTTTTCCTTGTAAATACCTGCATGGAAGAATTCTTACTTTTTTTCTCTTAAAAAAAAAATCTGCAAATGGAAATGCTTTAATTTGGATAAAAATAGGCACTGTGTTGGTACTTTTCACTTCTTTTTTCATCAGTTTGTCACTGATGACTAAGTGATGGAGTTCTGAGAAGTGTGGTTTAGTTTGGCTCTAGAAACCCATGAAAGGTTTTCTCTTAAGCAGGTAAAATCAAGGCATAATTTATTTCTGTCTCCCAGTTTCATCTGCCCATCTGTCCTATCTGTGTAGCCTCTATCATTTGCAGATACAAATTTCTTCCAAATATTGACCATGCCAGAATTTCTGCTTCCGTTTTAGACTGAAAGCCTACAACATCTGCAAATTAGAGCTGGCAACAGGAGAGAATGGATTAAAATGAAAATCTTTCTGTGGCTGATATAAATCACAGTATAAATATAAATACCCATTTGAGGTAGTTGTACATGAAAAAGTCTTCATACAATTCTGTTAATAAATGATCTCTTTTTTGAAGTCAAAGTAGTTTTTATCACATCCAGAAAGGAAAATGGGTACTAAAAAAAAAAGTTTTTATTTTTATGGTAATTCTAATTTTAATGTGAATTCTTATCAGTCAGTGCTGTAATTATTTCTAATTGTTTCAGACTTGCAGAGGTTGTTATGAGCTGTACTCCGTAGAATATTCTCAACCCGAGAATACTAGCAAACTGCCAGAAGATCAAAATAGGCACATAAAAAAAAGTCAGTTTTCCATACAACTGGCATTAGTTTGATCATGATTTGATGCAAACAAGAATGGCATACATAGTTATACCACCAGCTGATCATTTGCACATGCAGAAATGCAGTTTGATGGGCACACGAACAAAGGAGAGATGCAGATTGTGTTTTCCTGTTTGCATTTGTTGCTGTCTCTGTGTGCATTTCCTGGGCTTTGGTGCTCACTCCCTGGGGCGCAGAGGTTAAAGAGCAGTCCCTGGGCTTGGAATTCCATGGCTGGGATTTCCAGATGGCTTTTTATGGTCGTGCATCAATTCAATGAGAAAGGCTGAGTAACATCCCTGATATTTTTGAATGGAAGGCAAAATAAATCAAGGATATTTACTAGCTCAAACCTCTGCCTTGGAATAATTAGGTTTGCAAATTTTCAGAGATCCTACAGGCTATTTTTAGACATAGCTGGAAATGATGTCAAGCATGGCAGTGTCCTTACACTGCACAGTAGGAAGGGGTCACTCACAAGATATCTCATCTAAACTGTTTGGTTGGCAGGACTTTATTACAGGTTTTGAAAAAGAAAAAAAGGATTTCTGTGTGTCTATAAATACTGGAAAGATAAATTACCTTGGCTCTTATCAGTACTTTTAATTCTAGTCTAGTGTTTCTGTTATCTTAATTAATTCATTCTGTGCTTATGGGAAACTTATCAAGATTCAGTCTTTTCATTTTTCTGTCTTCTGTTTTTCTAGTTCCACACCAGACTGATTCCCCTCTGCTCTGTTTTCTTTCAGTGCCTCTTCTCACCCCACTTGACCAATTCAGGTTCTGTCAGACTTCTTGACAACCATGGCCTGAGGTACTTGTGCTCTTTTCAATCTTTCAATGGGTTTTTTTTCTGCTCACACTCAACAATTCATTAACTTTTGATTCTTTTTTCAGGTGTAAGAGCAGTGCTATTTCTCCTTTTTTTTTACTTGTCCTTAGCCTGGCTTTGATTCCACAAGTCCAAAGGCTTTTTACTGTGCATGGGGTGTGGAACAAGGAGGCTTTAGCAGGTTTCTGACCTGGTGTCAGTAAACCAGAGAGCATCAGCATGTCCCTGCCAGAGAGTCATCACCTTTATTTTGGCCCCTTCAGTTTTCTTAGACTGATTTTTAAGGAAGCAACAGCACTTTCTTCATCCTATCATTTATGACTCCAGCCCTTTTCAATTTTGATCTGACTTTGAATATCAATTGGAAAAGAATATTCAAGCTCATATTCAATGTCGAGGGATTTACCAAAGTCATGTTAGAAACAGTTCAAAGTAGCTCCATATGAAGTTGGGTTCTAATAGTGCTGGTACATTTTTCATTTATGTTTGTGTGAGTAATAGAAGGAAGGCACTTTTTTATATAGATGCTCATTGTCTGTATCTGAAATGGATTTACATGGATATTTTACTAGATTAATGACAGGTTTTCAGCTGCTCTTAGCTGTGTAGGTGTTTTAATCTTACAACTGGGTGAATTCTGAGGTCTTGTTGACCTAAGCAGTAGAAAGAATATATTCTTATTATATTCTGAAAACTGTGCACTGTGGAACCTTATATAGAAACACAGATGTCTGGGTGGTGGTTTTAGTTATGGGAACTATGTGATTCTTCATATTCCTAAGGTGTTCCATGGCTTAGGTGGCTGTTCTGCACCAAGAAATGGGTTGTGCCCTCTACACCAATGCTGCAATGACCATTTAAAATGATGGCAATGGTCCTACGTTGGAAGCAGACTTCCTGCTTGTCTCTTTATGACTTGTGGAAGAACCAGGCAGTCTGCTGATACGTGAGAAGTTTTGAGGCTATTTCATTAAAATCTTTAATTTTGGAGGAGACACCTTAGGTAAAAACTTCTAAGGTTTGTCCTCCTGAGACCTCCTGAGAGCCTGAGGAGACCAGCAGCTTTGCAAGTGAGAGATGAGGTGGGTGAAGAAAATACAAGGTCTGTGTAGGAGACAGCAAGGGAAATTCAGGGTGTCTCTACAGCAGAGCAGAACTTTGTGTCGCAGAAGGCTGACTCAGCTCTGCATCTCCTGGGAGCTCCGCGGTGAGGAGTCTCCCATCTAACACACAAAGGACCTGGCAGATCTCCAGGGAAGTGCCTGGGTGAGGCCTGGGGCCGAGTGTTGCTGGATATTCTGTGCACATCTCAGGCCAGTGCCTCGGGAGCTGCGCTGCTGGCGCTGAATTCACAGGTAATTCTGTGCCACAGAGACCAAGAATTAAGAGCAGGGGCAGCTCCTGGAATGTCCTTTGCAGGTTTTTCAGACTGTTGCAATGCAGCCAGGTAATAAAAGCCTATCTGAGTAGCTGGCTGAGGTCTACAGGAATTCCTCATTATCTCTCTGAAATTCCCAGTAATTCTCTTGTATGTATGTGCAAAGTGTTCTGTGTGTAATTCTGGTTGTGCACTTTGTGCTGCTGCGAAAACAGATTTCTGCTGATAATAAATATTTCATTCTGTTAAGACTACTTTTAAACAATATTAGAAAAGGTCACTATTTTTGAGATTATATCTGAGACATGTGCTTCCAGTTTTGTCAAACTTTTCCAATTTAAGTGGAAAGTTATTTTGTGCACAGATCAGAGGACATTAAGAAAAATGTTGATGGTTACTCATTTCAAGTGGCAGCAGTGTTGTGACTCACTCTTCTCATGGGCAGCATTCCCTAAATTCATAATGGATTTTGAAAATTGGAACTGGCTTCTGCCAACAAATGAAATATTAATGAATGCAGGGTTACATAATACAGTTTTTGCATAGTGGAATTTTTCCCAGGAAATGAAATGACCATCTCTTAAAAATAAACTGGGGGAAATGCTTTATAGTCTTACTTTGCTGTGAGCCAAAAGGTATTTGGGTGAAATCTTGAATATCTGCATTGGCATATTTGTTGTATACAGAGACCCTGCAGCTTTGATGCATCAGATGAAACTCCTAAAGGTGGATTAAATGGTTTATTACAAAGACTGCTGCATTAGTTGTAATCATTTAATCATACTTCTGAGTATGGAACAGTTCCAGATCTCTTTAAAAATATACACTGCACAAGCAAGGGAGTGAGGATGCTGAGGAGAGTGGAAAATCAGGAGTTCCTCAGCACACATAATTAAACATTTTCTGAAAAAAATGACATGGAAACTTTCTTCCAGACAGCAGACAGACATGCTTTACTGGTCCTCAGCACTTGTCAATCAATCCATGAATCAATCAAATGGTACTTTCAGTATGGATTAAATTTAATCTGTTCTTGGTTACTGCCTAACCCTTGAAATGACAGCACAAACCTTTTGTTGTTACCTAAGGCTGTAAGTAGGGATTTGGGTCGAGGCCTTCAGCAACAACTTGGGGAAAACAACTGGATTTTCCACAGTCAAGGGAAGGGTAATAAATAATAGCAAAGCCCATTAATCCTCTTTTCCATTAGTGGCAATGTCAGATAAAGCTGCTTAGTGACTCTTGAGGAATGTTACATGGATGATTTATTGCATGTGTAGTTTTAGATGTAAGTGTAATTTTGAAACGTGGTACCTCTACAGACTCACCAAGAGATAGAGTAGAAAAGCAGATGAATTACAGCAGCATATAAGGGACAATTTCTCTGTGTCCCTTCAGCTGATTTCCCAGCCTTTTCAGTTAGTCCTGGCTCCTTTGGGTGGATATGAGCCTCATTTGCTGCAGAGGCTGACAGGACACTTTGCAGTAACTGGTGAAATTAAAAACCCTTTCTTTGATGATGCACTAGGAGAATGGGTGTCATTTGGTTACTTTTCTCCTGCCTGTTTGCTGTTTGACACACAGCTCTTTATAAGAATGAGCTAGTAATACATTATTATGTCTACTCCACAGCACAGATGTGAAAAGTACTTATGGTTTTATAAACATTTTTAACATTGGGGATTCGTTTTAATGGCATATAAGGAGGAATATTTACCCTGTATTGAAGAGTGGGCTAATAATGGATGAACTCTGAGCTTCCAGCTCTATTACAAACTTAATATCCCTATTGATTTAAAGATGCAAACTGCTTTACACCAGGAGATGACTGTTCCTCAAGTTCTCCTTAAAAGCACTGCTGCTCCTGACTGCAGCTGCATTTTCTTCTGGGAGAGGACTCAGCTACTTTTTCATTCTGCTGGAAATTCACTGCGCAAAAGGAGAACGTGAGGGAGCGACGAGCGTGGTGCACCTGCAGCCCGGGCACAGGCACTCCACAGCAGCATGACTCAACCCTCCATCCTCCCAGCCAAGAAATAATCTGCTAGGTTCTAGACAAGTGCATCTTCCCAACGCTTATTTCCTACATGTTTTGTTCAAAGCTTTAAGGTACATTTATGTGTCGTTCTGGTTTGCTTAGATTGTGCTTTGGTAATCATTTCAAAACTGTGCAATGCAAGGCAATTGAGGAAGAACGCGCAGAAATTATTTCAAAACGGGTTCCTTTCAAAAAGAGAGCTGTTAAACAGGTTAGTCAGAACCGTGAGTCACCCCAGTTGAGTCATGCTTACTTTCTGGTGGCTATAGATTATCTGGTGTTCTTGTTTCTCCACGTAGCTGTGAGTAATGCTCGGGTGAGAGCTGTACAGCTTTGGACAATGGCTTTTCCCTGCTCTGCCTGAACACACCTATGCATTGGGCACTTTATAAAGTCATTTTTCGGCCCATTCTCTCAAAACAATGGAGGGGCTGGTTTCCTGATACAAGTGATGAGAAATGTGCCAGGTGTTGTGTGGAGGGGAGAGAAAAGAGAGCAAGGGACCTCGCTGCCAATCCACGACTGGCACCACTTCCGCGGGGTTAGTAGGAAATACTAAGAGTTGTCCTGGTTGGCATTATCCCTTCTGCATGCCCAGGAACCTTGGGGTAGTTAATCAGAGCAGAGAAGATCTGTGAGGAACAGAAAAAACGAGGGGGTGGGAGAGAAGAACAAATATGCCCTGAGATGGTAACTGGGTTGGTGCCTTAATAACTGTTGGAGCTGAGTTTGGGTGTGTTGGAGGATTTTTTTTTCTATATTTGTAGTGAGCATGCATCAACACAGCTGTAGTGTGAGGCATAATCCCAGAGCCTTTACAACCATCATCCCAGACAGTGAATTAGCAGTGTATGTATTGGCCAAGTGCTTTCGGCTTGGTGGCTACCTAAAATTAGTCTGAAACTGTGTAGGTGCTTAAATGTGGGTTTGAGAGCCTGGATTTGGGTTAGAAAGTGTAGGCTGTAGTTCTTCAAGCTTCAGCAAAGAGAGGGAAGATGCTGTAGCTCTGAATATTCCTGAATATGCCTACATTTAGACTACAGTATTCATTGCTCTTTTTTAATAAGTACTGTCAGCATTTTTGTTAATATAGAGGCAAGATATCCTTTCCTTGTAATATTTAAAAAAAAAAAAAAGGATATTACATTCAGGTTTTAAGGGATTATTTATTATTTTTCACTGGCTCTGTTTCTGAGAGTTTTTTTGAAGACTCTAATTCTCTCTAAAAATGGATAGCTCACCTAGAAATAGAGCTTTTTTCTGTGATTGGTATCTTTCTGATTGATGGTGCAGAACTGCTAGATGGAAAATATTGTTAAAATTAGAATGAAAATGTCTTTCTCATATTTACAACTCTCTCTGAGTAGTGTAAAAACAAAACCAATTTTCTCTAGTTTATCAAAGGGTCAGGGGACTTACAATTTAAGATAGAAAATGTGATCATGTCATTAAGAACACTTGATGTGCTTTACAAGAAAGGGTTTAAATGCTTCAAAAGGGAGAAGTAATTTACACTGCCCTTTTGCAATGGATAGCAAAGTGGTAAAGCTGCTTTCTGCATAAATTTCTTTCCCACATTGTTCTGCTCCCTTTCAGCAGATCTATACAGGAAATATTCAAGTCACAAATGGTTTGCATTCGGACCAACTTTATATGAACGAGGTCATTTGTTCAGTGTCAGCAGCTGTTGTGAAGTTGCACAACGTCTTCCCAGAGAAAATTATTGCCTTCAGATTCTTTCTGAACCTTAAAAGCTCTTGGTAACCTGGGATGAGAACATATTCAAAAAAATAAGCAACTGAAAGGGAGAACAATGCATTCTGTAACCGAAGGGCTGAGTGCTGCCCTCCGTGTGTGCCACAGCACTTTAGAGAGCTGGTTCTGGAGACCCCTGTGGGATGCTCTGAGTCAGAAGGAGAGGAAAGATGTCCTGCAAAGTCTTGTTTAAGTGAGGTTTGTCCTGGTCCTTGGAAGTGGATGTCCTTCTAGGAGTTGGAAACCACTACTGAACTCGTCCCTATGAAGATAAGTGGCTGCTGTAGAACATTTCTGTGGTGCCAAGGAGGGAAAATGAGCTGTGGCCTGGCTGTGTCAGGGCTCAGACCCTGCAGTCTGGGGCAAGAGGCTCTGTTACCCAAGGAAAGGGGATGTCCCCCTGGCTCCGGCACAGGACACATCTGCAGACAGGCTTGGGCTTGGAGCTACCTCAGGACACCCCCGAGCAAGGCAGCCAAGCCAGCCCACAAGATAAACACACACACACACACTCTAGCAGGAGAATAAAAAGGCAGGAGCACAGATGGTGTGTGGTTATGTGGATATTTCCTCTGCTTGGTAAAGAAATTAGGTCCTGTGTTCCAGTGACTGCCACAGGTTCATCTCCTCCCCAAAGTACACTATACAAAAGAAAGTCCTTCTAAATAAAGAGAAAATAAATTTGAATATGTGTATAAGACATTATACACATAATGTCATGTGCTTCATAACATGCTTCATAACACGTTGCCATTTTCTTATATTTTTACTGGGGTTCTGATTTTGTGCCACAAAGTTGAATATTATGTAAGAGAATGGTATTTCATTTCTGTGGAGTGTTGTGACCAGTCCTGGCTGTTCTACTGTGTTGAAGACACAATGTGCTGAGAATGTACATTTGGGGGAAATACAATTTCCTACATCTTTCCCTCAATATAAAAGAAAAAAATACTTTGCTTACTGGGAAAAAAAAACCCAAAAAACCCCCAAAACAAATCCAACAAAACCAAAGCAACCCAAAATGTATTGAAAGTTGAACATATTCTCAGACTTTGGAAGAACAAACTTATATCTGTGCTGAGAAGCTGTGGATTGCCCTGATAAATTAGAATAGTACATGGTAGGACACAAGCACAGATCATGAGCCTGGATAGAGATAGAAGACAGACAGAGGAGGACTACTTGCTAGGAGAAGAAATTAAAACAGCAAGGTAGAAGCTGAGCAGGAATTGACCACTGGCTGTGATTGCTAATGGTGGTTTATTTCCAGCATTTTGGTGAAATACAAGTGCAGGGGAATATGGTTTAACTGATGAGATTTTTGTGATGTCAATGGATCATGATATTAGAAAAGTTAATGTCCTGAATCAGTGGGTTTCAAATGTCACTGACTACACATCTCAGTGAATAGTAATTCAGAAAACAACTTGGAAAAAAATATAGGATTGGTTACCATGCATTTTTCATGGCAGAAATGAGAATGAGCAACTTGAGCTTTCTAAACCCCCACAAAAATGGATGAGCTAATGCCCAGAAGACCTCCCTCAGCCGTCCATCATAACTGTGTTTTACATTGGGACTCTTTGCCTATATTTGCTGGATTTATTCTGGATTTTGCTTGTGCCTTCCTATTATATTCTCCAACATGAGTTTCCTTTCTTTTGTCCACTACATTATTTTCTTTTCTGACATGTGGACAGCTTTTCCTCTCGATGAGATTAAGATGGTTGGGAAGAAATATTATGTCTGAATTTACAGCCAGGAGTAAGTTGACTAAATGCAGTTCTTTGTAGGATTTTTCCATGGCTCGGAATGGGCTCCAGAGGGGCCTGTGAGAAGTTGGATCTGTCTCAGGTTTATATTTAGATGAAGCATGTAGCAAGTTCAGAAAAGAGCATATAAATAAACCCATTACATCAATTTTGACTTAATGACATCAGCTTCTTCTCTGACTGTGCTTGCCCCTGAAATTAATAAGAATTTGGCAAAGGAGTAACAAGATTAAAATGTGTGAAGATACTGACTGCAGTGAATGGGGTTAAAAACCTCTCTGTGGGATCCCATGTTTTGTACCTGTACCTCAGTTGTATCTGATGTGTGCAAATGGAGATTCTTTGCTTCTCCCTGTTTCTGATGCAGGAAGGAATATATTTAGGTTTTCAGCGATTTGAAGTGTTCAGGGTAAAGCTAAATTCACTGCTAATCATCCCTGTGTTACTGTCTATATTTCCTTTTCCAAAAGAAAAATAGTTCTGGTTATTTATTATTACAGGAGACTTAAGTTACAGGTTTTACTTTTGTAACTGCATTTATTGGTATTCTCTTTCTGAGCTTCAGTCAGCATTCTCGGTGTCACACAAACAGTAGTGGTCATTCAGAGTTCTCTGAATGTGATTTAAATGCACAAACAGAGAGTAGTTTGTTAAGTATCATAATCATCATATAATGGTGTAGTTTTACATTTCATGGTTTGGGTTATTTTATACATTAATACTTCATAATCTGTCTGTTTCAGTTAGATTTTCCTGCAGTGCAACAAAAAGAGGAAGTTAGCTTTTGAGAAAGAAACATTCAAGGGCTTGGATGTTCTGTCTTCATATCCCAAATTCAGGCACACCAGGTCACAGGGATCCATCCTGTTGGGCTTTAAATACTGTGGGCAACATCCTTGGGGGGTGTAATTGGCAAAGCTCTGCATGGCCCCCTGGTAGAGCTGCCCAGACCTCTGAGAGCAGCCTGTGGGTGTTTTCTGCTGGTGGTCAGAGGGTTTTGTAAACTAGAAAGAGGCTTAGAGGGGATTCATTGCAAATCTGCTACCTGAGCTGTCCCTCAGATATTGGTAGGACTACTCAGTGAGGCTCATGTGGTGCCAGTAAGGCTTGGGGGAAGGCCAGGTGTCCTCTGGAAGCATGTGATTGCTGATAGTGGAACTCTTTGACAGTGCTGATTAAAGAGATGCTTCTGTATGTCATTGAGAATAAGATCTGAGATTAGACAGCGATTGCTTCAGGTTGGTTTTGATACATGTCCTCTAGATTGGTATTGATTTTGTTTTGTATCATTCTGGCTTCTCTACTGCTGGGAAGATAAAGCTCCAGGTGAGGCAAGGAAGTATGAGCTGGTCTGCTGGTTACATGAAGCAGAGTGAGCAAGATCTGCAAATTACCTCATGGGTGAGTGCATTACTACAGGCAGGTGTGCAAAAAGACAAATACTGAAGTCTTTGAGGTTTATGATTCGGTGAATGAACACAGACATAAAAATTATAGATATGTGTGTATTTTTCCTCATCTCGAAATGTTCAGAGGAAAAACTGGTTATGAATGAACGCTGTGTTGAGTCTAGCCTGACTGGTGTAAACCTGCTGGAAATAGTTTTATCTTCTGTGGCAGTATTAAATTATCTGCAGAGTCACTGCAGCTGAGTAGTAGCTCAGTCAGTAGCACCACTTAGGCTGGTACAGGTGGGCTTACCATGCAGCCCTGTGAGTGCTGGATAATGATTCTTGAGCATCTCTACAGAGATTTTCAGCAGAGCCGATGGGACTTCATAAAACAACTTGTTCTTTAATAATAAAATTAGGGCACCCTTCTGCATTTCCAGCTTAGCACTCTTGCTTAGACCAGAGGCCTGTGTGAGGTCAGCTGATGCTGATCAAGCAGGGCACCAGCAGTGGTGCAGCCTTCCAGCAGAGCTGGCTGTGGGCTCCCTGCCCCAGCAATTGCCTGTGCTGCTGGCAGCTCCCTCCCTGCCACTGCTGGGCTTGCTCAGGTATGTGCTCCTGGGCTGTGGAAATGTATCCCAGTGGTGGGACTGTAGTAGTCCACAATCTGCACAAGACTGTGCAGCTCCATGGTAATTTTCCCTTGAAAAGAGCAGGGATCTGTGCCCTTTGAGCTCCAGGGTAGATGTGCCCCCCTCAGTGCCAAATTTGGGTGTGTGGGATTCGGGGGCCTACTGCTTAGGAGGCTTGAGCCAGGAATTATGTGCAGTTTGATTGCTCACTGAAATCTCTTCAGAAAATATATATATATATATATATATAATCACAGCCCTGAAGGTCTGTGCAGGTGCACAAAGTTTTACCCAACCCACCAGAAAGGCACCTTATGGAATTTCCCTGGATTGGATTATGACAACTGTGTCTGCACCTACGCTCAGCTGGAGCCTCTTCCTGCATGAGCCTGTCAGTTCATTTTAAGACACACAGCAAGATCAACTGAGTGCTCTTTCCCCCAGGTTCCCCCCTCTCAGATGATGTCCTAATTAGGTCACGTAGAAAATCAAAGATGTAGAAGCTGGATTGAGTGCTCACCAACCGGCTCCTACGTGTAATTGCTGTATTTCAGTTTAATTTCTCCTGAGATGTTTGCTGATGTCTCAGAGAATGTTGTCCATAAAAAGGCAGGCTGCTTGTCAGGAAAGCAAGTCGGTGCACACATGAGTATTTTGGGCCGCAGCGTGTAGCACTCGGTATTTATCACGACAGGAGAGAGCATGTGACTCTTCTCTCACATGGCAGCTCCTTGGCTTATGCCTCAGGGATTGGAAAATAGCAAAAGTATCCTGCAGGATCACTTTTGAAGGAAGGGCAAGGCACTGGAGCGATGCACAGTGCTAACGCTCTGCTGCGGAATGATTCCTGCCCTTACCCTCCAGCAAATCCTCTGTGTGGGAAGACAACACACTTGCTAAACTCAGAAATGAGATACTGCTAAACAAGAGTCAGGAGCGTGGCCTCAGAAGAAGCAGGAAGCATATTTAATCTGCTCCTCGGAGCAGAGGAGCTGGCTGTGCTCTGTCCGTGGCAGCAAACGCTGTGCCCACAAACAGGTGGGACCTGGTGCCCTTCCTGGCTGGCATCACTCGAGAGAGAGATGGAGAATGGCTGCAGCACTTCAGGGTATTGTTCCTTGGCAGCAGCACACATGCTCCAAGAAAAACAAATTTGCTCAATATTTTTATGAGTCTCTGAGCTCAGCTGGGTCTGGCAGGGATGACTCGACTTCACCCAGAGAGACAGCAGTGGGGAGATCATTCCAAGTTTCCCTTTATTTGGGTAGTGGAACATGAGTAACTTCTTCCTTGAGCTGGAGGGTGTTACCCTGGGCTCCTCACCCTGCAGTGTGTGTGTGTGTGTCACAATGTGCCTCTCGTGTCCCTCCTGGGCACCCAGGGCAGCTCCCTTGTATGGCCTGACTGCACTGCAAAATATAATTGCCTTTGATGCAGCAATTCCAGCACAGGCACTCTGGACTCTGTGGAATAACAAATAATAATAAAGAAAATAGTCGGGCAATAAATGTTAATCACACCCTATAGGCCTGCACTGAGTTTGTCATTAGCTAGTAGATATTACATGCAGAAATACTAACTTTCCCAGAACCTTAGAGAGTTTAGAGTTCTTTGTAAATGTGTAATTTCCCCTTCAAAATAGAGTTTATTTCCCAGTACAAATTCTTCATTATTCTGTGGTTAGGGTTGAAAGGCCTCATCATTTGTCTGAGTCAGAAACTCCTTTGAGAGAAAACAGTCATTTAGTGAGATGAGCAAATTCTGGAAATCGAGGCAAAGGTTCTGTTCTGCAGGTGAACCCGAAGAGCCACGAAGCCTGCAGGGATGTGGGCGTGGAGGGTGTGTGACTTTTAGACAACTGCAGCTTGGGGAGCTTCTCCATTCCTCCTTTTTTCAAATGACATTTTGATTGTTGCACTCTCCTGCTGAAACCAGAACTATTTCTGCCCACTTTTGTCTTCCTACCACTCTCTCCTTTTGCACACTTACAGTCTTTGTAGGGCACTCACTGCCAATGCTGTTCTGAGCTTGTGAACATATAATTTATTTTGAATGTGTGCTTTTGTTATGTGCAAATCCAAGCTGGATGCTGTGATTCTTGTTTCATTCTTCTTCCTGACCTAGCAGTACCTCTCCTGGTACAAACCAGATAAAGAATGGAGCTTCTGTGCCAATCTGTTTGTCAGCCATAAATGGGTAATATATTAGTCAAACTTTCAGAAGTGAACGACGACATGTTTCTGAACCTTGGTGTCTCCAAAATGTGTGTAGATGTTTTCTTTGGGGATCTGACATTTTTGTTATCAGCTAAGGTCTGTCATGTGATGTTTGTGTTGGCTTGATCAACATTTGGCAAAAGAGGGGAAGAACAAAACTGGGTACAAAATGGGAAGCTTTTCCACAGAGAAAGTGTCTTTTCATAGACAGGATTTGTGAAAATACGAATCACTGTTCAGAAGAAATAAGGAAAATCTGATTTAAAAGCCTTTATTTTCAGAATTTCAGAAATATATATTCTGATAAATTCAAAATAAAAATCCTTAGAAGTTTATAGGCTATTAGATAGGGAAGTTCAAAGCTTACTTCGCATACAGGTGTAGCTTTATTTTCATTGAGACTTCAGGATGACGAGAGGCCTGGCAGGTCATCTCAACATGGTGATGAAGTACATCTGGCACTGAGAATTTCTGTGTATAAAAGAGTGATGTTTCATAGCATTACAGCCCTAAACGGCTTCAATGTCATTATTGAAAAGGAGGTAACAGCAGATTTAAGTTTTCTCCATGCCTGGGCCCTAGGAGGAAGCAGAGAGGAAGGTTCAAGCCTCTTTGGCTCTCCCTTGTGAGGCCAGAGGCTCTTTGCCTGCTTGGTCTCCCCCTGAGCACGTGGATGGGAAGCAGGTGGAAGGAGGTGGGATCAGCCAATAGGGCCCAGGCCAACACTGCTGTTGAAATGAGCATTTGCCCCTAAAGACAAATTGCTTTCTTCTGGCAAAAGAAGAAAAATAAAGTTATTGGAAGTCTACTGTAGTTCTTTCTTGTGCTCCCCAGGAGCAGAGTGGCTCCATTTATCTGACTGGGGCATTGCTCTGAAACAGGTCCTGAGTTTGGCTGGCCTTTGCTTATGAGTATTTGTTGTAACTATTCCTGTGAATGGTTTCACACCCTTACATGAAGAGACTCTCTATTTACACTGATCAAGTGCTATCTTTAAAACTAGTGGAAGTTTGTGAGTGAGCTGAAATGTAAAGCACTTTCCTAAAAGAGATTTACCCATCAGTGTTCAGCACCAAAGTTCAAACAAGAAAATGATGATGCTTTAAACTAGGTCTCAGTCCAAAGCATCCCTGTCTTACAAACTGATCTTCAGTCATGTAATTACCAGTAATTACATCAAAGCCCTGCAGTGTGTTTGCAATGAGTTCACAGAGAATTAGACCTTGACTTATGCACCCACAAATGGAGAAGTCATGTTTGTAAGAGCATTCTCCGTTCACTCCCTTTCTTGCGTGGGTGTGTGTAGGTACCCAGTCCTTCTTTAAATTCTACTCTAGCCAAGCTGTGATGCTTATCAGTGTGATTCTGTGATAAAATGTAGTGTTTCTTCCATTACACACTGGAAGTGCTAGCTGTGAACCTAGCCAAACCACTGAAAATCAAGAGTCAAGCACTTAAGCATTCTGGAATATATTCATTAAAAATAATATCACTTATTTTTAATGACATTATACTTATTGACCATGTAAATTGAGCTTTTGATTCCCACAATATCTAGAAGCACACCTTTGTTCAGTTGCCATCCTGCAAATAGAATAACAATACAGAAATTTTTATTTGTGTGGTTAGAGCAAAGAAACTGGAAACAGGAGGAGAAAAAAAAATTGAATTTTAAGTTTTAAGGCAGGATTTAACTTCTAAGCGTTAAATTTAGCTTTTCTGTTCACCCTTCTCTCACAAACCCTGCTACTCCGTAGGGCAGAAGTCCATGGAGACTGGCTGTGATATTCTGATCCCCTGGTACTCCATGCCATTGTGTACATTGACATATGTGTACAAATAAAAGAAAGAAAAGAGCAGGCAGTGTGTGTGAGCAGGTAGGGAGGCTGGGGCGAGGAGAAGATGCATTGTTAGTGCTGTTGGTGGGAGAGAAGCGAGTGTCAGGGCTGTGATTCCTGGCTGCCACTGCTGCCTGGGAAATGTGTGTCAACACCACGCAGAGGCACAAGCTGCTGCTGCGGGGAGGAGGAGGAGGAGGAGGAGGAGGTACCTCTCTTTATCCCTGCTCCGCTTGATGCTGGCGCCTCGGAGATGCCTTTGTCACAAACAGGAGTGCTCACAAGGCGTTGTTGTCTGCATTGCTTTCTCTCCCCCAGCCCAAACAACAACACCACCAAAAATCCCATCTCTGCTATATAGCAGTGAGATTTATTCTGCTCGGGTTTATTTTTTGTTTGTTTGTTTTTGCTGCTGTAAGATTTCAGGATGATCCAAGAGTGTATTCACTGGATTTGAGGGGTGATGTTCCAGGGGGAATTCCACTGCTGCCTCAAACCCAGCAGTTTGCAATATCCTGAGCTGACCCTGCTAAATGTATTACATCAGGTCAGAAACATTTTGTTGCAGGAGCACAGCAGCCTATTCCTTTCACAGGAATGGTTTAATCTACTGCTTGCTGTTAGCTTAATAACCTTTTCCTACTTGAACTGTCCTTTCTGCCAGATTTTTTTTTGCATAGAATCTCTTGGGGTTTGGGCATGAGCTGAGCGTGTAAGAGACCACTAAACAAGAAAACCTCCAGACAACTTAGCTGGGCAACACTATTTAAGTAATAAAAACCCCCTGCGTTTGATGAGGAACTACACAGAGCAAACATTTAAAGGACAGAATGCCAAATACATGTTTGTAAACTTAAGCCTTTATTAGCAGAGCTGTTAGAGCTATAAAAGATCATGTTCTGAGCCTCACAGTCTACCTGCACCCCTGCCTGAATCCCAGCGCTGCTGGATGGGCTTTGCAAGTGCTGTAGGACTAATCCCTGTGGTTCCTGGATTATGAGCATGTGCAGAGCAGCCCAAGGTAGAGCCGAGCATGCAGAGCGAGCACAACGAGACGTGCCTCGCAATGCCATGTTTGTGCATGTGTTCCTACAACTGAGGAGGATACAGGGAGCCTGCCTGCCTTGCTGATTTATCTGATGTTTTCTTGTTTCTGTTTCAGCATTCAGGATAAGTCCTTCAACACGACAGCTTTAGCAGAGTAAGTGAACACTTTAAAGATGTCCTTATTTTTAAACAGGAATGCTGAGCTTAGTTGCTGTACAGAATAATTGTAAGTGGTGTGTGAGAAGTCCCAAGCTATCTGTCACATATTTTGATTGCGTTTTCTGTAATCTAAATATATTATTGACTGTATGGGAAGGATTGCATAAAGCAGCTGCCTTTAAATGCTCTGTGACCATTTAGCAGTGAAATACCTTTTTTGGGAGACTATATGCTGGGTGCACATCACACATGTTTAAATGCATGATTTTCAGTGTCGGATAAACCTCCTGTCAAAATATTGCTCATTTCAGGTGCTGATGATCCTGTCAAACACAAGCATGTCTGTTTTCTAAGGACACATGGTCTCTACTTACCACAAGCATTGTTACAGAAAAAAGTCATTAATAAATATTTTTTTAAAGCCCTATACATTATTTATATGGGCCAAGCACAAAAAACATCACCTCTTTGTAATCAATTTCATAAACTCTTTGGAAGGTTTTTTGTATATATCATAATCATAAGTATGTGTATGTTGATTTTTCATATTGTTTTACAGTGACAACAGAACAAGGGAGGAGATTAGAAAGTTAGAAAGGCAAAGGCTCTAGGAACTACTGCAAATTAAATGGTTTTTGTCTTATTTTAGTCTAAACCACTTCAACGTTGGTGTTCTCTACATATTTATTTTGCATGCTTTTGATTGTTTCAAAAGCCTTTGGGGAAGATTCTGCAGCAGTAAGGTGCCAAGCTGTTTTTCAGGAGGAAAATGATGTATGGATTTGTTTGTGTATTAGGTGAGTTTCACACTGCTAAAATGCTCATAATCCAACCACCCCAGCTGGACAGTGAGCTGTTTGCTGAGTGCTGTGGGGACAGGGTACATCCTGAAAGCAGGCCAAGTTGTAATCGTCTGAGACATCTCTAAATGTTGTCATAACCACTACAGGAAAAGTAACAGTTCGTAAGATCGAAATAATTTCCCTCTCTTATATTGCTTTGCTTTATTTCCTTATATTTCTTTGTTTTATTAAATATTTAGATTTAGTCACACTTTTTGTGTGATTGGGGAAGATATGGGAAGGTTACATTGAAGCTAGTAAATCATGGAGAGGTTTTTGTTTGCTTGTATACTTGCTTGTTTTCATTTCCTGTGTTTCTGTTAGTTAAGTGATGAACTGTGGTCTGTAAAATGCTGGGTTGCTCCCACTTCACAGAGAAATAGCCAGATTACAGATTATTATCAGTATTAACATTATCTAAATTATTTTTCATAATTTTTTTTCTTTCCCTTTTCTCTGTCCCTAAGTACACCCATTGTTTCCTGTAGAGATTCCCCTGGGGCAGCCCCCAAGGCCTGCCTCACCTCTGAGGTTTCTGGGACCTGAAGGTGATGGCTTTTCTCTGTGGGGCTTCATGTTAAACCCAGGAGGGTACAAAAGCTGGGAGTGTGGTGCCAGCCCTGCCCTCGGGGAGGTGGAGAGGGGTGCAGGGTGGCAGAGCTGGGCTGGGCCAGCCATGAGAGCTGGATCTCCCTCATTTCAGCTGTTGTTAGTTCTGGTTTGTGGTGTTTCATGTTTAATCTTTTATTTCCAAACAAAGGGGTAGAAACGTGCTTTTGGAAAACAAAGTGAGTGAACAATGACAATGAAAAGGCATTGTCCAGTTGAGCAAACTTGGTTTCCAGAGTCGCCCTCCCTAAGTCTTGTTTGGAGCCTTCCCCCAAATCTTGTTTTTGAGAGCTGCTGAGGACACAATTCTCACTGATTTCAGCGCTCATTGTTTGTGTTGGCCATCTCTGAAAACAGATGAAAATAGATTTATTTAGCGGAAGAAAGAGAGAGCTTGCCAGGCAAATGCAGACATTGTCATTTAACAATTTCTGTCCTTATTTGAGGCAAAGGCAGGGCTTCCTGAATGATACAAAGCCAGTGGTGCAGCACTTTCAGGAGCATTTCTGCAGACAAGGCGAGTGCCTGGGGGTGCAAAGCTCCCAGCAAGCCACACATGCAGCCTGGTTTTGGAGTGGTTCATGTGAGCATCGGAAAGGTCAAATCAGCAAGAGGGAGCAGTTTCCACACTGCTCTGAAATGGCTCCTATGGGAAGGTGAAAATTGAAGAAAGTTAAAGAAGCTGATCCCATTAACCCAGAGACCCTGGAAGAAACAGAGAGGCAATATTACCCAAAGTCCATCTAGGCTGGAATCCTACCTCTGACCCAGCTCTGGCCCATGCCATGAGATCAGTAATGGATGTCCTTACTTTTAAGAGACACATCCATCAGTCAGTAACTGGATTGGGCACTGAAGGGGAAGGATTCACATCATTGCTTTTGTCAAAAGACAGCTCCTACCCAATGTTGATTTATTAAATATGGGTATCAATCTGATATTGATATCCAACTTGCACTGGACAAAAACTCTCCAGCTGTTCAAGTTAGAAAGTGGTATGTTTATTTGACATCAAGCAGCATGGGAGTCGCCTACAAAGCATGCTGCAAAATTACAAATCATTCCAAAGTCTATTTATTCACAAAAGTGTTGAATATCCATAATGTATTTACAATAACACTTCCCTTTCCCCGCTTCGTATTGAAATTAACTTGAATACTTATTAAGCATGCACAGTGAGTTCCTTGGTTTGGGTCAGTGGTCTTTTTATTGGGGAGTGGGCACAGAATGATGAAGTAAAATGCGTCTTCCTCACGTTAAACTTTTCAACTTTGTTATTAATGATTCTTGGTATAACTCCAATCCTTTTATCTGTGACCCTTAAATAGACTTCTAGGTGCACTAATTCTCAATTGTTTATAATTTCTTTAGATTCATTTATCAATTGTCTTATTCTTAGTTGCAGGCACAGCTAAGCAAACATAAATGACAAGTAATCAATTTTCCAAATCTAAAATTGCTATCTAAGTCCAGTTTCTCTTAACTAATCATTAATTATTTTCAGTACAGACTATCTGTACAGCTACCTACCCTGATTAATTTTAACTAAACTCCTTTTCCTTAACTAAAACCTTAATTTTATAAAGAAATCCTTAAAATCCACTAAAACTAGTGTTTCAACGTAAGCTTCAACCCATTTGGATTTCTGACCTGAAGCTGTTGTGGCATATTCTTGGATGGTTTAGGAGTGAGAAAGAGATGCTTCTGCAGTTTTTTGGTTGGTGGGAACTCTCTCTGCTACATGGTAGCCCACTATCAAAAAATTTACCAAACTCCTAAATATTACCCTATCTATTAAATACAGCTAAAGCTGGACAAGAAGATTTACAAGTTCCTGGTGAGAGGAAAGGAAGGTGTGCATGTTTGTTGTGCTATGTGCAGACAGGTGGCATGAACACAGAAGATGCATTTCTTTAAGAAATCAACGTAAAAACACTCTATGCTTTAATGATGGATATTTGCATTATATCACAAATTCATCTTTTTAAAGGTCCTGCTATGGTCTTGCCTCAAGCACTGTCTTGTGTGAGTGAGCTCTCAGCCTCCTGGTTATTATCCATTCTTGCACAGACAAAAATTTCTTAGAAATTTTAGAGTGTGTTGCTTCTGAACTTCCTCATGATCTTTTACATTTTGTGATGGTCATTGTATTCTCTGACTCATTTTGCTTGTCTTTCCTATCTACTGCCATCCAGTTACTCAAATGCATTTTGTCACACTCACTTGTGTTGTTTATAAGTTGTGTCTTGTTTAATGACTTCTGTCAGTGGCTGGATGCTGAGTTAGGGCTTCTGCTCCTCGAGATCTCCTCCTTCCAGCCAGCTCAGCTCCCCCAGTTAAGGAGTGTGCTGGACTTGTGCTCAGCCATCCCTTGTCCCTCCAGAGAGTGTTCCCCATTGCCGAGGTGGTCCTTCAGCACTGAAGTGAGGTGACTGGTGAGAGCAGAGGGGAGCAAAGCTGGTGGCAGAGCTGCTTCGTCCCACCTCCTCTCTCTGAGGCACATGCAGGAGGGAGAGTTTGTCCCTTTAGGGGATCCCTGGACTTTGCTGGCCATGGCTGGGCCCATGGTGCACACCCCCAGTGTACCTTCCCCTTGTCCTGTGTCTGTGCTGGGAGCTCTGTCCATCCAGCTCCGACCTTGGAACTGTCTCCTCACAGTGCATTTTCTTTCTATTGTTTCCTGCCTCTGAAATGTTCCATCTAGCTCTACTGGCAGGCTCCTGGTTCCTTCCACCCTGGGCTTCCTTATTCATACCCCAGTGTATCCTGTGCTCACACTGTGCAGGGATAGGCCAGAGGGGAAGGTGTGACTGACATCCAGGGACAAACAGATTTCTACAGCGAATTTATCCATTTTGCACACCAAGCCCTGTCTTCCACCCATCACCCTGCTTTGCCATGTGGGGAGAGCTGCACCCATTGCAGGAATATTTTGTGATTAGGGGGATCTGCCACTGTAGTTCTGTGCTCCAGTTGTGAGCAGCAAATGCTTTCATGCATATGCTGATGTATGCAGGAAGTGTAAACACTTGAGTGGCCCTTTAAATATTTTCTGCTGCAGTCTGACTTTTGATATAGACACCAGCAGAAGACTGGTGGGAAAGAAGAATATATTACAACCCTTGCCATCAAATTGCAATGCAGAGCTATGAATGTGTCACTTAATATACTCTGTTCTAAGTGGGGCAGTTCTCAAAATTTAACAAGTCAGCGAAAGTACAGGCTGCTTCCCCCATAATGAAGAGATTCCTCTGCCAGAAAACTTCAAGGGATCCAGGCCTCCTTAGTGTCTGCGCCCTGTGAGTATGAACTGAGGGTGGGGAGAGGGCCCTGACTTTACCCCAGCAATAGCAGGCTGGGTGTTGGCATATTTTAGGAGTGCATGTTCAAGGATGCATGTTTGTTTGGAGAAAGACTGCTCATGGGATTTGCAGGTAAATCATCCTGCAAAGTTCAGCCATGCAGCCACAGTGTCCTGTTCAGCTCTCGGTGGTTGTGGTTTAGCATATTTATCCAGACTTCTCTTTTGATTAGGCACCCTTAAGACAATTTTGTTGTTTGTAACTTAAGGGGATGTAATTGGTTATGATTGTTCAGGCATCTTGAAAAATACTGCTAGTTCACTTTTTAAGGCTAATTCTCACTTCATAATTTCCTTGGGGATTCTTTTTCCTGCTGCACAAAGAGTGACTGCTCTATGATAGTTAATGTTTTGTGAGTTTGGGAGAAAAACACTCTTATTTGTATCTAATTATTTTTGGGGTTAATGTGAAGTATACCATAAGCAATTAGAATACAGAATTTCTTGTAATTTTCCTGTATATTTTATGGTAATGTCGGAATTCCTTGTAATCATTTCCATTTGTCTGAAGATGTTATACCAAATCGTGCGCACTTAACATCTCAAATCCTCTTCTTCCTCTGAGATTTAGACTATCATGGAGCAGCTATGGCATTAAATGACCCTAACTAAGGTGTGAGAAGAAGAAGAAATATATTTATACTTTGATCTGCCCCATCATGTTATTAAAAGCTACATTTCTGCAGCTGGCAGAAAATCAGCAATTATCTTGTATTCATTTTCAAGGTGTGACGGGTATTCAGACTCTGTGCATGAAGATCAACCAGGCAGTTCCAGTCCCAGGTATTCTCCTGTAAACTTTGTCTGAAATCCATTGGCAGCAAACGAAGCTCTGACTGCTTCTGTTGAACCTTTAGAAAAAAACCTTCTTTCCCACGTGGATGCAGAATTTCTGGGGTATTCCTGCAAAAGCTGTTAGTATTTCTGGGATATGTGTATTAATTTTGTATACTTTTGTGGGATCAGTATGAAGACGAATTACTGTTATTATATAAGTAAATATATTATCGTCCATGTTCTTAATGTCACATCATATTCCTGTCGTTCAGATGCAGCTCTGATGCTCATACATTGAATTTTACAGCAGCTGGTGCAAAGCAGTAGTAAGCAGAGTTTTGCTACTGTGCAAGGATATGCCCATTGCTGAGTGTGTCTGGGAAAAAAATCCTTCAAATTGTAATTTCGCTGAAGTGTTCTCAAGGCATGTCTCTCTCATGTATGTTAGTATATATTGATTGGTAGAGTATGCAGCTTAACCTTTCAGGAAGATTTTGGAATCAGATGATACCTTAAAATTAGCAACACTTGTGCACATTGTTGGGGTGCCCGTGGGCTATAAAGCTGTAACTATAACAACTGCCTTGGAGCACTTGCAGGAGGCACGGGCAGCAGTGTTCAACTCCACAGGCACCCTGCAAGCATCCATCTGGATGCTGATGGGCCACAGATGGAAAGTGAGTTTGGCAGCTCAAAATCCTTGAGAGAAAACATTGAACTAGCGAGTCATGCTTTCTAAAATAAAAAATCTCTGGGGGATTTAATTCAATAGCCCTTGACTCCTTCAGCTGGGGAAGTTTCACACCAGGAGAGAAGTCATCTCCCAGCTAACCATTAGGATGTTGCCAGCTGAAGCTAACATCTGAAATCCCACCTGAAACCTGAGCTAGAGGCAGGGATTTTGGAGCAGCAATGCTCCCAGCTCACGCTGCCAGCTCATGAGGCAGCCTTGCCTTCTGCATTGCGGTAACTTCATGGTGCTGTGGAGGTGCTCCCAGTGGAAGGCACGAGACCAGGCTAAGGCTGGACTGGCTGGGTGTGGATGAGACTACCAAGGTCTCCTGGAAAGGGCTTGCACCTTGTAGTCCGGGTGGGGATTGAAAATCCCTGTCCCAGATGCCCAAAGAAGCATCCATGACTAACAGTGTCTGTTTAACCACCAGGTGTGCTCCTACACAGGAGGAGGCTTTCTCCAAACTGGGAGCACGATACTTGTCCCTTCCAGCCAAACACATCTCTGGCTGTTCAGATCTTACTTTAAATGGCTTCCACCCTCCCTTTGTCCAAGGGCCCTCAAAGACTGTCAGAAGAGAGGTGTGCTGCAGGGAGGAATTATTATATATGATGGTATTTTTGTGAGATTATATCTTACTGTGAATCGTTGGGTGAGGGACGTCTTCTGCATGAAAAGGACAGTTTCAGATTTTATTTGGGGAATGTGAACTGTAGGACTGAAGCCCAAGAGTGCCTCTGAAGGTAACATTTAACTAGCTCCACAGCTGAGTGTGTAATAATGCTAACAGTAGTTTAGATCCATTACTGACGTGTAGACCACTAAACTTAGTAAAAGCAATATGCCATGAATATCTAAGAACGTGTTGCTCTTCTTCCTTCATAATGTTTTGACAGGTGTCTGGAATCCTGCCTGATGCATTTCAATTTTATTTTTTTACAGAGATGATGATAACAAAGAAAATTACCCGGACAACTCTGCTGTCTTAGAGGAAAGGCAGCTGCCTTTGCAAGACACCCAGCAGCACAAGCAGCACATTATAATTGATTGTGCTCTAAAGCCTGAAATGGGCAACTTAAAGCTGAGGAAACCTAAGCCCATTGCAAAGCTAGAGAATGGAAAAAGCCATGAGGAAAGTCAGGTAAAGAATTAAACTTACCATGGATTGGTTTGAGGAGCAATGTCTGAGCAACTTTTGAAATGCAAAGAGGGACTCCCCAGTAATTTATGGTGTGATTTGAGACCCCAAATAATCTACCCTGATTTCCAGGCACCTGCAGTCTGTAACCCTTCTGTAATAACAGATAATTTCTTTTGGCCAGGGAATTGCAGAGAGGGTTGTGCTGCAGCTGCTTTCAGAAGTGAGTGGAGAGCATAATCCTTAAAATGCAAATATTTCTCTTTAGTTTTCCTGTGTTTCCTTGCACCAAATATAAGAACTTGGTAGCTGCAGCACTTCATTAGACAGTTTCTGTTTTGTTTATTTGATCAAGGATCTCTTGCACTGGTATTTTGGCTGCCAATAGAGAGATTTCATAGTTTCCCTTCATCTTAATTTCTGTTTTTCCTCATATTTAAATAGTAAGTTCATATCAGTGCAGATTCTGGTAGCAGTGCTACCTAGCAGCATCTTCCTAGGCTGAGCTGTGGGGAGCAGAGCTGTAACATTTGTAAAGAGTGTAAAGGAAGAATAGAAATAAGGAAGCCTCTGCTGCTGTCTCTGGAAATACATTTGCTGTGTTGACTCTAGAATTACCCCTCTCAGCAACTGCTGAAAGTGCCTCTGTTCTTCACTGGTGCTTCCCAAGTCGTGTTGGATGTGTGGTATAAAGAGTAGAGCTCTGGTGCACATTTAATCCCTCAGATGGAAATATTCGCATATACAAGATAGTTTAATATTGATGTTGGTAGATTTGTTGGTCTGCAGGAGGCACAAGGCCTGGCATCTGTAAATACAGATGTCTGTGTTTCCATAAAACTGTGCATACACAAATACAGATGCCTGTATTTCCATGTCTTCTTTGATGTATGATGTATGTGGCCACTTTTTGTCTCTCCTCCCTTCTTGTTGTGGATAGAAATTTGCAGAGCTCTTTCTGAAGTGCTTCAAAGCCATCATAAACTAGGAATTATTTTGGACCAAGTTTAGAATAGGATTTCATCATTTTAGACAGAATGTCTTACCTTCTAAGAGAGAACTATCTTTTGAATCTCTGAAGGAAAACAAAAAGCAAATGGCATCCCAGTGGTATTATCAGAGTCTCTTTCAGAATATCAATGTCAAACCCTTGCCCTGATCTTCCTGCCTGTCCTTCTGGAGCTCATTCCAGAGCTGAAGCAATAACTAGGTTTTTTTTGCAACTGTACTGCATTATTAGGAAATATTATTTAACCTGCAGGGAGATGAGGTGTGCATGTTTATCAGCTGAACAGAAAAAATGATGGGAATTTTGCCCTGTGAAGAGCAAGTGGAGGCAGATCAGGAAGAAGAGTCATGAAGAAGCAGTAAACAGGTCAAGGTCTGTCTCAAAGGTCATCTGTTGCTTTGTCAGCCTCCTTAGAGCCCCAGTGTGTGTCCTGCCTGTACCTCTCACCCACTGACAGCCAGCACAGCACAGATTTGCTGCTCTGTGGCACTTTGCATGCCCCCAAGGGGTTAACTGGAAACGGTGATATTCTTTCATGGGAAAATTTTTGGGTATATAATTAGACTGCCATAAAATACCAGTGCAACTTAGGTACGCAGCCTCTGGAAGGAAAAACGGTGCCAGGCAGATAATTTTCACATGACTCAAGGGCTTGAGTTAGGAGAGACAGAAGTGGTGAAACACTCTAACTGCATGAACCTTCCTTGGTGAAACCCCTTGCCACCAAGCCATTTGCTGGGATAAATGATGTACTTACAAGCTGCTGATGTCGAGCTGACAAACAGCATTTTCTAAACACATGAATTTATGAAAGAAAAGCATGATGCACTGCACATCGTGGTTCAACTGTTCATCCTTGTTTCCCTGAGATTATTGACAGAGTGCTTTTTCAGCAGTCTCCTACTTCCTCAGCCTGACTTCAGTGTGGTATCAGAAACAGGGACACCAGAGCAGTGATGGAATCTCTGTTAAAGGTGTTGCTCTGATAAGCCAAGGAACTGTTTGCTGTTCACTCCTCTGTGAACTCCTATAAGCTGCTTTTACAGAGAATCTTCTCTTTGAAATTAGAAGTGGCTATCGGGAGATGAGTAAGTTTGCTGCATGTGTTGGCAGGATTAAAGTCTGTTTGGATGGGAACCATTTTTGTGTGCCAGCTGTGAGAATCCAAGGGGTTTCCATAGTAGAAAGGCCACTGAGTGGGAACAGACCACTGTGATCAAGCAGAGGAAAGATGGTCAGCTTGGGGATTTTGAGCTTCACAAGGCTCTCAGTGAGCTGAAGTGTGATTCCTGTGCTTCTGATATTTTTGGCACAAGTGTAGCACTGTGTTCATGTGCCCTAGGTCTTCACGAAGAAAAGGTTGTTAGATTTCCACTGATTATTAACAAACCCAAGTGTAATAAAAGAACAGCATCAGGTGACTTCCCTTGACCACTTATCAGATGACGAAATGCCACCAGAGTGATGCTGTACTTTGCCTGTTTCCTGCAGTTATTTCCCTGGGGGCAGGAGCTGGCTCTGGAGGCAGCTGTAATCTTTCCAAACAAAGTATGGGAAGAGAGGAGGCTGCTGGAATGAGGCTGCACCGCTGCATTCCAGCTATTTGATTTCATCTTTCCCATGGTTCCATGAGCTTCCTTAGCAATTGTGCAATGCTAATCTATAGAAAATCAAATTCATTAGGATTTATTTGACTTCAAGAGGTGAGGAAGCATATGCCCAGAACATACTCCAGGGAGTCAGTGTGAGAACAGATGGTGAGGAATAGAAAGCCTTGGTTAGGAATAGAAAGTCTGCTTTCCTCGCCCAGTCCTTTCTCCTGTCACTCACCTTTGGTGCACACTCATGAATATATTTTCTTAAACGAGTCATCCTCAAATTCCCTATTGCTACTGAGACATATTTATAAAATAAATATGTCTAAACTTCCTAGCTAATGGGCAGAGACAGTAAAAGTTCAGTTTAAAAACCCTATTATCAAGGTAAATAGCTATAAAAATGAAATGGTGGTTTGACAATCAGTGCCTAGAGATGACAATACCAAAAACTGCTGAGTTAAGTTTTGTATTTTGAGTATAAATGAAGAGGGAAAATTGCTTGGGTGTCAAAGAACTTACAATAATTTGGCATTAAAATTGTGAATTTAAGTGTACAGTATTTAAAAATCCAGAGCTGATGTATCAGCCTCAGCTGCACAAACACATGAACACCTCAGGCAGTCTCTAATTTTTCCTTCAGTTTCTGGGTATGCTCTGTTTATGTTTGTTATGATGCAACTTCGTTGTAGAAGTCACCCTCTTCAGTGAAAAAGAAACAAAAATGCAGTAGAAGATGGGACTCTGCTGGTGCTGCCTGTGACACATCAGGATTTCACTTCTCTTCAGAAACAGAGGTTCCATCAAGGATGTTCCCCTAGTGTTACTGGTTAACACCCCAAGGATGTGATTTGTGAGCAGCAACAAAGACATAAAAACCAAAAAATCCCACACAGACAATCCCAAACCATTGAAGTCCTCAAACACCAAGCCTGCAAGCAAAGGCTTATTGCCAGCACATGCTCTTGTCCTCCTTTCCCCTTCATCCAGCAGAAAGCACCTAGAATTGCCATGTTCTCTCTGCCCTGCAAGTTCCCATCTGAACAGTCCTTTCCAAACTTCTGACTTCCATGCATCCAGCAAAGCTGTGAAACTGGAGCAAAGTTAGGTGTATTGCTTTACCAGGGAAGGGAACTCTGTTTTTTCACAAAGCACATTGTATTTTAATTTTTTTAACAATTAGACTAAAATATTGGATTTAAAAAGCTAATAAAGAGGTAGAAAAAAAGTCCCACTTTGATTATCACATTTTCAAAGATCTTAATTACCTTATTTCATTGCAATACAAGGGAAATATTACAACCCATTTTATAGGTAAGGAAATTGAGATGTGCCGAACACATCTTTTCACAGCCCTACAACTGGTTTTCAAAAGCTTCAAGTTAAATGGGTACTTTTCTCATTCCTATTCCTTTACTCATTATTTTGAACTAAATTGCCTCTTTTATTTTCCATGTAGCAGATTGAGTGGTGTGACTTTTTTTCCCCTCGCTGCCTTTCCCTCCTCCCAGAGTAACACTCTATTCATAAAGCTACACATATTCTGGGAAGGGAAAGAGGAAAATGGTTAAAACCTCACAAATCCTATTTAAGTGAACTGCATTTGCCTTTGTCAGCCAGGATATTTTTGATGATACCCAAGCAATAAAATGTTACTGATATGTGGATAAATAATTTCAAATTAATTCTGTGTGTAGAACCTCTTAGCTCTGAAGCTAACATCTGTTATTTAAGTAAAAAACAGAAAATGGGTTACAGTCTGCTTTTGTTTTCCAGTGGAATAACACACTGCTTTGCTTAGAACCTTTTATCCTCTGCGTTTTCCAGTTGTTTCCAGATTATTACTAAAAATTAGCAACGATCCACAATCAGCATCTGAAGCAATCATCATGAGGCAATTTTTTTCTGAAGCAAAATATTCAGCCAAGATTGGATTGGTACTGACAGGGCACATTCAATTTTTCTTATTTTCCCTGTGTGTGCAGGAGCTGGAGTGTGCATTGCCAGGCCTCTCGGAGTGGCAGGGGAAGGCTGCATCCTCAGCTAATGACTATGCACAGAACGTGGCTTTGAAATGCCAGGAAGCTGTCGTGAGATTCCAGCCAAGGTAAGCCTTAGGATAACACAGCACATTTCACTTCTGATTAACTGTAGGAAAGGCTAATTCATTTGCTGCATTCTTGCATAAAATATTCAGACTCCTGGCTCTCGTTGGTGCTTGTATTCTATATTTATATGTCTAGGACTGTTTGGAGAAAGAGGAAGGGATAAAGATAAGAATGCAAATTTAATCATTCTTTAAACTTCTTACATCTGAAGCATAAAGAACATCCTCAGTTTAGAAACTTCAGTGCCTCTGTGCCACGTTTCAAAAATACTTCTCCACTTCTTTTCTTTTCCCCCTCTCTTTCTCAGAGCTGCATTCTCATTGTGAAATGGGAATGGGAACCTTCACACCTGATTTTAGCAAGGGTATCTATGTGAAGTTTAGACTGTTTAGAGTGCTGTGGCTTGTTCCAGGGCTGGGAAGGGCCCTGTGTGTTCAGGTCAGCCATTAACCAAGCCTTGATGGCAGGTAACTCAGCTGGTGATGAAGTAACTCAGCTCTGGTAAATCTTGGAAGTCACAGTTTCTACTCACATCCTTCATGGCCATGCAAAAGGCTAAAAATGGGGTTTCAAATCAGCCAACTGACCAGTGAAGGTGTGTCCTAAGGATAAGATTTAGTCCTTACTAAATCTGGGGGCATTGCTTTACAAATTTCTCATGCTCAGGTGCTGCCTTGGCTCTGCTTTTCAGCGCACAGGGTTTTTGTCAGGTGAGTCAGGTCTCTGCTCTTTATTGTCGGTCTTGAGGTGCATGGCAGCCTTGGTGTGCTGTGGCAGAGTCTCTGGCTCCCTGTGGAGGCTCTGGAGCAGCAGCAGTCCATTGCAGGGATGCTCAGGGCACAGCTGGCTGATAGCTAGAGCTCGCTGGCTCCAAGGCTGGTTTGCAGTCAGTTTGACAGCTGCCATGCAATGGCACTTCGGTGCTTTATGTGATATGAGCTGGTTGCCTTCACCACAGCTCTGAGGAGGCAACACTGTAAATGATCTTAATTTGTGCTCTCAAAGGAAGGTTTAGCAGAATGAAAAAGCATCTAATTAGCTTGGACAATGAAGTGCTTTCACCCTTCAGTGCTTGTATGTGCAGCTCAGACACCGCATCTCAGGAAGTGTTTCTAATTAGGAACCTTGCCTTCTCTTTTTCTGGCATTCCTCATGTGAGAAAAGAATCCCATGGATTTCCTGTAAAGAGGAGCTTACTGTAGAGTATGGTATCACAGAGTCAGACCTACCCTGGCTCTGCTGGTGGGATGTTTGTGTATGGGTAGGTAATGAAATAATTGGGTAATCTTGACAGGAACGTGATGAAAGACACACAGACTTTAAACATAGGAACCAGAGTGGAGTGTGCATGAATAAAACAGCAACCACAGCAAAGTTCCCCTGTCCACTTCAACAGTTTGGCCTTTCCAGTCTGCCTGGTGTTAAACCATTGTTTACTATACTCTTTATTCTTGTTTGACACCATGGTAGCTCCTTAGAAAGCCTGCTATCCACAAGGGCTAAACCTGTTAAATAAGGAAATTTAAACATAGAGTAAACAAGCAATTATGTGTGGTTTCTGGCCTCACACACACAATGCACACTTTATTTATTTCAACTGGCTAAACCATGCTTGAAAGGACACTCCCACCCTCAGCTGTGGCAGGACACTTCGACTCACCTGTGCTGAAGTTCCCAGTGTTGGTTTGAGGATGGCTGGTGACTCCTCCTAAGGGGCACCACCAGCTGCCCCATGCCTGTGCAGGGTGTCCAGGTGAGGTCTCAGCTCACTCAGGCTGCTGCACCCATCAGGCTCACAACACTGACTCAAGAAACAGGCTGAGAAACTGCTGCCAGGGGATGATGTCTTGCCTTGTTTTCTGCCATCTCTGCTGTGGGACATGCAGAGGTTAAGCATTCAGTGTTGGCAGTAATCAGCAATCATAGCTAGATTTGGATAGAACACATCTGCCAGCACCACAAAACCCAAATTTAACTGTCTTCCACTGGTTTTGCTGGGCTGCTGGTAAAACTAGCAATGCTGGGGATGAGGATGTTGCCTAGTGTCCCTAAGTCAGACTAAAAGCTCTCTGGTCTCTTGGAGAGAAGAGAGGGATGCAGTGCTGCAGTGGTGCCCCTGGGCAGGCTCTCTCCATGTATCAGATGTGTAGGCAGAGGACAGGAGAAGGAGGATTTATTTCTGTCTCAGATGAAGGATCAAAGCTGACTGTTTCTAGTGCAGCCTGTAGTTACTTTTGCTTTAACTTAGTTTCTACAGGGGGCTACACCTCTGCTCTTTGTCTCATTGGGGATTAAAGGTCTAAATACCTCTGAAGTCAACAGAGGTTTTTAAGAAATCTGTTCTGGTGAGTGTGAGGCAGCTAAACCAGATGATTTTAACTTGTATAAATATGGATTAAAAACCACTGAGATATGAAAAACATTTCAGTACAGTCCCTGTTAAGCAGAAAAATCTAAGTTTAGGGTATTCTAACAAGGGATGCTCATAAACAGATGTGTGACAGAAGAATAGAGCAGGCCGTGTAAGAGCAACAATCCACAAAAATATGACTTAAAAGTGTGGATTGTTTCTTTGAGGGGGGTACTTTGATTTTGTGATAACCACTGAAACAATAAAGGAAAGATTTTGTGGGATTTGAGGAAAATGTAGACTTGGTGAGGAGATTTGCAGCCAGAAGAATGAGGGAGTAGTGTCTTGTTTTTGGCTAAGCTGTACGTGACCTGTGAAGCAAGGATTTCAATGTCAAGAGGTGTTTCTATTGTATGATTTAGGAACATCAGCATAAATTTAGTATGTGAACAGCCATCTGCATGGAANATGGCTGGTGACTCCTCCTAAGGGGCACCACCAGCTGCCCCATGCCTGTGCAGGGTGTCCAGGTGAGGTCTCAGCTCACTCAGGCTGCTGCACCCATCAGGCTCACAACACTGACTCGAGAAACAGGCTGAGAAACTGCTGCCAGGGAATGATGTCTTGCCTTGTTTTCTGCCATCTCTGCTGTGGGACATGCAGAGGTTAAGCATTCAGTGTTGGCAGTAATCAGCAATCATAGCTAGATTTGGATAGAACACATCTGCCAGCACCACAAAACCCAAATTTAACTGTCTTCCACTGGTTTTGCTGGGCTGCTGGTAAAACTAGCAATGCTGGGGATGCTACACCTGCCTAGTGTCCCTAAGTCAGACTAAAAGCTCTCTGGTCTCTTGGAGAGAAGAGAGGGATGCAGTGCTGCAGTGGTGCCCCTGGGCAGGCTCTCTCCATGTATCAGATGTGTAGGCAGAGGACAGGAGAAGGAGGATTTATTTCTGTCTCAGATGAAGGATCAAAGCTGACTGTTTCTAGTGCAGCCTGTTGTTACTTTTGCTTTAACTTAGTTTCTGCAGGGGGCTACACCTCTGCTCTTTGTCTCATTGGGGATTAAAGGTCTAAATACCTCTGAAGTCAACAGAGGTTTTTAAGAAATCTGTTCTGGTGAGTGTGAGGCAGCTAAACCAGATGATTTTAACTTGTATAAATATGGATTAAAAACCACTGAGATATGAAAAACATTTCAGTACAGTCCCTGTTAAGCAGAAAAATCTAAGTTTAGGGTATTCTAACAAGGGATGCTCATAAACAGATGTGTGACAGAAGAATAGAGCAGGCCGTGTAAGAGCAACAATCCACAAAAATATGACTTAAAAGTGTGGATTGTTTCTTTGAGGGGGGTACTTTGATTTTGTGATAACCACTGAAACAATAAAGGAAAGATTTTGTGGGATTTGAGGAAAATGTAGACTTGGTGAGGAGATTTGCAGCCAGAAGAATGAGGGAGTAGTGTCTTGTTTTTGGCTAAGCTGTACGTGACCTGTGAAGCAAGGATTTCAATGTCAAGAGGTGTTTCTATTGTATGATTTAGGAACATCAGCATAAATTTAGTATGTGAACAGCCATCTGCATGGAAGGAAACCTTAACACTTTTTTTCTATTACATGAATTTCTGATACTATTGCCACTGATTACACTGAATACTGCTCTGGTCATTGTGTGTAGCCAGGTTTGGATGGGACTGCAATACAATCTGCACCTTTGGCAGTCAAAAGTTATATGCAGGTCCTGGGAACGAATAAAGGAATTGCCTTTCTTTTTAACGGAGGCTAGAAAAGCCAGTATGGAACAATGCACATGATTACAAACAGCTGCTCCTGCCAATTGCCTTCTCAAAGGCAATCAGCAAAACTGGAGTGGGCTGCAGGCTGTGTGCAGTTACCTGGGCAGAGCCTGGTGCTTTCCTCAGATGCCTGTTACAGAGAGAGGAGGCTGAAACAAGGCACTCCTGGGCAGTGGGAAGGTCAATGCTTTGGTGAAGGTTGCATTTCAAGCCAGTGTGGAATTTAGAACTACACTATGGGGTGAAGTTTTCTGCCAGAGAAAAATTTCTGCAAGTTCCCCATCTTCAGCATTCCCCAGATAAATTGGGAATGAAGTGGTTCCATTTAACAGGACTTATCCAGTCCCAGGAATCGTCCCTGTTCTGTGATTCTATTTTTGGCAGAGGCTGTAGGGTGGCAATTGTCAGACCTTTGATTGTTCTGCGGGAGAAGTGGTAATGCTGGTAGCCCTGGGCTGTCCTGGATCTTGAGCCAGAGTCTCCTGAGGTTTCTGTGCTTCCCTGAGGGGAGGCCAAGCTCTAGCAAGGCTTTCAGTATTGAAGTTTGCAAGGCAAGTTATCTTTTGATAGCACAGCTCAGGTGGGAACTCTTGTGGTTTCCAGGCTTTCTGCTGAACAGCTACAACCCAGGGATGAGTGGGAGGCAGCAGGGAAGCTGCAAAAGTGCAGATGTCCCCATGCAGACCTGCATGGGAGGCAGAGCCTGAGAGGCTGTGTTTCCTCACCTGCACAGGCAGCCAGGTGAGCAGGGAGAAAGTTGGGAGATGATTGACTCGTTCCTAAGAACAGTTTCTTCAGAAATGTCAGTATTAAAATATTGCTGTTTATGGTTCCAGTGTTACTTGTATCAAGGCATGGGAAAGTCTCTGAGCAAGCTTTTGGGTTGATATGCAATTAAAGAAAAAAAGCAAAAGGTGGGGTGGGGAGAGGATAGAGGAGCAAGAAAAGAACAGCTCTTGCTGGAGCCCCAGTAAGGACTGTGCCTGCTGAGTACAAGAGCTGTGTGTAATAAGAATAACAAGTGCTGGCTGGGTTACATAAGGGCTGGAACTGGTGAGACAGGCACTGCTACACTGGCCTCTGCCTGGCTTCCTATTCCAGCATCAGGGACTGCCCAGGCAGTACCCCTGGGCCCTCCAAGGTGGATTTTTCTTTTGCTGCAGGTGTGCACTTTATGTCCACCCCAAAGCCTGTTGCAGTTCTGCATTGCTATCTGAGGAGTCATAGGTGTGCTTTTAAGCATCCACCTGCAGCCACATATTGATATGTTTGTTTGTTCATAATGCTTTCTGCCATTTGGGGAGGTCTCAGAACAGAGCTTTCTGTT
>VZRF01012737.1:1555-16542 GCA_013396875.1 Vireo altiloquus | reverse complement strand
GAATAGATGAGGACAGGAAATAACACTTCTTGATAGCCTAAACTTAATACTCTTTGTTCCCTTTGCTTTATACTAGTGGTAATGAATAAGATGAATGTCTTTTACACATATAAATCAGATTGAGTCGTTCTGTTTTCTTTAATGAAAAAAAAAAGGCCACTTGAATTGTATTTGCCTAAATAAACTTACTAACTTTCAGTTTTAAGAGCTTGGCATTTAGTGTCTGTTACTTCTATTCATTCTGGAAGGGGCTCTTCAAATACATGACCTTCCTTGGACTTCTGGTTTAAGATAGGGTGGACTGTCGTCTCAGATGCTTTTCAAAGACCTTGCAGGAATTAATCTTTTCTGGTTTTAATGGGTTAAACTTTTATTTTGCTCAAAATAATATTGTTTCCTGTTGGTTTTTAATTGGGGGATTGTTAAGGCAGTTTAATGTAATGAATGCCCTCTAAATCAGCAGTGATAAATTATCCTCTCTGGTCCTTTATCAACATAGACCTTATACGGGGGTCTAAATGCTCTAACAGTGCTTTTGCAGCATGGCTTGTATAACTGTCTGTCATGAAGTTTCTCTTCCTAGTGCCTTGTATAAATTAGCTGACTGTTCCTAGTTGTGTGTTCTGATCAGGGGGACCTTTTTTTAAGAGGTAAGCTAGTGAAGCTAAACCTAAGACTACTGAAAAGAACTAGTGACTCTGAGATAGAACATTTGTTTTTAATGTTTGCCAGTGATGATTTTCTTGAAGTCCGTCTCTCCTGTCATCTCCCCAAAGCATACTCAGATTTTATTCCATAGACGTTTGTCACAAATGAGTGTGTTAGGTCACTCAAAGAATCACTGGCAAAGATATCAGGTTTAATATAAAAGCAAAAGCACAACAAAGTTCATCGACAAGGCTGACTCTACTACTTACTAGATGGTTAAAGCACACTGAGAAAAATTGGACTAAAATCTAAAATAAATCAATCTAAAACTAAAATCAACAAAAATTATGTATGTGGAGGTTGGGGATGGAAAAGGGTAAGGATAAAAAGGAATGAGGGAGAGCCTCCCGTTGAGTCACAAGGTTCAGAGTGGACCCCCTTGCTAAACTTAGCCCTGGACTTGACCAACAGTTTAGGCCTAAAGGTTTAACAGCACTTAAACTTAACAGCACTTAATCGATAGCCTAACTTAAACAAATTAACAAGAGATTCTATAGAACTTACTATAAGCACAACAGTAACTCACTTATAAGCTTAACTTACAAATCTAACGTGCTTAAGAATCTAGGAGAGCAGCATTCCTGGTACATTTGCTATAGCATATTCACACTCGCATGCACACAGACATAAAGAGTCTGTACAAGCTACCTGTGAAATNGCATGCACACAGACATAAAGAGTCTGTACAAGCTACCTGTGAAATATTCCCCTCGAATTCAGTGAAGTACTCACTTTGGATGCAATTGCATCTTCTCAATGGGCAAAGGGTTGAGCCTTGAGGAGTGGGGGATATCAGCCCAGGATCCATCGTCGTTTGGCGATCCTCCGAGTATGGCAAACTTGAGAGTTCGCTGGCTCTGAGAGGCCCCACTCAGAGGAAGGTTGCTGGTCACAGCCTGCTGCAGTCCAGGAGAGCTCAAAGGGTCTCATTTTGGACTGCTGTTTATAGGGCTGCAAGAGAGTGGGCTTTAGTCATAGTAATTTTCCATCCTGGCTGCAATTTGGGTCAGTAACTTGCTTTGAAAGTTTGATAACAAAAATGTTATTCCACTTGGGTTGTTATTCAGGCAAGAAAAATAAGTTTCCAAGGCTGTTAAAAAACAGGAGCTTATTAGACAGCACAAGTTCTTGGGAGCAATGTTTCTGATCAGCTCAAGAAGAGCTTAGTCCAGGTGCTGTTCATCAAGGCCAAGGCCTAACGAGCATTTCTCAGATCATAGTGCAGTGGGGGTGAGGGGGGGGAAGCACCACCACAATTGGGACTTGAAAAATTAGCAGGTGCAAACATGTAACAATTATTTCTTGGTACTCTCAGTAAGCTATCTTGCTTTTCTTGCAAAATAGTTTGAAAATAAATATTGCTTTTGTGGATCTCTCTTAATCCAGAGACAGTATCAAACTTTCATACCAAGTCAGATTTCCCATATGCTGCTGTACAAATGCAACTATTTGACTCAAGGGCTAGGGGTGTGAGAAGTTTATTTACTACACATCCTGGAAGATACTCTCTGTAGACTTCACATTGGTTTGCCAACATACATAAAATGATATTTTTTCATGTAGAAATCCCATCCTGAGAGCGTGCTATTTGCTCTTAGTTATATATTCCTGCATGCCTACTACAGTAGTTTAGCACTGTCAGTTAACTTCAGCATCATTGCAGTAATTTGTTTGCATAGTAGAGAAGTAGTCTCACTTCAATAGGATTGAAGAGGTCCTTCTTGCTTTATCCATCACTTTTGCTTCTTTTTTTTTTTTCATGGTCCCGTGATGGTCCTGTAACTGTTTTGTACAATCTCATGCACTCCTGTCTTTGTTTAGTGTTGTTGGTTTTGGGTTTGGTTGTTGTTTTGTTTGTGGGTTTTTTTCTAATTGGACAAAGTACAGTGTATGTAATGTATGGTTTCTTATTTCAAGAATATATTTTATCAAATAATGCTGTTTCAGTTTTACTGGGTTATATATATATAATGTATATAAATTGTTTGAAGCATGGAGAAGGAAGGCTTATATGACACGTTTGAAAGAGGGACTTACAAACGCAGGAATTCTGTTTTGGCTAACAGAATTCAGTATTTAAAAGAGCAGAAATGCTCTTCAGCAGCATATACTGAATATTCCCTTTCTGTATACATGATATTAACAGCATCTTTATTCTGTAGCCTAATTTGTCTTGCCCTATTGTTTTAGATCTAGAGTTCTTCCAATTCTCGTCTTGATAGCGTTTATAATTTCTGTTGCTGTTTTGTCTCTTGGAAGTACATTGATCAATGAAGAGGAGGGGAAGCAAATTACACCACAGGATAGAGTTGGTTGGAAGAGGGCAGCAATGCAAGAGCAAAGGGAAGACATAATATGAAAAGATGGGATAGGGTAAATTGACAAACACAGGTGAATAGCTAAATGAAAATTAAGTCTTGTTCATTGTCTCTTTCTCTCATTATATGTAAGGTATGCGTGGTTTTTCTACCAGTTTCTTGAGTATATTCAGAAAGGGTGAGGGAAAACCAGGAAGGTTCTAATTTAAGCTTGAGTGTCTGGAGATTGCCTCCTACCTTCCAGTTTCAAGTACTGGCTTTTTTGAAAGAAGGGGAAAAAAGGCTGGTTGTATTGTACTCAAACTCTCTCTTTTAGGCTACTTCAGGTGTCCATAACAGGATGAGTGTGGTGTCCTCTTTTACCTTTTGCTGAACTGTTTCAAATAAAAGCATCTAAAGAAAAGGCCCTGACCATAGACTGTACAGGAAGAGAAGGGGGCAATAGATGAAGTACTTTGCTTGTCTTTTCCTGTAAGAGGAACTCTGGAGAGCAGAGGATCATAATTGCTGATCATGTGAGATTATATTTATGTAACAACACTGAGTAGCAGGTAATTATGACAGCATTCTGAGTCTTTGGTTGAAGAAATATTTTAGTTCTAATGTTCCTTGCATCCTAAAGCTAGAGATACAATGCCAGAATCTCAGTAATTAGTAGTGCCAGTTCAAGGGATTCATCTTGTAGAGGTCAGTGGTATTATTTTGTGTTAATAGGCATTACTCATTGTGAGAAAAGTTAGACAAATTATGGACCTGTTGTGGATTAACCCCAGCCAGCAACTAAGCACCACACAGCCGCTCACTCGCTCTCCCCTGGTGGGATGGGGGAGAGAATCCGAAGAGTAAAAGTGAAAAAACTCATGGGTTGCGATAAATGCAGTTTAATAGGGAAAGCAAAAGCCATGTGCACAGGCAAAGCAAACCAACAAATTCATTCACCACTTCCCATCAGCAGGCAGATGTTCATCTCCAGGAAAGCAGGGCTCTGTCATGCATAATGGTGACTCGGGTAGACAAAACTGCATCACTCTGAACGTCCCCTGCTTCCTCCTTCCCTGCAGTTTTTATTGCTGAGCATGACATCATATGTTATGGAATATCCCTTTGGTCAGTTGGGGTCAGCTGTCCCGACTGCATCCCCTCCCAACTTCTTGTGCACCCCTAGCATCCTCCCTGGTGGGATGGTGTGAGAAGCAGAAAAGGCCTTGGCTGTGTGTAAGCACTGCTCAGCAATAACAATATCCCTCTGTTATCAACATTGTTTACAGCACAAATCCAAATCATAGCCCCATACTAGCTACTATGAAGAAAATTAACTCTATCCCAGCCAAAACCAGCACATTCTCCACCCGTTATTCCATACCATTTACATCATGGTCAGGTCCCACACTATCCAATATATCCTCATTAACCACCACCCCCCTTTCCATCCTTTGATACAATACACCTATCATTCCCTTAGTCTATAGACCACCCCTGCAAAATGTCCACTGAGTTCATTTAGCCCATGACTTTGGGCTCCATCTGCTATAGTGGTCACTCAGGACAGAAGTGCTGTGTTGGGTGCAGTTACTGGGCACCAAGGTCAGTTCAGGTTGGGTCACTGCTGCACTACAACTGCATGTAAGACTTCTCTTCCATTGGTTCAGGTGATTCCTGCTATAGTAATTCCTATAACAGGCAACTCAAATCATTGGTTGCAACATTTTAAAGGTATTTCCGCTACAGTCTCCACCACTGGTCCCTTTGGACCAGGTTCTAGGGTTTAATATTGCAATGAACTCCTCCCCTTGCCCCTGTTCCGGCTTGGACTTATCCACGGACTGCAGTCCCTTAAGGGTGTACTTGCTCCATTCTTTGAGGTGCTCCAGAGAGCAATGGTATCTACCTGGCAGAAAGCTATGGCCTCTAAACTCTGCACCCACTGTGACTGACACAGCTGCCCAGAGTTCCGGTGGGAACATGTATCAGGCTGCAGGGTGTGCCCTGCTCTTATGCCAGTACTGGGCATCAGTAGTGAGCACACCTGTAGGAGGTGAGCCCAGGTAAAGGAACTCCTCTACTTAGTGGCAGAGCTCTGGCAGGAAGTGAGTAGGTTGAGGAGTATCAGGGAGTGAGAGATTACTGGAATCACACCCTACCTTCCCTGGGATAGGCCTGACAGGTAGACAGGGTGCATGATATGGAGGATTCCCTATCCTCTCTCTTCCCAGCTGAACATGGTGACATAAGGGATAGAGGGGCAAATGGAGGCAAGTGCCTGCCCAGCGCAGCAAGTGCATCTCCTCTGTGACTACCCCACCTTCCCAAGTGCCATTGCATAATAGATACAAGGCTCTGCAAGTGGAGCTGAACGATAGTGAGGACAGTAGTTCATCTAGCATGGAGGTGTTGCTGAGGTTAAATCAGCCTATGCCCCGCATCAAAACTGCTTCCATAAATAAAAGTAAACAGGTTGTTGTCATAGGAGACTCCCTTATGAAGGGAACAGAAGGCCCCATATGCAGACCAGACCCACTTCTTAGGGAAGTCTGCTGCCTCCCTGGGACCCAGGTTAAAGATGTGAAGAGAAAGCTTCCTATCCTGGTACAGCCCTCAAATTATCACCCATTACTGAGTTTTCAGGTAGGCAGCGATGAAGTTGCAACAGGAAGTCTGAGGGTAATCAAGAGGGACTTCAGGGCCTTGGGACAACTGGTTAAGGAATCAGGAGCATAAATAATATTCTTCCAGTTGCAGGGAATGATGAGGGAAGAAACAGGAAGAGCCAGCAGATCAATACCTGGCTCCAAGCCTGGTGTCACTGGCAGAATTTTGGGTTCTTTGATCACGAGTAGGTCTATGTGACACCAGGCCTGTGGGCAACAGATAGGGTACACCTGTGTCAAAGGGGAAAAAAGATCTTTGCATAGGAGTTAGCAGGGCTCATTGAAAGAGCTTTAAACTAGATTGGAAGGGAGAAAGAGAGAAACCCAGGCTCACTAGAGATAAGCCTGGAGGCAGCATGCCAATGTTTGAGAAACTAGTGAGGTCCTTTGGTCTGCAGTCTTAGTGGAGGTAGGGGTTGGAGATCCATGTGGCAGCAAAGACACAAGGGTTATTGATGTGTTATAAACTACAGATGCGCCTGAGAACGGCCAGGTAGGAATTAGGGCTTCCCCCCCTTCCCAAAAAACAGTGTCAGGATCAATGGCTCAACTGAGGTGCATCTACACCAATGCATGCAGCATGGGCAACAAACAGGAGGAACTGGAAGCCGTTGTGCAGCAGGAAAACTGACATAGTTGCCATCACGGACACATGATGGAATGACTTGCACAGCTGGAGTGCTGCAATGAATGGCTATAAACACTTCAGAAGGAACAGGCAGGGAAGGTGGGGTAGCCCTGTATATTAGGGAGTGTTTTGATTGTCTAGAGCTTAATAATGGCACTGATAGGGTTGAGCATTTAAGTGTCAGTATTATAAGGGGAAAGGCCAACAGGGCAGATCTGATGGGAGTCATGGAATGAAGAGGCAGATGAAATATACTATAAACAGCTGGGAGAAGTCTGAGAATCACTAGCCCTTGTTCTCATGTGGGATTTCAACTTACCAGATGTCTGCTGGAAATACAGTACAGCAAAGAGGAAACAGTCTAGGAGGTTCCTGGAGTGTGTGGAAGAGAACTTCCTGACACAGTTGGTGAGTGAGCCAATTAGGGAAGGCACCCCGCTGGACCCCTTGTATGTGAACAGAGAAGGACTGGTGGGTGATGTGATGGTTGGAGGCTGTCTTGGGCACAGCGATCACAAAACTATAAGAGTTTTTGATTCTTGGAGAAGTAAGGATGGGGGTCAGCAGAACTGCCACCTTGGACTTGTGGAGGGCAGGCTTTGGCCTGTTTAGGGGCCTGATTGACAGAATCCGTTGTGAGGCAGTCCTGAAGGACAAAGGAGTCCAGGAAGGCTGGATGTGCTTTAAGAAGGAAATCTTAAAGGCTCAGGAGCAGGCCATTCCTATGTTCTGAAATATGAGGCAGTAGGGAAGAAGACAAGCCTGGCTGAACAGAGAGCTTTGACTGGAACTCAGAACAAAAAGAGAGTTTAGGAACTTTGGAAGAAGGGGTAGGCAACTCAGGAGGACTACAAGGATATTGTGAGCTAATGCACGGAGAAAATTAGAATGGCCAAAACCTGACTAGAACTTAATCTGGATACTGCTGTAAAAGACAATAAAAATGTTTTTACAAATACATCAGCAACAAAAGGAGGGCTAAGGAGAATCTCTGTATTTTATTGGATGCAGGGGGAAACACAGTGACAAAGGATGAGGAAAAGGCTGAGGTACTTAATGCCTTCTTTGCCTCAGTCTTTAATAGTAAGACCAGTTGTTCTCCAGGTACTCGGCTCCCTGACGGGGATGAGTAGCAGAATGAAGCCACCATAGTCCAAGGGGAAATGGTCAGTGACCTGCTACAGTACTTGTCTATTGGGCCAGATGGGATCCACCCAAGGATACTGAGGGAGTTAGCGGAAGAGCTCGCCAAGCCACTTCAACCATTTACCAGCAGTCCTGGCTATCTGGGGAGGTCCCAATTGACTGGTGTAGAGGCAGATAAACTCACCAGGGCCCTGCCGTGGAGGGAGGCTTGCTAAGAGATAAGGAGAATTGCACAACTGCCCTGCCAGACCCCTTGGGATAAGACAGCAACTTTCTGGTTACAGCAAGAGAAACTAGGCCCACAGTCCTCTGGGAGATTTTATGTAGATCCTTTGTAACCCATTGGCCCCTATTCCCTCACACTCACCTCTGTATCCCTATAAGAACCCCTGTATTTTCCCCAGACCCTAGGGAGCTCCGTCCCTGGTCACCCCTTTGTGAGGTGCTGGACAATAAAGCTGCTCTCGTGGAATCACCAAACAAACTCCTCGTCTCTCTCCTCCCTGAACTGGCCTGGGGTAGCCTCACAGGGCAAGAGCTTGAATCACTGAGCTGAATATCACTAAGAGCTGACAGCCTGCTGAGGCAGGCACCCTGCTGAGACTCCCCCGGCAGCCAAGGGAACGCTGCTGACCTCCTGGAAGGCTATCTCCAGCGAGATTCTCTCTCTGGGATGATCCCGGCTTCCTGGGCCTGAGCTACAGACCCCAGACCGGCTGCCAGAGACTGGAGGTTAGCAAATGTGATGCCCATCTACAAGAAGGGCCAGAAGGAGGATCCAGGGAACTACAGGCCTGTCAGTCTTACCTTGCTGCTGGGGAAGGTAATAGAGCAGATCATCTGAGTGCCACCATGTCAGATGCAACCAGGTGATCAGGTCCAGTCAGCACTGGTTTATGAAAGGCAGGTCTTGCTTGAGTAACCTAGTCTCCTTCTTTGACAGGGTGATCGACTTAGTTGATGAGGGAAAGGCTGTGGATGTTGTCTATCTAAACTTTAGTAAAGCCTCTAACACTGTTTCCCACAGCATTCTCCTGGAGAAACTGGCTGCTCAGTGGCTCAGACGGGTGCACTCTTTGCTGAGTAAAAAACTGGCAGGATGGTTAAGCCCAGAGAGTGGTGGTGAATGGAGTTACATCCAGCTGGTGGCTGGTCACTATTTGTGTTCTCCAGGGCTCAGTATTTGGGCCAGTCCTGTTTAATATCTTTACTGACGATCTGGATGAGGGGATTGAGTGCACCCTCAGTAAGTTTGCAGATGACACCAAGTTCAGTGGGAAGGCTCTGCAGAGGGATTCGAACAGGCCAGATCAATGGGCCAAGACCAATGGTATTCGGTTCAACAAGGCCAAGTGCTGGGTCCTGCGCTTGGGTCACGACAACCCCCCGCAGCGCTACAGGCTTGGGGAAGAGTGGCTGGAAAGTTGTTTGGCAGAAAAGGCCCTGGGGCTGCTGGTCAGCAGCCAGCTGAACGTGAGCCAGCGTGTGCCCGGGTGGTCAAGAAGGCCAACGGCATCCTGGCTTGTATCAGAAATAGTGCGGGAAGCAGGACCGGGGAAGCAATCATCCCCCTGTACTCAACACTGGTGAAGCCGCACCTCAAATCCTGTGTTCAGTTTTGGGCCCCTCACTACAAGAAAGACATTGAGGTGCTGGAGCGTGTCCGGAGAAGGGTAATGTAGCTGGCGAAGGGGCTGGAGCACAAGTCTTATGAGGAGTGGCTGAGGGAGCTGGAGGTGTTTGGCCTGGAGAAAAGGAGGCTCAGGGAAGACCTTATTGCTCTCTACAACTACCTGAAAGGAGGCTGTAGCAAGGTGAGAGTTGATCTCCTCTCAAGTAACAAGGGGTAGGACAAGAGGAAATGGCCTCAAGTTGTGCCAGGGGAAGTTTAGATTGGATATTAGAAAAAATTTCTTCACTGAAAGGGTGGTCAAGCATTGGAAGAGGCTGCCCAGGGAAGTGGTTGAATCCCCATCCCTGGAGGTATTTATAAGCTGTGTGGATGTGGCACTTAGGGACATGGTTTAGTGGTGGACTGGGCAGTGTTAGTTTAATGGTTGGACTTGATGATCTTTGAAGTCTTTTCCAACTTAAATGTTTATATAAGTCTATGAAAAAGCATCCACTAATGAGCAGTAGACTAATATACAGTGAGGCAAACAAGTACCACAGCAAGCACAGGAGCCTGTCTGTTAATAGCTAAACAGCAATAACAGCTATAAATTCAATCTAGCATATCCTGGTCAATCTGTCATTATCACAAACCCTTTAAGCCCCACATGTGGTACCAGAAAGGACTGTTGTGGTTTAACCCCAGTTGGCAACCAAGCACCACACAGCTGTTGGCTCACTTTCCCCTGGTGATGCCTTAGGATTTAGCTTTTATATTTTCAAACCCTGTACTGGTTTAGTGTGTACCTCTAGAACTCCACGTAGCCTGTTAGCTACTGTTAGACACAACAAATCCTCTCTAGGCCTGGACTCAAGGACACCTTGTTGTCCCAGGCCCTGAAATATGTAAACTAAGCCGCTGGGAAGGGGGAGCAAACTTGGGGTAATTACATCATTACCTGAAATTGTAATTGGAGAATTAACCCTGATATGCAAATGGACCAAACTTATAAAAGTGTGAAAAACCCATGACCCACCATCCATCTTGGGTGTAGCCCCTTGGAGGCTTTTTGACTGCCCGAGGTGTACCTATTGAAGGCCCTTCAATAAATACCCGCTTTTATTCTCTTAATCGTGTCTAGCCTCTCTTTTCAGGTAGCCACTCCAAGGCATCACTGGAATGGGGGGTTCAACCAGAAGGGTAAAAGTGAGAAAACACATCAGTTGAGATAAAGACAGTTTAATAGGGAAAGAAAAGCCATGTACACAAGCAAAGCAAAACAAGGAATTAATTCACCATTTCCCATGGGCAGGCAGGTGTTCAGCTATCCCCAGGAAAGCAGGACTCCATCATGTGCAATGGTGACTTGGGAATACAGAACACCATCCTTCTGAACGTCCCCCCTTCCTCCTTCCCCCAGCTTTATCTGCTGAGCATGATGTCATATGGTATGGAATATCCCTTTGGTCAGCTGGGGTCAGCTGTTCTGTCTGTGTCCCCTCCCAACTTCTTGTGCACTCCCACTGGCAGGGTGATACTAGAAGCAGAAAAGGCCTTGACTCTGTAAACACTACTCAGCAATAACAAATATATCCCTGAATTATCAACACTGTTTTGATCACAAATCCAAAATATAGCTTCATACTAGCTACTATGAAGAAAATTAACTCTACCCCAGTCAAAACCAACACAGGTCCCTAGTTGGACAGCATCAGATAATATTTAAAGCTCTTCAGTTAGAGGAGGAATTGCTTATATGCTATGCCACAGATAACGCAGGGAAAATCAAAGAAGCCCATAGGCAAAGGAGGAAAAGAAAATGCAACAAGGATGTTAAAATATGACTACCTCACAGCTATTGTTTCCATGAATCTACCTTTTAAATGGCAGTACTGTTTTAACTGTTGGACTTGATGATTTTGTATGTTTTTTCCTACAAGCTTTAAAAACTCAAACAGATTTTTAAAGCTATGGCAAATAAGTTCTCTGAACTTAGAGTGATGCTGACAGATACTGCAGTGTAATGGGTTCTAGAGTAGTTTTGGTTTTTTTTGGTTTGGTGGTCGTTTGGGTTTGGGTTTTTTTTGTTGTTGTTACGTCAGTAATCTTCCTTGAAGAAAGGGGAAAAGGTATTAGACTGCATAGCATTTTAAGCACTTGGAAAAGCAACTGAAGTCTGTCATGATGCAATGTGGAATGTTTATGCATATACTAAAATTGAAAAAACAAAAATCCACCAACACAACCCCTCTGCGTTTGAAATGTATTTATTTATTTTTCCTAAATTCTGTATTGTTTTGAACTGGTTTATACTTTGTTTCAGGACAGCAATCTTAAGAAATATTGTCCTGTTCAATTGTGCTCACTTGTTGCACTGTTGTGTGGAGTATAAGTTGGTAGGATGTTTTTTAAAAGCTGAATCTGTTTATTCTACAGACTGCACTGACAGCACTAAGGGGGTGCTGTGTTGGGGGAAGGTTGGAGAGGGCATTAATAGCAATGTCAAAATAAGCTGGTTTTGTGGAGCATCACTCACCAGCAGGCAAATATATTGTTTGAGGACCAAGACACTGTTTTCAAGGTGCTTGGCTTCAGCTGTGATAGCTCATGCTGCTGCTTTGTACCATTTTTTGAATTGTGTGAAAATCACAGAATTTCAAAATGAATGTAGTAGCATTTAAAGTGAAGTTTTGAAATTGCTGCTTCTTTAGTTCCCCCTCTATTTGTAAGGAGATGATAGATGTAAGGGTTTTTTTTAGACACATGCATGTGTGTAACTGTGTACCTTTTCTTAAATAATTCCCTCCTTCCTTCTAGGGTTAGCACCTGAATTACTACTCATATGGTAGAGGTTCTTAAGTAATCCCCTGACAGGGATTAGAGATAGATATTCATTTTTAATAACTAAGGGTTGCTTAATGTATCTGTGTTAGGGAGAAAAGAAGGCTGCTCTCCATTACTGTTTTTTACCCCTTAGTGTGCCAGTAATTTTGTGTTTGTGGTAAAATGTGGGGAGGCTGGGGGAGGGGAATTCTGTTTTTCTTTCATGAATACATTAGCTAAAATACTGTAGCAAAAAAAGTATATTGGCTGCAGTCAAGTCCTGAGACAGGGGAATCTGGGCTCTGCTTAGGTGATACTAAGAGGTAATGACTGTTAAAGTTTTACTAGGTCAGCACTAGACAAGTGAAACAAAAATAAAAAGCCAAGTACATATATATCCCAATGAAGTTATAGCTACATAAGCAAACTGCTAGAAAGAGATGCTCTCTGGTGGTGAATTGACATGTTGTAGCTGATTGTTCTCATTGTGAAAAATTTTCCCCAGGAGTAACTTGTACCCATTACCCCCCTCCTCTTTTCCATGTAAAAAGAGTCTCTGTTTTCTTTGTCACCACCCTTTAAATACTAGAACATGGTGATAAGGTCTCCCCCTAAGCCTTCTTTCCTCAAAACCCAGTTCTCTCAGCCTTTCCTCATATGGCAGGTTTCACAGTTCTTTGATGATCTTTGTGGCTCTTCTGTAGACCCTCTTGAGCCTGTCCGCATCTTTTTCATATAGCAAGGACCAAAACTGAACACAGTATTCCAGGTGAGGCCTGACAAAGCACTGAGTAGAGTGGGATAATGACTTCTTTATCTCTGCTGGTGATGCCCTTGTTTATGCAACCCAGCATCCTGCTGGCTTTCTGCCACAGCAGCTCACTGTTCACTCATATTGAGCTCATTGTCCACCAGGACCCCCAGGTCCCTTTCCCAACCTGTGCTGCACTCCTGGATTATGTTTTCACAGGTGCAAGACCTTACATTTGTCTTTGTTGAACTTCATAAGGTTCTTGTTAGTCCGCTATTCCGGCCTATCCAGGTCTTCCTGCAGGGTGGATCTCCCTTCCCAGGTGTCCACTTCCCCACTCAGTTTGGTATCATTGGCACACTTCATCAGGGTACACTTCATCCCATCTGCCAGATCACTTATGAAGATATTAAACAGCAATGGGCCCAATATTGATCCCTGGGGGACCCCACTTGTGACAGGTTGCCAGTTTGAAAAGGAACTATTTACCACCACCCTCTGGGTGTGGCTTGTCAGCCAGTTCCCCACCCACCGCATAGACCACTTGTCTAGACCATAACATATCAGTTTCTCTAGGAGACTAGGAAAAGATATCGAAAGCCTTGGGGAAATACAGGTAGACAGCGTTCATTGCTTGCCTCACATCAACCGAGCAGGTTACTTTGTCATAGAAAGCTATCAGGTTTGTCAAGGACAACTTGCCCTTGTGCTGGCTTTTCCCAATCACATGTTTCATTTGACTTGTGATAGGCCCCAGGAGGATTTGTTCCATAACTTTCCCAGGAACTGAAGTAAGACTGATGGGCCTATAACTTCTTGGATCCTCCTTTAAGCCCTTCTTGTAGATGGGGGTGACATTAGCCTTCTTCAGATCCCTCAATCTTCACGATTTCTCAAAGATCATGGAGAGTGGCCTCACAACAATGTCAGCCAGCTCTTAACACCATCAGGGCCCATAAATTGTTTGGGTCAAGCTCCTGTAATAGTTCACATACCAACCCTTCCTTCACTGCCGGTGGGTGTGTGTTTGCATCCACCTGGATTCTTGTTCCCAGGTCCTGGGGCCCATCAGTGCTGGTAAAGACAGAGGTGAAGAAAAGTGTTGAGAACCTCTTCCTTTTCAGTGTTGTTGGTGACTAATTCATCTCTCCTGTTTAACAATGGGCCAATATTTTCCTTCTATTTCTGCTTGTTGTTTACATACCTGAAGAACCCTTCATTATAGCTTTTGATGTGTCTGGTCAATTTCAATTCAAGGTGAGCTTTTGCTTTTCTAACTGAATCTCTGCACACCCTGGCAACGCCAGGTGTATTCATTGGCTTTTCCATCTCTGGTATGTTTCTCTTTTGGTTTTGAACAGACTCAGAAGCTCCCAGTTGAGCCAAGGAGGTCTTTTGCTTCATCTACTTCCCTTACCTTTAAAGGGGATGAACCGTTTTTGTGCTTCCATGAAAGTTTTCCTGAAAAGCTCCCAGCACTCTCTAGGTCCTTTATCCTCCATGGAAGCTTCCCATGGAATCTCTCACAACTGAGCTCTAAGCAAGCTGAAATTCGTTCTTCTAAAATCTAAAACCTTTTTCTTAGTATTAATCTTCAGTGTGCATGGCTGGGTCCCAAACGCCACAATATTGTGATCACTGCAGCCAAGGCTATCACTACCCAAGTGTAAGGCCTCAAAAACTTGCTCGATGAGCCTCTTAAAAGGGCTTATGTTTTTTTATGTACCCTGAGTTAGATGCATGGGAGAAATACTGACAAGATATTCTCAAGAGGTCAAAACAACAAAAAAACTTTACTGGCAACTTCAGAAAATCAGAGAACTGTGGCAAAAGTTTAGAGCAGCATTCAATCAACGCAAAACATTTCACAAAGCATTAACTTTGCCCATCCAACTTAGCAAACTCCGAGCCCATCCAATTTTAAGTTACTCAAAACTACGAGAAAAGGGAATTAGAAGAAGAAAGTGTTGGAGTCTAGGAAAAGCCTGGGAACTTTTCCTGCTCCTCTGGGTGTTTGTTTTACCCCCAGAGCTCCTAAAAAGAGGCTTGGCCTGTGAACCAAGCTCGTGGGAGCATTTACCCCCACTTCTGGGTGAGCTGGGAGCACCAGGGAGGTGAGGAGATGGTTGTTTAGTGTACCACAGAGTGTGTAGTTGTAGTTTTTAGGTTTTGCTATATATATTATATAGAGCCAACATGGAGATTCTAGGGTGTCAGCTCCTTCTTCTTCATCTTCTTCTCTCTTCTCCTTCTCTTCCTTTTTTTCTCTGACATGAGTTCCTGTGACTTGTTAATTGATAGATAGAATTTAGTGTAGAGGAGACATGTCAATAAGGTTGATATTTACTGGTTT
>VZRF01012736.1:52611-79213 GCA_013396875.1 Vireo altiloquus | reverse complement strand
CCATGCTTGCAAAATGATGTGCAGGTCTCTGAAATGTTTTAGTATGATAAGAGGTGGAGACAATACTGGGGAGAATAACCAGTTCTAAGTTTAAATGTCTCCTCAAGATACAATTACCTCCTCTAGGAGATTGGTGAGATTAAGTTATGCTTTATACTAATCCGTTAAATCTTCTGTGTGTGTTGTTAGAATATCTATTCTAATGGCAGTGATAGTTCATGCTGAACCTACTCAACCACTGTAACAGCTCTAAATGAGCAGTGTCTTCTTGCCTGAAATCTTTTGTTGGAGTCATGGCAGGTTGCAATTCAGGCTTTAATTCCTAGAATCTTGCTGTTGCTGGCTGGTGTGCAGTGCAGCTGTTGTTTTGTTCTCATTTCATGTGTTTCTATATATCGAAATTTATATATTTTATATCATTTCTATGTGATATAAATCATGTACCAAATCTTACTCTTTTTAGTGGTACACTATTCAAGAATGAACATGTTCAGGCAAAGTACATCCATATTTGAATCTCTGACCCCTGTCTACTGTATTGTTTGTGCATATGTCAAAGGCCTAGCCCAGTCTCACTGTATTGTGACTGTGTCAACAGTTCATTACTGGTTCGGCTGAACAGTTGGAGGAATTACAGTAGGTCCAAGACTTGAAGCCTGTTTTGTAGTATCATGGAGGAGTTCAGGTTGGATAAAGACCTCAAGAGGTCTGTCTCACTCTAACCTTCTTCTTATAATAAGGACAATTTGAGTCTGACCAGGTTGCTCGAGGCTTTATCAAGGCTGTGGACTGCACAGCTCTTCAGAGCAGGTTGTCTGCTCACCTGTTGTTAGAGTGAAAACGTTTTACCTTAGAACCTGTTGGAGTAACTTTTATTCCAGTGTCTGATGCTTATTTTTCAGCCTTCTCCTGTAAACCATGAAGAGTCTGGCTCAGTTTCTTTATGACTCTCTTGAACATATTGGAAGGCTACTGTTGGGTCCCCTAGTGAAAGCCTTCCCTGTGCTGGACAAACACACTTCATTTGTGTTGATGAGACTTTCTTAAAAGAGCATGGATGAAGTGATGGTTTTTTTGCCTGTAGTTCAGTATATTTTAATGAAGAATATGTTAAAATATAATTTGAACTTATTTAGATTTGCTTTGTCACTTTTTTTGTTCTCTTGTGGACTAACTTTAAAGCTAACTTTAACTTTTAAAACACTTGTTTAAGATGCAATGGTTAACAAATTCAAAGCTAAATTTCACTTGGGATCTCATGGGACTAATAGCTCATACAGCATGAGTAAGTACATTTTAAAGGGGCTCACAAACTTCTTTCAGCTTCTTTTCCCAGGAATTAAAAGGGCAAAAGCTCCTGAAACCTCAGAGTTTGCAACTTGCTCTGCTTTGGCAGACTTGCAACTTCCATAGAGTCCCATTTGTCAATGACATTTTCTAGGGTTTAGAGGGCAGTCTTAATAAAGTACCTTAAATAGCATATAAAGTTATTACTTTGTATTCCACTCTTTGCTAGCCTTTTGGAAGAATTATGGTGGGATAGCCTTGGCAAAGAGTGAAATGCTCACCATCTATTCACCTTAGAAGAAAAGTAGAATGAGGAAGCTGATGGGTCAAGAGAAGGACAAGAAGATTGCTCTCTGGTTTTTGTCATGGCAGAACATTCTTGACATGTGGAAAATCAGTTTGTTGCTGATTTAAAATAATGGGAAGTTAATGGGAGACAGAAGGACAAACACTAGCACAGCTTTCTTGCCCCTCTTCCCCAGCTCAACTTCATTCCTTCCCTGTAGGCTTTTCTACCTAGAATCATAAAATCATTAAGGCTGGGAAAGACCTCAAACCTCATCGAGTCCAATGGTTAGCCTAACACTTCCAGGTCCACCACTGAACCACGTCCCTGAGTGCCACATCCCCACTTTGTGTAGCGTTTCTGGGGTCAGTGATATCACCACTTGCCAGGGCAGTGTGTTTCAGTGCTTGTCTGCCCTTTCAGTGAAGAACTTTTTCCTAATATCTGATCTAGCCCTGCCCTGCTGCAACTTGAGACTGTTTCCTCTTCTCCTGGTGCTTGTTACCTGGGAGAAAAGAGCAACTCCACCTGGCTACAGCCTCCTTTCAGTTGTAGAGAGCAATGAGGTCCTCCCTGAGCCTCCTTTACTGCAGACTGGAGAGCCCCAGCTCCCTCAGCTGCTCCTCACAGGACTTGTGCTTCAGACTCTTCATCAGCTCCATTGCCCTTCTCTGAACATCATAATGTTCTTTTTGAACTGAGGGACCCAGAACTTAACACAGGATTCAAAGTGTGGCATTGCCCATTCTGAGTACAGGGGGGCAATCCCTGCCCTGGTCCTGCTGGCCACACTGTTGCTGCTACAGGCCAGGATGCCATTGGCCTTCTTGGCCACCTGGGCACACCCTGGCTCACGTTCAGCCACTGTCACCAGCACCCCCAGGTCCTTTTCCCGTGGGCAGCTTTGCAGCCACTCTGCCCCAGCCTGTGGAGCTGCCTGGGGTTGTTGTGACCCAAGGGCAGGACCCAGCTCTGGGCCTTGTTGAACCTCACACCATTGGCCTCAGCCCATGGTCCAGCCTGTCCAGATCCCTGAGCAGAGCCTTCCTGCCCTCCAGCAGATCAGCCTGCAGATCACTCCCACCCAGCCTGGTGTCACCTGCAAACTGACTGAGGGTGCACTCAATCCCATTGTACAGATCATCCATAAGGATATGAACCAGGACTGGCCCCAGTGCTGAGCCTTGCCACCAGCACTGGTGACCAGCCACAAGCTAGATATAACTCCATTCACCACCACTGTCTGGGCCCAACTGTCCAGACAGATGTTTCTTAACTAGCAAAGAGTACACTCATTCGAGCCATGGGCTGCCAGTTTCTCCAGGATAATGCTATGAGAACTAATGTCAAAAGCTTTAGTGAAGTCTAGATAGAGAACATCCACAGCCTTTCCCTCATCCACTAAGCAGGTCACCCTGTCATGAAAGGACATCAGGTTGGTCAGGCAAGACGTGCCTTTCACAAACCACTTCTGGCTGGACCTAATGCCCTGATTGTCCAGTACATGCTGTGTGTTCTCGAGGTAGTATGTTCCATAACCTTACTGCTTGCTAGCAGCTGTAAGCAGGCAGTGCGGGGGAAGAAATGGAGGGGTTGCAATTAGTCTAAAACACTTCATCTTTGCCATTCCTTCCACTTCATACTTCTTCAGCTCCAGTGAAGGTAGCCTCCATCAGTGACAGCCCTCCGAGAAAAATCTCTTGCAGTGTGGATCCTTCATGCGACGGGATTCCTTCAGGAAATACACCTTCAGTGTGGATATATGTGTTCTCTGCCCTTGAGCTGCATCTCCTCATCTTCTTGGTCTTGGCATCTCCTCTGTGGTTTCTCACTTTTTATTCCCATTTTTCTCTCTACCAAGTGTTTTTTACCCTTTTTTTTTTTCCTCAGAGAAGTGTCACGTACACTGGTGCCATGAACCCATGGTGGCTGGGCTCAGCTGTGTGTTGCAGTGAGTCTGTTTTGGAGCTGGCAAGGGCCACCTGTGTCTGCCACAAGGCAACCCCAGTCTTCCCCCACAAATGCTGCCCGTGAGCAGCACCTTGATGCCTACACCCTTAAAGACAGCAAATGACTCTATTCAGACCTCTGCTACCACTATTCCACAGTGGTAGGGCTGCTTTTGGTTTAATTTCATCTTTTTGTTTTAGTGCTTAAACATTGCTTTATAAGAGTAGTTTTTATAACTATGGGCCTCATCAAAAGACATTGCTTTACATCTGGTAGATCGATGTGGGATGAGAATAGTGTTCATCTTTGTACTTTTGGTTTTCTTGGATATATGTGTAAACTTCTCTGAAAAGGAAATAAATATTGTGAGATGATAGCAGTATAGATTCTATGGTTAGCTTTCTTTCATTACCAAAATAGTCAAATGTTCAGAATGAAATTGATACGAAACATGTAGTATTATCTAAAGTAATTGCAGTTACACCTTTTCTTTCCACCTTTTACGCTTAGCTCTTAAGATCTTGAGCTTGACTTTTTGTTTCCAGTGCAGTAAATAATACATTGAATGTATTTTAAAAGAGACTTTTCTTAAAGTGGATACACGGGGAAAGGATTTTGTCGGTAGTATTTGATCCACTGTTTTACTTGCAACAGAGTCTTTGTGATAATGCTTTTCATGTTGTCTTGACTGCTGCAGCATTTCTCTGTTCTTGTTTCTGCCTTCTTTAATATTATTGCCAAGAGAAACTGGCAGATTTGGAGAGCTGTATTTTGACACATGTGAACTGCTAAAACTAATTTGCAGAAGTACAGAAATTGTGGGGATTTGGGGTGAGTGGGAGGAGGAGTTGTGTTTTGGGTGGGATTTGTTTTGTTTTTCATTCCAAGTCTGGTAAAATTTCTATGCTTTTCTCAGTGACTTATACTCAAGTCATGTTTTATGCATTTTCAGGACTCTCTAGTTCCTTTCCAAAAAGATTAACATGCAAAATTTTGTAAAATCTGTTAGCAGGTACTGCCTCTTTGATAGTTTCAGAAGGGAAAAGCCTACACTCACAGTTAAAGACAGTATTGTCTCCATCAAAGTTCTGGTTTTTCTTTGTTCCTGTGGAAAACTATGCTACCTTGTTCTACATCAAAACTATTGCCTAACTGTAAACTCAAAAATGTGTTCAAGTGAATGTTACCCCCAAATTCGCAGTTGGTAAACTCAGCCTTTGAGTATTGCTTCATTGTTTTCCACTGAATCTTTAAATTTCAATTTATGTTGCTGAATAATTATACCCATACCTGCGAGAAATAGTGTGTGGTGTCCACCGATAAGACTTAACTTGCTTTCAGCTGAAGTGAAAGGGGGCAGAGAAGCATCTTGGGAAAAAAGCTGAATTTTGCAAGAATTTCGGAGGTGTTTGTAGCTTTTCCATATGAAATATCTGGCAGTATGCAGAATTTGTAAAGGAAATATTAGACTTAATCTGATTTTGGCATTACTACTATTTTATTCAAAATACACAATGATACAGTCACCATCTGGTGTCTACGTAGACTGGCTCCTAGTACAGTCACAACCTATTATGGGAGAAGGATGTCAAGTTGCACTCTCTGCGTGGAGTGCACAAAATTATTCACATTGCCCTAATTATAGATGCAGACTTACATGACTTGTTAATGTATCACTACATTCAGCAAGTTAGCTTTTTACCAGTTGTATTTTTTACTTTTTGTTATCCCTGACCAAGCATCTGTGTCAGGGAGGTTTATATGAAGTGTCAGATACAAAGTATGACCCCCAATGAGCCATGAACAGCTATGCTTAAAGTAGAAACAAGTTTTTGCTTGCTGATCTGGTTTCTTCCATATGACTTAGAAGGTATCCTCAAAGTAGCTAGTTCCCCTATCATTGTAAGATTTCTATTATGTATGCATATATATTGGCATATATAATGCATATATGCAAATAAACTCTGAAATTCCTCAGCTTTGCATTTGCTGCTTGGGAAAAAAAACTACCCTGGTCATTGCATTTATTGGCATGTTGACAATTCATTCTTACTGCATCAAATGGTCATGTAATTTTACAGGAGACAGAGAAAAGAAGAAGAATTGAAGAAGCATATAAAAATGCTGTGACAGAACTGAAGAAAAAGTCCCACTTTGGAGGGCCAGACTATGAGGTACGAATTCTGCCTTTGAAATTTTTTAAAACACTATGACTTTTTCCTGTGGGACCCTGGCTGGATACCAGGTGCCCACTAAGCCTCTCTACTATTCCCCTCAGGTGGACAGGGGAGAGAGAGTATTATTAAAATCTTCTGGGTTGAGATAACTGAGTTGGACAGGGATAGGTCACTCACCGATTACTGACACAGGCAAAACAGACTCAACTTGGGGAAATGTAGCTTAATTACTAATCAAATCTCAAAACTACGCTTCCCTTACCCCTCTTTTCTTCCTGGGTTTAACTTTGCTTCCAAATTTTCGGCCTCCTAGCTGTGCAGAGAGAAAAGGAATGGGGGTTGTGGTCATTTCATCTCACATTGTCTCAGCCACTCTTTCCTCCTCACAGGGAGCACTCCTTACACTCTTACCCTTCTCTGATATGGGATTCCTCCCACAGGAGATAGTTCTTCATGAACTCATCCAACATGAGTCCTTCCCATGGACTGCAGTTCTTCATGAACTGCTCCATGTGAGTCCTTCCCACGGTATGCAGTCCTTCAGGAACAGGCTGTTCCAGCACAGGATCACAGCCCTGCCAGTAAACCTGCTCCAGCATGAGCTTCTCTGCATGGAGCTACAGGTCCTGCCTGAAGCCTTCTCCAGTGTGGGCTTCCCACAGGATCTCATAATTCTTTGGGCATCCACCTGCTCCAGCGTGGGCCCCTCAGTGGGCTGCAGGTGGATATCTGCTCCTCCATGGACCCTCCATGGGCTGCAGGGGCACAGCTGCTTCACCAGGTCTGCACCAGGGGCTGCAGGGGAATCTCTGCTCCAGCATGTGGAGCACCTCCTGCCCCTCCTTCTTCACTGACCTGGCACCTCCTGAGCTGTTTCTCTCATATACTCTGACTCCACTCTTCTGCAGCTGCAGTTCCATGGGGGTTTTTTTCCTCCCTGTTAAATACGTTATCCTAGAGGTGCTGCCATAGTTGCTGATGGATACAGCCTTGGGCAATGGCAACAGCAGGTCCATCTTAGAGCCTGCTGGCACTGGCTCAGTTGGACATGGGGGAAGCTTCTATCAGCTTCTCACAGAAGCCACCCCTGTAGCCACTCCAGCTACCAAAACCTTGCTACCCCAACCCAATACATTTTTGAGATTGGGTTGGTTCTCAGAGGGGGAAAGTAAAGTTTCACAAGCCAGTGCAAGTGTGATTTACAGGTGTCTTCATGCCACACTTACTTTTTCACCTTGGAAACTGAAACCATGAAGAATCTCAGTCCTTAATTTCTTGAAAGTGGAAGTACATCTTTACCATTCATGTTTTGCTTTTGTCTGAAGTATGTTTCTTACAGATATTTCTGTTGATTTTTTGTTATTTTATCATAGATTTGATACCACTTATATGTAACTGTATTGTACTTTCCCTTTTTATTGGTTCCGCTGTAGAAATAAGTAAAGCAAAAATATGAAAACTCTGACAGCAGAGGCAGTCCTAGAATATGAAGTTTAACTTCAATTAATTTTTAATTTGTGACTGCCACTTGAAATATCATGTCAAATTCAGATTTTAGGTTCCTTTCTTCTGTTAAATTGCATTTCATCAGCATTCTCCTCAGTGAGGTATTTAGTTCTATCCTAAGATGTGTAAAGAGTAATCATAAACCTTTTAAAGAGTATTCATAGAATGGTTTTGGTTGGAATGCACGTTAGAGATCATCTACTTCCGATCTAGTTCCCTGTCATGGGCAGGGACTCGACTCCTCCCACTAGACCAGGTTTCTCAACACTCCATCCAGCTTGGCCTTGAACACTTCCACAGATGAGGCATCCACACTAATGTAAGCTAATGCACCTGTAATAAAGTGTGCATAATTTTTAAGAGCTTGACCTTTTCATGTACATTAATCAAACACATTTCTACTTAAAAGTCATAGCCTGAGAAATAGTACTGTATAGATATTTAAGATATTTGATCTTAGATTAACTGTTGCCACTGAGACATGCACTGTAAAATAATAAAATAAATAGGAAGTTGGACTTTGTCTACTTGGTTGTGAACCGAGCTTCTTCTTCCAGGTGTCACTGCTGATATGCAGTTTGGGGATTTTTTTTTTTATTTGAAGGACTAGGTTGTTTTACAATACAGTAAAAGCAGTAAACCTAATTTTATGAAATTACCATTTTAATTAGTAGACTAGAGTTTTTAATCCTTGACTTAACACTACTTGCTCTTTAGTGTTAGCTGTTACTTCCGAGAATTTTCAGTAGAGATCCCAAAATGTTGTCTTCTCTTATTATTTTTTGAACGCATATCTGAGTATCAGTGCCTTAAGGCACTGAAATACTTGAAAGGAGTCTAACAACACAGTTATGTTAATAGATGTACTTTAATGACACAGTAAACATTTTTAAGAGAAGATATTTATTAATTAAACCCCAAATTTGGTTTCAAAGCATACTGGCACTATTACGCAGTTTCCTGGTTTTTTCTTCTTTACATAACTATAATTAAATTGTTGTTAGATGTAGACACTTCCTTTAACAAGTAAAGGTTTTCAGAGAACTTATAATCCAAGAATATTGGTGAAAATATTTGAGATCTATAGAAGAAATTTCCTTCCATCAGTTACATATACAATATAAATATGTATTTCTAATGTTAAATTGAAGCGGAACTTTTATGTCTGCAGAATTTTTAACTAGTTTTGTTTCTTATGCTCTAGGAGGGTCCTAATAGTCTGATTAATGAAGAAGAATTCTTTGATGCTGTTGAAGCTGCTCTTGATAGACAGGATAAAATGGAAGAACAGGTACTGATACTTGAAAATGATGAGCCCTTCCTGAGAGATTTCTGTGACTAAATACTGTGTCCTGAAGCTCTGGTTATTTTCTTCTGACACTGAGCAGGGAATTTCCCTTAATATTTTTACGATAAAATACTGTTGCTTAATGCTAATTTTGAGAAAGCACCTTCACAGCTTATCTAGAAAAGAATAGTATAAATGCTAGGTTTATTGAATTTCTCTAGTTCCTAATTCCTAAATACGTGTCCTTTATGTAAATTATATGTGACTGATGCCCTGTTAAAATGAAAATATCAAACACTACAGCTGTTCTCAAAATCTGAGAATCTTGGTCTGAAGTTTCTTTTTACTTTAGTGGTATATGGAATAGGAAAGACATTGTTCTGTTGATGTTTGTTTTCATTTAAAAATTCTGTAGTCTCTGGCTACTTCTAATTCTAATTCTGTAGTCTTCTGGCTACTAACTAATTTCTTGAATACACTTCAGTGACAACGATCAAAAAGGGATAAGATGCATTCTAGAAAATATATAGAGTATATGAAAAAGTATATAGAGAAAGTATAACAGCATATTAAATTGGGGGGAATAAGGAAGTGGTGCATCCTTTGTCTTAAAAGGGTTTACACTTAGGAATATAGTGAATAACAATGACTTGAGAATTCAAAGACTTTCTAATGGACCTGTAGTACCCAATTGAGTTTATCCTATGTTGGGATCTCTTAGCAAGGAGTAAAGGTTTTGAGTGATTGTGATAGTACTACATGAATCTTTACTGCTGCCAGTGTGTTTTCCTTAAATTAGAAATACACCTTGAAATTTCGATGAATTCAGTCTTCAGGCCCACTCACTGTGAATTCCAGTGGGATGACAGCTTCATGCCTGTCATGGACAGCATTAGTAGTTGTAGTCACTATGTAGATTGAGCATGACTCACTTTGTTTCACGGTCCACTCAGTAGCAGCTGACTAATAAGAATTAAACCTATGTTGTTGCAGTCCCAAAGCGAAAAGGTTAGATTACACTGGTCAACATCCTTACCTTCTGGAGATGCATATTCTGCTGTGGGGACTCATCGGTTTGTGCAAACGGTAGGATATTTATCCTGATCTTCTCAGAATAATGGGCTGGTCTCTGCTGTTTCTGTGTAATACTTTGTATGGGTAGATGAGATTTCTAGGTGTTTCTGGTAACTTCCAGTGGCCTACTCATCTTTGAATAAAGTGGCCAGAACTGAAGAAGGACTGCTTTTGTCTTGGCTCAAAAATACTGATTTGAGAACCTGTTTAGAATACCCTTTACTTGTATCAGGCTTATCAGACAGAAAATAAAGGAAAAATCCCAATTGGCTCACCCCAGTGTTTTGAAGATATTCATTGAATTGATTTTATTAAAAAAAAAAAAAAAACCAACACAAAAAAAAACAACAACAACCAAAAAACCACACCACAAAAATCCATTTGACTGCATCCAAATTGGTTGACTTTTTTTTAGTGTTACTGGAAACACTATGCTCCTGTCAGGGCTACACTGGGAGCATAATATATAATAGATGCATGAAACCAGCATTCGCTGCTGTGCTTGCTGCTTATGGTGCTTTTGTTTTCCTTTTCTTCATTATCTTGTGCTTGCAAGTTGGTACTGAACGCTCTGTTGTGCCTTTGTTCTGATTACTTGGTTTTTTCTTTGTCTGTCTCTGGTAGCCCTATAGTCGCTCTTCCTCCATGTCTTCCATTGATCTAGTCAGTGCCTCTGATGATGTTCACAGATTCAGCGCCCAGGTACTGTATTGATGTGTCAAGTGGGGGTTGCCTATCTTTGCTGTATTCCATCCTCTTCTCTAGAACCTGGGGGATTTTTTTGTTACATCAATCACTGCTTGCTTTAAACTAGGACATTGAGACAAACAAAGGACTTCTCTATTCCTATACTAAATGGTTGTCTTTCTTTACATCCAGCTTGCATGCATACCACTTGCGCAGAGGCCCAAATCTTATGAAACAATTTGATTTACTTCAATAGCTTTAATAAAAATGCCTGTAGATTGAAAATTCTGTATTTCTAGTTACAGTGAAAGTAGAATAACCCATGTTTTACAGAGACTGAAGATGGTCTTTGCTTCGGATTGAATGGTTTTCTTGCTTTTAAGTCAAAGATTTGATTTTTGTCCAAAGTGTTTATTTGTAATGATATTAATATACTGAATCTTTTGGTTCACTATTACCATTTTTTACCTCTGTGACTAGTTTGATTACCAGAAGGCCATTAAACAGGTTGACCAACAAGACTGTGGATATGACAAATCATACTGAAGAGTTTATATATATTCATTGTCCTTCAGAAAATAAGTCTGACATCCCAAATATAGGATATGAATATAGCCATATATGAATATAGCCATAATGACATGTTCCAGTAATGTACAAAATTACTTTATGTGCTTGCTAGGAAGATGATAGTGTAGAGTAGAATTAGATAAGTGTGTTCACGTGTTTGCGTTTTAGTCTCCAAAACAGTAGTTCGGATATGTTATTCATGCTATTACTTTCCTTCTGCTGTGGTCTATATGTGATTGTCAATATGGAGCTTCCTTCTGGGATCTGCTCTTTTGGAGGTTTTTTAAAGTATTAGCAAAAGCTCCAACCAATCTTTTTTTTTCAAACAGGAATGGATTTTTTTATTTTTTTTTTTAAGCAGAGCGTGGAATTTTATTACCTGCAGATCTTACTACCAGGTTCATGAGCAGGACCAACACTTAAGCACTTGCCTAGTGGACTAGAATTCCAAGACCTTTTGCACTCAGTTTATTTCTGAAATTTGAACTTTTTACAAAGGAAAAAGTATGCAAGTCCTATCGCGCAACGGTGATAGGCTCATCTACCTCTACTCCAGTAGCTGAGTTAGTTTTTTAAGTTGTTTTTACTTTGGGAGGAGGGGTAATAAAGTGAGGGGATAGTAAAGTAAAGGAATAATAAGAAATAGAAAGCGAGTTTGTTTACCAAGATAGAAAATAGTACTCTGTCGGGTTGTGGGTACAGAGATCATTCAGCATAAGGGAAACTCATATTTGCTGAGATACACAGGTGTCCTCATTTTCAACTCTTTCATGCCTGTGATTAGCATAAAACATTTCTGCATTCAAATGATAAACCTGAGTTGTGGAACACCACTGTGACTGCAGAACTAATCACTTAAAAACAAACCTGAGGTGAACCAAGTCCTTACCACAATTATGCAAATTGTGGTACAGTATCAGGACCAAATGGACTGGAGTAAAGTTGCTTTTTTCGCTTGCTGCATGGATTATACTACATGGAAGTTACTATGGAGTGCCTCCTAATCCGGTTTCAAGTTAATGGACTCACTACAGAAATTATTGGTATCCTCACATGCAGCCCCACCCTCCTAGTATTTTCCCTAAAACAAATTTTTGCCAGACCAACAAGTCACTCCACCTGCTCTGGAGTTTCAGTTCTACTGAACAAGACAACAGAGAGCATGATGAGAAAATCAGACCTTTTCATTCTACCTCCTCTATACTTTATTAAAAATGTATAAAAAATTGGCATCTGTCCCCAGGCTGACAATTTGCCTTTGGGAAGGCAAGCTAATATCTTGATTCTTAATAAATGTGACTTTTTTCCTAGACTTCATGTGAATGAAGGGAATTTTGGTATCAGTAAAAGGTCAAGTAGCAACTTGCAACCCTGTTTTTAAGACTGAGAAGTATGAACATGTATTCTGATAGGAGTTTGTTCTTCAATGCCTCTAGAAAGGCATTGATTTGTCTGCCAGTTGAGTGGGAGTTCAGATCACTTTCTTTTAAACATCTATCAGCTTTATCATAGTTGGAGTTTTTCTGAGGCCCTTTAAAGGGAAGAACTTGCCACTCAAAGTTCAGGTCAAGGCTGTATGGCATACAGATTGCAAGTATTTTTGCAGACTGTTCCTGTAGTCAGCTAGGAACCCAGAGGTAACAGTGAACCTCTCAGGTGGTGGAGAATCTGTGGATCTTGACTTACCTCTGAAATAGGTGCAGGTTGACAGATGGTGACCAGTGCATAGACTAAATACAGTTTGGACAGACAGTGTGTACAAGCAGGTTGTGTAAATACTGCATTTCCTGGTGAAGCAGGAGCCTGTTTAGATTTCATTCCTGTGGGTGCCTCTTTCTCTTCTTTCCTTGATATTTCCCTCATCCCTTTGGATTTAGGAAATAAAGCAAAAAGTAGCAAAAGACGAAAGTAAATGTATAAAGCATAGCTTTGTCCTTAATAAATTAAGAGGTGGGATAGAAAATACATAAGGGCCTGAAGGTATGGTAAGTAAGTGTTGGGAGCATGGCAAGGATTCCTTTCTTAAAGAAGTGTGACTTAGAAATAATAAATTAAATATTTAAGTAGCCCACATTCTTACTTGGTTTGTATTGTACTGTCATTGTTCCACTGGAAAAAAAAAAAAAAGAATAATCTTTTGTAGGAAACTTGCTACTTTTGTAGTAACTGGTAGCAAACGTTGGCTTGTCTTGAAGCTGAAACAGAAATCTTGGTAGTGCATTTTGTTCACTGAAACTCAAAAACAGAACACCCAAAACCTGGACTGATAACTTTTTCTTGCCTAGAGAAGTCTGTACTTAGTTAAAAGTAAGACAAACTAGGATTTCCATCCAATGGATTCTGTTTTTTCATGTTATGCTTTGAGAGTTTTATTTGATTCAATTACCTTTTTTCTTCCCGGTCTTAAGTGTATTGTACATAGTACAAACAAAATTACTACCTTAAATTAAAAATAAATAACATTTTTCAATTCCCTATTGTATAAAAAATTTATTATTATTTGTTTTGCTTTCTACTTGCTTAAGTATATGCTTTACGTATTTTACTGCACACTAGGCTTCATATTTTTGTAAATTGTGCTAAAGTGCCCTAAGGTTCGGACTGTTCATCGTGTGATTGTGCACTTCTTCAACTAATCTTAATCTTGGCCCATTAATTAATTTTGTTTGTAGTGCTTTTCCTAAAAAAAAAAAAAACAAAAAAAAAAAACAAAAAACAAACTTATTTCCAGTAGTTCAGCAGAATGATGTGAACCATGTGGTCTTTCTTGCTGTGACAGTAGTCATCTACCTTCTGGGTGGAAAAAAGTTATTAAAGTGTTTCCAACACTTGAAGCATTACACAGCAATGCATATCCTATGATTTTGCATCTGTTCTTATTTGGGGCGTTTGGAAAAGGGTGGGGAACCAAAGAAACAGAATAATATAGTAGATCTAAAATAAAAATCCACTTCCTGTCCCAATACCCATTTTCATGTATATTATATGGAATAAAAATTGAGGTATTCAGATAACTTGATAAAAATATAGCAAATATTTGGCCTTAAAAAAAAGGCACAAGGCTAGCTAAATAAGTTTTAAATGAACATTTTATAATTATAGAATCTCTGTACCATCATAATCCTTTGAGTGTAGGCATTTCTGGTTTTTTTCTAGCTGTCAACTGTGCAAAGATGCCATTGAAACAGAGCAGGCATTCTTTTCTCGTGACTGTTTTCTTCACTGCTCTTCCAATATGACTTTTGATATGCATTTGCTTTTTTAGAGCTTGTCAGTCTTCTTCCCTAACTCCATGCCTTTGTTCAGCTTTTTAAATGCTCTTCAGTGAATATCTTACAGTGCATTACAATTCCATTTAGAGATACCTGCAGTTCCTATCTGCTGAAATAAAGAACTGATTTAGGTAGAAGTCGTGAGATTTGACAGTTTGAAGGCACAAAGGCAGGATAGGAAGTACCCACAAAGAACGAAGTGTGCAACTTTTCTGGAAGTCGAATCAGGAATTTTGGCTTTTGTTTCTGAAGGCCAGTATTATTTTTTTGTTCTTTACCTAACAAAGAACTCTCTCATTCAAATTCAGCTCCTGCACAGGAATTGAAGTATTAACTTGTGACTTCTAATGCTGTACAGTATCTCCCCAAAAAGATGGAAGGAGTTAAAAATGCCTATTTTTTTTCCCTTTGCAGGTGGAAGAGATGGTACAAAACCACATGACATATTCCTTGCAAGATGTAGGAGGAGATGCCAATTGGCAGCTAGTGGTAGAAGAAGGAGAAATGAAGGTAAACATTTCAGGTTTGGTTAATTCATATAAGATGATACACTGTGAAGACAGATACTTCCAGTGTACATTTGGCGATGTTGTCTTTACAGCTGGATCCTGTGATCTTAAGGGTCTTTTCCAGCCTAAATCATTCTATGCTTTTCTAGTAATATTATCAATCAGCAAGTTATGCTGTTGAAACTTTTCTCTGGGAATAGCATTCTTTAGGTTGGGGCTGGGGTTTATGAGAGCTGTGGCTTCTAATATATTTATTCATACAAAATCCTGTGTAACTTTTGCAATAGCTTCATCTTTGCAGATTCCTTTCTCATTCCCTCCTACTTAAAGCTTGGTATCAAAGTACTATGTAAATTCTATGTACAGAAATAACAAGAGTAGCAAGCTACTGTGTTGGCTTCTCTCCTGTGCTTATGAATCCTTGCGGATGGGATAAATAAGGTAGCTTAATCATTTTTGGAGTAGAAACCTTAAAGTACTGGTATTTTAACATGAATTGCCACATCAGAATTTCTTCAATGGTCATTACCAGAGAACACTTTCATGTGATAGTCTTCTAGGTAAGTGGTTTGTTGGTTTGGGGTTTTTTAAACTGATTAAATTTAAACAGTTAAAACATAAACAGTTTTGACAGTTTCTGTTCTACATTTCTTTCTTTGTGTTTGGCTATAGGTATACAGACGAGAAGTGGAAGAGAATGGAATAGTTCTAGATCCTTTGAAAGCAACCCATGCCGTTAAAGGGGTAACAGGACATGAAGTTTGCCACTACTTCTGGAATGTTGATGTTCGTAATGACTGGGAAAGTAAGGAATTGGTTCTTCAGCTTTGCAGGTTTATCAGCAAGAGTAGTATTGATAGCATTGTCCTATTGTCTGTGTCTGTTCGCTGATGGATTTTTTTTTTCTCCCCCTCCCCTCCCTTCTTTTAGCAACAATTGAAAACTTCCATGTTGTGGAAAATTTAGCTGATAACGCAATCATCATTTACCAGACACATAAGGTAATAACACTTCATTTGCATACCTTACTCTGAGGCATGTGTGTTCCAGTATTATTCTGAATACTTCACTGGCATAACAACTTAAAATACTGTTCTGGACGATATTCCAGAACAAGTTCTCTATTAAACTGCAACTTCCATCAATTTTTCAAACTTTTCTTGAGGGCATAATTGGTTGTGCATGTGTCTGATAGAGCTTGTAGCAGCAAGTGAGGCTTGCTTTTAACATCATGATTATATCACTGCCAGCAAGGCCAGTAGCAATAAATAACCACTGACTACAAGGTTATTTATGACTACAAGGAAGACACCTACACCATCGTATCAGATAGTTTTTTGCAAAAATGCAGGTTACTGTTCACCACAATTAGTTGACAAACCACCTTGTAATGAAAGTGTTTTTAATTGTTGGTACAACTTTTATTCTTGTACCTTCTTTGTTTTTTCCCCCAAAATGGTTCTGGTGTCAGTTTATAAGAATGTTCATTTGAATTATAATCCAACAACTGAAATGTAAGGATTTAAAAAATTTGTAGGAATGAAATAGACAGATTCATCCTTAGTCTTGCATGTTTTTAAGTATTAGTATATTCAAATGTTAAAACAAATATTTTTCTTTGACAATTTTGACAGTAGTGTGATTAAGTTAAAACTACTTTAATACAGGACTCATAATTTTGAGTAAGACAGTTGTGTCATTTGTATTGGTTGTGGTAAAAGCCAGAACTTTTTTCTCCTGAGTTTCAGGAGTTTTCAACTGAGAAAAAAGTTCTTTCTCCTCTTTTTTTCCTGAGAACATTTTCTCAGGAAAATGACTTCTGTATATTTTCTTATATTGTCAGACATTTCACTTCTGAAACTATCTCTTTTATAGTAACAGTTTGCTATATCTGTCTTACTGAAGTAGTAGCTTTTTGAAGTAGTAATTGTTTTAAATACATCCCTCCTCTCTCTTTCTCTCCAGAGACATAAGTAACTGTAGATGCATCTCTATACATTTAACCATTACTACAGTTTGTAGCTGACGGGTATTAACTAAAATGCAAAACTGAGGTTGAGGGAACAGGAGGGGAACTGCCCCTTTCTGTTTTTTTAAATGAAAAATTAATTGCAGTTTGGCACTCTGCATTTCAAAGGCCTTAAAGTTTTGTCTTAATTTTTTTGTTATCAAGAGTAGCCAACCTGAAATTTCTATTGCCTACTGACAACAGCGGTGTTCTCTTTTAGTTTTGAAAATGAAATTACTAATTTGAAGATACTTTAACTTAATAATGTAACTGACCTGGTTAGCCTTGCTTGGTTTTTTATTTTAACTAAGGATAGTGAGTACTTAATTTGCAAATGTGGAAAAGCTTATGTTCAGGTGTTTCTCTGCAGAGAGTGTGGCCGGCTTCTCAAAGGGATGTGCTGTATTTGTCTGCCATCAGAAAGATACCAGCATTCAGTGAAAATGATCCAGAAACATGGATTGTGTGCAATTTCTCTGTAGAACATGACAGTGCTCCTGTAAGTATTATTTTGATTCTATGAAGTTCTAATTTTAAGGTAGTTTTTCTGTTCTGTGGCAATGCATTTGCAGTGCTAGTCTGAGGGAGATGGAGGGTTTCTACAAAAATATAGTTGATTTAAACCAGGCGATACAATGGTTTAGGCATGCCATTTGGCTCAGAATGCCTGATGAAGGCATTCTGAGCCAAAAGCTTTCTTACCTGATCTCTCAGTTGGGAGATCTAAGGTGTTTTAGCAGAATGGAAGCAAAATTTCTGGAGATGTGAAAACATTTTAAAGAATTGAGTTTTCTTCATATGGAATCAAATAACTCTTCAGTATTGTCAGACATGGGGATAGGCTTGTATAACTAGATATGGAATCTGTTAAACCTACAGCTTACACAGTTCTGCCTTGGTTCTGTCAGACAGTACCAGTGATTGTTTTCTTCAGTGTTTCTGTGATGAATACTATGCCATTGCCTGCTTACAAGGGAAAAGGTACTAACTGATATTTATAAACACTGATGCATTATTCTTTAGATGTTTCTTTATTTGTCACAATAATTGAAATAATTCACTGTATTAAGCAAGCAGAAACTTGAGATTCAGGCATTTCAGTTTAACCCTTTCCCTATTCACCATGGACCTTTCATTTCATTCACATTCATGTTACATCCGTGTAGTGCTAGAACATAAATTTCCAGAAACATAACTTTTGGAGTACCTTATACTTTATACTAAATTGTTAGCATTCAAGTATGCTGAAATAAACCTAGTTTGAAGTTTACAAATGTTTCTTTTTTTCTTTTTGACAGATGAACAATCGTTGTGTCCGTGCCAAAATAAATATTGCTATGATTTGTCAGACGTTAGTAAGCCCACCAGAGGGGAACAAGGAAATAAGCAGGGACAACATTCTGTGCAAGATTACATATGTAGCTAATGGTAAGTATAAAAGTTTTCAGTATTACATTAATGGTAGATGTTAATTTTGGGGAGTTCAATACTGGCACAAAAAAAAAAAAGGTTTTATGCCCTTTTCTGTTAAATCTATATATAGCATCACATTTATGTTCATCATGTTCAAAAGGTCTCAAATTAATGTGCTACATGAATTGGTGAATGGGATCATTCATTATGTGGTACTCTGAGAGGAATAAATGGAAGAGCTGTGTAGCTCAGTCCTAAGTACACAACCTTGGGGTGGAGGAAGGTGGGCAGAAATGCAACTGCAACTGGAATGAGCTGGCATAGCTTTTACTTCCAGTAATGTTACGTTGGGTTTTTTCATGTACTACTGTAATTTTTTTTTCCTCCCAATTCAACTCATTAGGCTGAAAAGCTGCCGATAGTAAAGATACAATTCTTATGCCCTGGTGCCAAGAAAGAGTAAAACGTTTTGTATGAAGATGCTTGCAAGCTATATAATCTAGTCTACATTTCTTAATTTTTTTTTTTAGCTGATAGAATCCTTGGTATAGACTGAAAAATTGTCAAAGCCAAATTGTATTGTTGCTGTACCCAGTATTTAGCAAGGTATTGCAGTATTGGAGATGCATACTTATTTTCTTCTCTCCCAGAGCTACAAAACACTTCGTAGCTCACTCTGCTTATTACTTTTTTAAATGTTTCCAGTTTACTTAAAAAGTACATTTTCACTGCTAAATTCTGAACTGTGACTATATGGGAAGTGATAGCTTTTCAGAAACATACTTTACCTGTGAATTGAAATGTAATTAAGGATCAGTTCAAATCTTGTTTAAATTGTTTATAATGGTTTGCAGGGTGTTGCCTATGTTGCAGTTCTGTGGGCAAAGGCAGTAATTACTGAAATGTTGATACTGATTTTGCTTTTTTGAAATAGGAAGTCACTCACATCTCTTTTCTATTTTGTTTTTTGGAAGCCCACAGAGAATATCCTCCTCTATTTGAGCATTTTTCCAAGACTCATCATATAGCATGTTTAATGTTTTCCAATTCTAATGGCATCATAGATGTGCAGTGACAAATAGAAAGTGCTACAACAAGTCTAGGGGCATTAAAAGAAAACTGCTGATGGTTATTTTTTCCTGTTACTTTAGGAAGAGTTGCAGGAGTAATGAACTAAAATTTGTTTTTTCAGCATTTAGTGGAGTTGCTTCATTTCAATGTCATTCTCCCTGTTTACTTCTAGTGAACCCAGGAGGATGGGCACCAGCATCAGTGTTACGGGCAGTGGCTAAACGAGAATATCCAAAGTTCTTAAAGCGTTTTACATCATATGTGCAAGAGAAAACAGCAGGAAAGCCTATTTTATTCTAGTATTAGCAGGTATACATACTTTTTAAATTCTTGATTCACTGTTTTAAATTTAGGCCAAATGGAACTATGCAATCTAGAAATATCTTAAATGATTAGCATGGCTTCAGTGCTTGTTTTTAGTATGCAATATATGTTTTTAAAACAGATGTGTAATTTGTGTGTACAGGCTACGTCAGGTTATTAGTGAAACTTCACTGACAGACCAACATGAATTACTAGAGTATTCAGAAGACTGTGACTTAAGTTTTTAGCCTTTCTGATGAACCTAAGGAAGAAAAAGGGTTTCCAGATGCTTTCTGAAGTCAATGGATATGCTTTTAATGGTATAGGTTATTGGGTAATCTAAAGTTGTTTGAACAGTTAGATGATGATGTGACATTAGATGAGGATTTCTTGATCACTTGGAGGCTGAGCCCCCCTTAGTGTTAAATAAAGCTTAGCCTAATTTATGTTAGTTTAGACACCTGCTGTGTATTTCATTTTCTGTAACTGTCATGTCAAATCACAGAATTCTGTTTAGTTGTGCTAGTGTTACAGCATCATTCAGTCACATCTGAAAATAAGTCTCTATCCTTTTTTCTATGTGTGACATAGGCTACCTCTGGTTTTGGGTTTTATTTATTGTGTCAGACTCCAAAAGTCTTAGTTGTTTCATTCAGCTGTAACAGGTATCCCTTTAATGATTCACAATTTTAAATGTAAATTGTTAGAGAGCTAGTGTAGGTAAAGCATTAAAAACATAGTGTCACAAGCCAACAGTTAACACATGACTATAGCAGTCCTGATGATATTTAAGGTGTTAAACAGGTTCATTATACCAGTAGTATATGAACTTTTCAGTGCTGTATTTTTGCCTTTGCTTGCCTGCAGCAATCAGAACAAGACTGGGTGAGCATTCCACGTTGGAGAAGTGACCATGCATAGAGCACTCCATGCTGGAACGAAGGATCTACAGTCTTTTATGGCCCAAGTTCTAGGCTTTGTATACTGAAGAGAAGAAGTGGTGAAACACCATGAGGCTGAATATTTAACAATAGCTCTCTCCTGCTAACTTTCTTGCTGAATCAGTGTGTAATTATAAATACATGTATTCATAACATGTATATGGCTCTATTTTTATTTGCTTGCTTTAAAAGAAGAGTGCATACAACTTTGAATCACCAACATGGGCTACTGTGTTAATTTTAAACAAGTTGTAGAATTTCATTGTCAACCTTCGCAAGATACTCACGCAGTTTTTGTGCATATGTGAAAAGCACAAGAGACAAATGCACATATAGCATACTGTATGTGCTTTATATGCACAAAAATCTGTGTGGTATTTTGGGGGTGTGAGAGGAGTGGCTTCAGTAAAACCTAGGTAACTTGTTGGTAGGTTTTGTTTTTCTTTGTATGATCACAGTTCATTGCTGCTGGTTTCTATAATGAATCATCTTGTTACATAAAATGCCAGTTAATAACTGAGGGCTGTCAATATCCTTCTGACTTTGCCTTTTCTATTGTCTTACTCTTATGACGATCTTTAGTTCTGAAGGAGTAAGAGTGTGAAAAGCTTTATTTTTTTCAGATATCTTTATATTTCTATTGTATTTTTTAGTTATGTAATATGTGCTACAGAATTTTTGTTATTAAACATGATCCAGAAATATCTAGAAAGATTCTGTATGAGAGGGCAAGAGACTGCCTAAAACCTAGCAGACATCTGTCCATGCTATATGTCAACTATTTCTTGCATGATATCCGGGGCTTTCCCAAAGCTGTGAGAAGGTACACTATAATATTTATTGAAGTAATTTGGATTACATAAAACAACATTCCCAGTCTAGATTGAGGATGAGTACATTATTTTCAGATCCTGCATGTGTTTTCCTCATCTCAATAAAGCTGTGCTATGAGGTTCATGTAGAAAATTATTTGCCTCTTTATCAAAAACCCATCAGAGCTATAAGAATGCATAGTTCTTACTGGAAAGTTCCCTTTAGCTGCTGTGAAAATTTAGATGTTTGCCTGCCTTTGATTCTGGAGATACTTGTTAGGAGAGGACTGTGTTGGGCAAGTACTGACTATGAGGTCTTTTATCCATGTCCTATAGTTGGAAACTCTTCAATGTTTCACTAAACTGTATCTTGAGGAAAAAAGTTTCAGATACATTTTCTTCAAAAGAAAGCTGAAAGTCAAATTTATTTGATATAGTGTGCTAGGTGCCTGAAAAGAGATATAATAAAGTGACTTAGTGAAGATTTGGTAAATGATTCAATGTGATCTGCACAGTGTTGAAAATCTTCTCTCTTCATCTTCTCGGAAATGAAGAGATGAAACCGTACCTAACACGATTACACACGCATGCAGATTTCATGCTCCATAACTCTTCCCTTTTTATTTGCCTTTCTCTAATGGCGTGCATGGAATATGCCTTATTACAGAGTTATTCTGTTCATTTGAATATGTAGAAAAGTGCCTACATGGTAATACTAGTAAGGCAAATAAGATGAAAATTTCTATGTGTTTACTATATCACCAGTGAGCATTTTATATACCAATGTTAACAAACAAAATCTTATACCTCAAATGTACTTCATCTTTTTACAGTCAACCAAGCAGTGGTACATTCCACCATAGCCACTGATGGGTACTTAAAAAAAACAAAAAGTCCAAAATATAAAGAGTTTAAGTCCTTATTTGCCGTTTCTGGTAATTGTTGGAACACGGGCAGGTTTATTAATTTAATAGGATAGCTTTATTTTACAAAGGTATGGAAAGTTTACAAAGCAGTATATAAACTTATATCATTAGTTGCATTTGCACTAAATGTGATGTACTTTTGCGATTTATTCTGTAAATAAAATGACACTACAGATACTATTTGTAAAGAATATGTTTTACTTTTAGATAAAGGCATTGGTACTTCACTGTAGCTAGCCCTGCCCAATCAGATTTGTAAGAGGCTTTTTAAAGACTATGGAAGGAGTTAGATGACTGAGAAATCATTATTAATGGACCTCTCAAAAAATAATATCAAAAGGCCTCTCAGATTGTCCTTGTGTGAGTAGCCATTAGATCCTTTCTTCTGGAAGAGATGTTGCTTTTATGGTTTTATACAATTTACCCTATCTCGTGAGCCCATCCCTCTTGTCAGTCACTGCCACATCTGAGTGCTCTGAGTTAATTTCTTCCTGTTAACAGATCAAGAGTGTTTATGCAGCTGTGGTGGTCTTTGCAGAAACAGCTTCTGACTGTAGAATGGTTGTTCTGTAAGCTGAACCAATTCAAAAGGCTAAAAATGCAGCAATCTTCTCCATCAGATATTGTTCTCTGGATATCTGCATGTTTGGATAATTTGGATGTCGCCAAACTAGTTCTGAAGGACATGACTTGAAGAACTTGTACTGGGAATGAAGATGAGATGGTCGTTGTTACTCTGTCTGAGAACCTTAAAATCTTTGACAAATTAATATGTGAAAAATGTGATGCACTTTGAAAAAACCTTACCTTTTACTTAATTGGGCTGAGCTGGCTTATCTGAAGTGGTGCAGATTCTCTTTAATCAGATAGTCCACCTGTATTTTTGTCAAGTTGTACAGATGATGCTGTATTTGAATTGCCACTGTTCATTTACAGACTTAAAACATGAATCATATTTTTGAGTACCTTGAGTGTGTAGAGTTGTAACTGTTCTATTATAGCTTTATGATCCTAATGATAAGTTTTAAAAATTAAAAAGTTGGCTCTTACATGTTACAATCACAAATTTAAAACCAGTATTTAAAAGGTAAAAGTATTAAAAATTATGAAGAAAAATCTTGGCTTCTTGTTATTTTTAACTTTCCAATGTTTGGGGAAACTTACTTAAAATATTTTACCTTTTAACCAACTTTTAAATCATGAATAAAGTTATATACAATATTCTAGTGCATGGAAAACATTTAACAGGAAAGCAGTTGACTTGTGTTACTGAGATGAAAACCTGAATGCCACATTAGTTTATACATTGAGAAGTTCATTTTGTGTGAGCAACCAGAGGGGTGTTTAAAGGTACTTCTGTACAGTGTAGTCATAATTAGAGCAGTTCCAGAGTATGTCAGTTCTTCATTTGGACAGAATTAACAGGATTCTGGGAACTTCATGGGAAGAACAGTGATCCAGGACTGAGATGTGCCAAAGGGTAAACTTGTGGCTTTTCCAAAGTAAGAATAATTTTTAGTAACTAAGATGAGCTTCCACAAGCAAATTTCTTAATAGTAGAAATAGGTGGTGCCTAATGGATCAATTGCAATCCTACCCTTATTTGTTACACAGTGATTTCTACTTCTTTATATAGCAATCAGTAAAGTTATAGAAACCTTACAGATATGCAAGACTGGAGGAACAGCTTGAAATAACAGAAGACATTACTTGCACAGAAACAAAACTTAACCTTAAGCTTGGCTGTATCAGGTGTCATGTAATACAGTGCAAAAAATAGAGAGTCCTGAGGTAACCTCTGACCTTGAAGAATATTTTACCTGGCAAAAATAAATCCCCCAAATTAAAAAAAAAAAAAAAAAAGGCATATTTTACATTCCTGGTCCCATAACTTACATGCATATTTAAAAACCACATACTTCCCAGTAAGGCTGAGCATTTCTGTGTAACTACAATATAATTTGACCCTGGATGATGAATGATAATTAGGGTTATGCCATGCGTATTACTAATGCTAATAATCTTTAGTCTCCACCTTCTATAAGCTAGGTTTTATAGGAGGAGAAAAATATATTTATTAGTTAGAAGAAAGGGACACACTTTGAGCATTAGCTACCTGAAAGTGTCCTCAGCTGTAGCCCTTGATGTAGTAAGCTGTCCTCTCTGCACACCTGCCTCTTCTATGCATGGACTACAGCCAGAATAAGGAAGCCTGGTACTGTGGATTGCTGCAGTTTTCAGGGTTTAAACTAATTCTCCTTAAAAAGAACATTTTTAAAATTATTATTAGTTTTGGATCAATCGTCAGACGTACTGTTGTTCACAGGACTTCCTAAACTTTTCTGTGTCAAGAGACAAGCCACAAATTGTACAAGTCTATGGCAAGTGATTCCTAACCAGTGCTAAGAGTGGCAAAATATGACAACAGCCCTGAGGATTCCCACCTGCCGGGGTAGGACTGCAACTCAACCATGGAGCAACCTGGCACATGGAGCTCCTCAGAAGTTATGCCCTGTATGTGAAGGAATTCCAGCTTGGAGGCACAGGATAGAGTGGTGTCTTGGTGAGCGTGGCTCATGCCCAAGAATGAACAGAATTGTAGGTGTGTTTGTACCCTCCAGAAAATACTTGCAGTCTAGGTAAGGAGCAGTCACGCTGGTGACGCCTCACTGCTGCCCTGCGGGAAATCACTGCTCTGTCTTCAGCCTGAGGGTGCTCAGGTACCATCCGCGTCCCGAGTGCTCCCCACGCCCCACGCTGGAGCCTGCAGCAGTGGCCTGTTAGCGCTGATCTAGTTCAAACTGCAGCTGTTCACTTCAAAAGCTTTCAGGGTTTTTCTGGGAGTGGCCCCTGCCTTTAGTTGTTATATAAAGCACTTGGGGTGCTTTAGGGTGGCAACATTTCTGACTGAGGTTGGTACATTTGAGCAGTGGGTAAAATGGTTGTCCCTGTAAAGAACCTGAGAAATTTAAATTAGCTCCTTCATCTTTCCCGACCTTTTTTTGCCTGAACTATATTTGAAAACTCTCAAACTTAATTCAAACACTGAATTATCACTGCAATACTAGGGTAACTAACCATCCTGCTATCAAGAGAGGTGCTAAACGAAATCATCAGTAGTTAACTAGCAGCTGCTAATTTTTTGTAATAAATTTTTAATGAAAAATTGTGAATAATTTAATAAGAAGGACTTAACATCTCAGTATTCAATACAGCTGTCAGCTGTGAGACATCCAATGATAAAAAGTACCTTGTAATTTACCTTCTTATTAAGACTGCCCTATCCAATTCCAGTGAAAATAATGGAACACTGTTAAAATATGTGAAAACCACTTGCAAATGTTAATATTACTAGATTTTCTTCCACTTCTAACTTTGGTTGTATCAGAAGAAACAGCTTCCCTAACAAGCAGCTCTTCCTGCTGCATAAGCTGTAGTAAAGAGGTGTACAGTTGCTCTTTTATACTGCAATTTCTGTGTTTCTGCTTGTGCTAAACAGCAATTCCTGCATTAAAAGATATTAACTTCATCTATTACTGAAAAGAAAAATTTTGGATGATTAGGAAGGATACACAACTGGTGTTCTAAAGGAACTAAAGACAGCAATGGGATGTGGGTACACAGAGGGATGAATTTCAGTAAGTTTGACATTTTTAGGTGTTTAGGCAATAAGGGTTTTTAAGGTATCTCCCCGCATGAGAAGGAAAACTATCACTATTAACACTTCTGATTTTTTGAACAGTGCTAATTCAAAGTGTTCACTTTTCTTCATATCCACAAGTGAAGGAAAAAGCCACTCAGTAATTTCAACTGACAAAACCGATATACAGTACTTTATTCCCCTCTCTTTGTTTTGATTTGCCCTCAAAAAGCTTTTTAGAAAAACATCCTTTTCTGAAACACTTACAAAACCAGTGCCTTAATCGCCCAGATTTTCAATCACATTAGTCTTTTGGGGTCAATTTTCTCCAAGTGCACTAGAGGCTTCAGCTGCTCAGCAAAGTTCCTCATGTCATCAGAAACAATGTCCTGCCCTGCTGGCGCGACCACGTTGAGCTCCACCAAGTAGGAGAGGGAGAGCGGCTCAATGCTCTCCGTGTTTCCGGGCATCAGGATGCGGAAGATCTTGTACACCACTATCTTCATGATGCCTTTGCGGAACACGTGGCCTTTGGCCACGAACTCGTGGTCCATGCGGAAGCCCATTTCCACCAGGAAGTCCGTCAGGTTGTCGGACGTGGCGATGTCCACGCAGTTGCGGACCAGCGCGTGCCGGTTCTTGTCGCCTATTTCGGGCTGTCCCAGATACCGCAGGTGCCAGGGCATGCCGCTCTTGTCCATGGAGCGCCGGGCGCGCAGCACGAAGGGGCTGGCCTGCTGCCCCTTCAGCAGGAACACCATCTCGTGGTCCAGAAAGGTCTCGGGCTCCATGTTGTCGCACAACCCGCGCAGGCGGTGCAGGAGGCTCTCCAGGCTCTGGTCCAGCACGCTCCCTGCGGAGACAGCGCCAGAGTTATCGCCT
>VZRF01012736.1:38813-50337 GCA_013396875.1 Vireo altiloquus | reverse complement strand
GGCGGTGCTGGGGGCGGGGTCTAGGGACGCCCCGCCCCCGCCCCTCACACGCTCTGGGCGGGTTTGGGAGGCGGAGCACGGCGCTAGGACAGACGGAGGCTCGGCCTATTCCGCCTGCGCTTGGCCTGCCTCGGCTTGAGGGTGGTTGAGCGCTGGAACAGGCTCCCCGGGGAGGGTGTGGAGTGTCCTTCTCTGGAGCCGTTCAGAACCCACCTGGATATGTTCCTGTGTCACCTACTCTGGGTGACCCTGCCTTAGCAGGTGCGTTGGACTGGATGATCTCCAACAGTCCCTTCCAAACCTAATGATTCTGTGATTCTGTATTTCTGTCTTTTATTCTAGTTTGCTCAAAGCAGGGAATCGGGAGGTAACCCATGAAAGGCTGGCTCTGCCATCCCCAAACCTCTACGCTATTTATACCTTTTAACAAAGACATCAGCATTTGTTGGCTGTAAGTTGTATAACTTTTCTACTTATTACTCAATTAAGTAATTAAGTACTCAAACCCCTATTTGCTAGTTGTATCTCTTGCTTCTCCGAGAGAAGAGTCCTTTTAATCTGCAGGCATGGTTGTTCCCTTCCTTTGGGTCGGTGTTCGGTGGTCAATGAGACAGTGGTCATGGTCATCCCCTGCTGGAATTACCTTCCCTCAGTTACTGCCCAGTCCTGCTGACTTCACTCCTGGCTGCTCTCATCCAGAGAGCCCATTCATCTTGGGATTGTCTTCTCTTTTCCTCAACAGATAAGACAAGCATGCGACATTAACAGTGCAGTTGTTTAATCATAACTCTTCGGCTACTGATTAACAACTACTGATTAACAACTGAAAAAAAAACATTGCAAAGTTTGGTTCAAATCTTGAGGAGCTCAAATCTTGAGGGGCCCAAATCTCAAGGGGTTCACTGGTAGCCTCACCCCAGCGCAGGTGGCACAGTGGAGAAGAGTGGGAGGCCAGTGGGCAAGACCAGCCCTCAGGGGTCATCCTGGCTGCTCCCACAAACCTCCACAGGGAGAGGTGGCACATGCAATTAATTCTGTGTAAAATTTCTCTCAGAAATGTTCCAATCTGTCTCTCACAGCAATAGCAAGGGAGCCAAGGCTCTGGGGTGTTGTGGGCTGGGCTTCAGCTCCTGCAGCACCTTGGGTTTAAAATTATTGACAGGGGTGCAATGGACATGATCCATAGATTTGGAAAGGCAGAAATCTCATCTGAGCATGGCAGAGTGCACACCATTTCTAGGCAGAAAAGCCTCTGTTTTGAAAATGTAGTGGAAAAGCCCAGTATGTACCAGCTGAATTTGCTCCTATCACTCCCCAAAGTAGTTATAAATCTGACCTTTCTTCTAGCAGCTTTTTGTGTAACAAACGTTTGTGCCACTCAGAAAGTGAACGATATGTCTGTCTTTCCTTTATCAGTATCTACACAGCCGTAGTGTCCCCTGCCTCCTCACAAAAAATTATATAAATACTGGTACAAACCAAAGACCTGCAAATGAGAAATGGCATAATCGTGCCCTCCCAAGGCAGTAATGGTTTCTGTCACCCCTGATATATCAGAGGTAGTTTGGAGTAGTGCCAAGCAGGGGTGATCTGAGGGATGCAGTGCAATCCATGAGGGGAATATGTGTATTCACATAGGAGGGAACCACGCCCCAGGGAGCCAGCACAGTGGACACACATTGTACATACTCCCCAGATTGCAGATAAGAGGCCTGTTGAAATAAAGTAAGAAAATTGTCAACAAAAGGTTTGAGTAATGCTTTAAATGCTGCTTCCTCAGCTTCAAGAAGCAAAAAATATATTTTCTCCTATATACGGATCAGCTTTAATTAGTGTGGTCATCAGACAGTTAGCATGGCAAAATTGATATCGAGAAAGATACCTAGGAAAAGTAAAAATGAGTAAAAAAGCATTTTAGCATTTCACAAGAGATTATTTCTGAGGTTCACTTCTCTCTGCGGTGATCCAAATTGCCTCTTCTGTCTAGCTGAGCTGCATAATAGTGTCAGTAAAAATGCCTGAAGAAACTTAAGAGGATGACCATTTTCTGTCTTGAAGTACAAATTCTTCAAAATTCCACAGCTGCAGCTACCCTGAGTGGTTTTGCTCCACAGTCTGAGAAGCTATGCAGTGGTGCAATCCAGAAAATAAATATTGTCCCAAGATGGTCAACCCCCTGTAGTTCTGGAAAATATAGATGAGCAAATGTGGCTTTCCCCCACAGCCGCAGCATCTCCAAGTACCCTCACCAGCAGTGTAAAAGGCAGCGTAGTCCTGCAGCTGAGCTCCTTGCCACTGTGGGCTTGGAAGCTCTGTGGTGCACCTACATTCCTCAAAGGTATCCTACAGAACCTTTTTCTGCAGCTGTTGGAGATAAGATGCAGCAGACACCGACAACAGATGGTCAGACAGATGGAGGAGGTGGAGAGAAATAGAAATGAAGGGTAAGCATGTTATTCCCAGCCACCTCCCTATGTTCTGTTCAGCTCCCTTGGAAACCCATCTCACTCACCTGTCTGTGTCAGGGAAATGGGATGGATGCCCATGTGGGACCAGGCCTTTATCTCAGGTCTCTGTCACATGTCAAGTGCTCAGAGCAGAGCTCTGCAGGGAAGGCTCAGGTGAAATGAGTGATCCAGCCATGATCACATTGAAATAATACCAGCAGAAGGGAGGGTCAGCTAGATGTAAGCAGGATGTAAAAAAGGGTTTTTTCTTCCCTGTTACTAAAATTCAGAATTTTTTCTTTCTCGTGTCTCAGACTTGAGGTCCAAATCCAATTTTGTTACATCTATCAATCAAAAATGCTTTCAGATTAAGCATACAGCACTCTCCATTGTCACATGGTAAGTTAACAGCAAAAAGTCTTCCACCCCACAAATCTCTGTTGGAGCTTTTTGAAATTAATGCAAAGAGTCAGAGAATCATTTAGGCTGGAAAACACGTCAAAGTCATCAAGTTCAACCTATGACTGAACACTACCTTGTCAGTTAGACCATGGCAGTAAGTGCTGCATCCATTTTTTCCTTAAACACCTCTGTTGATGATGACCCTACCGCCTTCCTGGGCCGCCCATTCCAATGCTTGACAACCTTTTCAGTGAAGAAATTCTTCCCAATATCCAACCTGAATCTCTCCAGGTGCAGCTTGAGGCCATTTCTTCTTTTCCCGTCACTGCTCTCCTGTGAGAAGAGNTGTTCCAATCTGTCTCTCACAGCAATAGCAAGGGAGCCAAGGCTCTGGGGTGTTGTGGGCTGGGCTTCAGCTCCTGCAGCACCTTGGGTTTAAAATTATTGACAGGGGTGCAATGGACATGATCCATAGATTTGGAAAGGCAGAAATCTCATCTGAGCATGGCAGAGTGCACACCATTTCTAGGCAGAAAAGCCTCTGTTTTGAAAATGTAGTGGAAAAGCCCAGTATGTACCAGCTGAATTTGCTCCTATCACTCCCCAAAGTAGTTATAAATCTGACCTTTCTTCTAGCAGCTTTTTGTGTAACAAACGTTTGTGCCACTCAGAAAGTGAACGATATGTCTGTCTTTCCTTTATCAGTATCTACACAGCCGTAGTGTCCCCTGCCTCCTCACAAAAAATTATATAAATACTGGTACAAACCAAAGACCTGCAAATGAGAAATGGCATAATCGTGCCCTCCCAAGGCAGTAATGGTTTCTGTCACCCCTGATATATCAGAGGTAGTTTGGAGTAGTGCCAAGCAGGGGTGATCTGAGGGATGCAGTGCAATCCATGAGGGGAATATGTGTATTCACATAGGAGGGAACCACGCCCCAGGGAGCCAGCACAGTGGACACACATTGTACATACTCCCCAGATTGCAGATAAGAGGCCTGTTGAAATAAAGTAAGAAAATTGTCAACAAAAGGTTTGAGTAATGCTTTAAATGCTGCTTCCTCAGCTTCAAGAAGCAAAAAATATATTTTCTCCTATATACGGATCAGCTTTAATTAGTGTGGTCATCAGACAGTTAGCATGGCAAAATTGATATCGAGAAAGATACCTAGGAAAAGTAAAAATGAGTAAAAAAGCATTTTAGCATTTCACAAGAGATTATTTCTGAGGTTCACTTCTCTCTGCGGTGATCCAAATTGCCTCTTCTGTCTAGCTGAGCTGCATAATAGTGTCAGTAAAAATGCCTGAAGAAACTTAAGAGGATGACCATTTTCTGTCTTGAAGTACAAATTCTTCAAAATTCCACAGCTGCAGCTACCCTGAGTGGTTTTGCTCCACAGTCTGAGAAGCTATGCAGTGGTGCAATCCAGAAAATAAATATTGTCCCAAGATGGTCAACCCCCTGTAGTTCTGGAAAATATAGATGAGCAAATGTGGCTTTCCCCCACAGCCGCAGCATCTCCAAGTACCCTCACCAGCAGTGTAAAAGGCAGCGTAGTCCTGCAGCTGAGCTCCTTGCCACTGTGGGCTTGGAAGCTCTGTTGTGCACCTACATTCCTCAAAGGTATCCTACAGAACCTTTTTCTGCAGCTGTTGGAGATAAGATGCAGCAGACACCGACAACAGATGGTCAGACAGATGGAGGAGGTGGAGAGAAATAGAAATGAAGGGTAAGCATGTTATTCCCAGCCACCTCCCTATGTTCTGTTCAGCTCCCTTGGAAACCCATCTCACTCACCTGTCTGTGTCAGGGAAATGGGATGGATGCCCATGTGGGACCAGGCCTTTATCTCAGGTCTCTGTCACATGTCAAGTGCTCAGAGCAGAGCTCTGCAGGGAAGGCTCAGGTGAAATGAGTGATCCAGCCATGATCACATTGAAATAATACCAGCAGAAGGGAGGGTCAGCTAGATGTAAGCAGGATGTAAAAAAGGGTTTTTTCTTCCCTGTTACTAAAATTCAGAATTTTTTCTTTCTCGTGTCTCAGACTTGAGGTCCAAATCCAATTTTGTTACATCTATCAATCAAAAATGCTTTCAGATTAAGCATACAGCACTCTCCATTGTCACATGGTAAGTTAACAGCAAAAAGTCTTCCACCCCACAAATCTCTGTTGGAGCTTTTTGAAATTAATGCAAAGAGTCAGAGAATCATTTAGGCTGGAAAACACGTCAAAGTCATCAAGTTCAACCTATGACTGAACACTACCTTGTCAGTTAGACCATGGCAGTAAGTGCTGCATCCATTTTTTCCTTAAACATCTCTGCTGATGATGACTCTACCACCTTCCTGGGCAGCCCATCCCAATGCTTGACAACCTTTTCAGTGAAGAAATTCTTCCCAATATCCAACCTGAATCTCTCCAGGTGCAGCTTGAGGCCATTTCTTCTTTTCCCGTCACTGCTCTCCTGTGAGAAGAGACCAGTCTGTATGTTTCTACAAACTCCTTTCAGGCAATTACAGAGTGATAAAGTCCCTCCTGAGCCTGTGGACTAACTTTAAAGCACTTGTTTAAGATGCAAGTGGTTAACAAATTCAAAGCTAAATTTCACTTGGGATCTCATGGGACTAATAGCTCATACAGCATGAGTAAGTACATTTTAAAGGGGCTCACAAACTTCTTTCAGCTTCTTTTCCCAGGAATTAAAAGGGCAAAAGCTCCTGAAACCTCAGAGTTTGCAACTTGCTCTGCTTTGGCAGACTCGCAACTTCCATAGAGTCCCATTTGTCAATGACATTTTCTAGGGTTTAGAGGGCAGTCTTAATAAAGTACCTTAAATAGCATATAAAGTTATTACTTTGTATTCCACTCTTTGCTAGCCTTTTGGAAGAATTATGGTGGGATAGCCTTGGCAAAGAATGAAATGCTCACCATCTATTCACCTTAGAAGAAAAGTAGATTGAGGAAGCTCATGGGTCAAGAGAAGGACAAGAAGATTGCTCCCTGGTTTTTGTCATGGCAGAACATTCTTGACATGTGGAAAATCAGTTTGTTGCTGATTTAAAATAATGGGAAGTTAATGGGAGACAGAAGGACAAACACTAGCACAGCTTTCTTGCCCTTCTTCCCCAGCTCAACTTCATTCCTTCCCTGTAGGCTCTTCTACCAAGAATCATAAAATCATTAAGGTTGGGAAAGACCTCAAACCTCATCGAGTCCAATGGTTAGCCTAACACTTCCAGGTCCACCACTGAACCACGTCCCTGAGTGCCACATCCCCACTTTGTGTAGCGTTTCTGGGGTCAGTGATATCACCACTTGCCAGGGCAGTGTGTTTCAGTGCTTGTCTGCCCTTTCAGTGAAGAACTTTTTCCTAATATCTGATCTAGCCCTGCCCTGCTGCAACTTGAGACTGTTTCCTCTTCTCCTGGTGCTTGTTACCTGGGAGAAAAGAGCAACTCCACCTGGCTACAGCCTCCTTTCAGGCAGTTGTAGAGAGCAATGAGGTCCTCCCTGAGCCTCCTTTACTGCAGACTGGAGAGCCCCAGCTCCCTCAGCTGCTCCTCACAGGACTTGTGCTTCAGACTCTTCATCAGCTCCATTGCCCTTCTCTGGAATCACTCCAGTACCTCAATGTCTTTCTCACAGTGGGGTACAATCACTTCTCTCAGTTATGTAACAGGCAGTTCATATCATTATTTCATTACATAATTTTGAAAAGTTGTTGAGAGAATTTCAAGGTTGGAATTACTCATTAAGTGGTTTTCTGTGTTTAGCAGATAACTCAGGGGCTGGGTTGTATGTCAGTAGTTGAGGGACCATCATAAACAAAGGGACTACATTATGTTACAGCGTAGAGAAAACCGTAATAAACATCAGGTAATTAATGATGTACTATCAGCCTCTACTAGTAATGCACATTATGATATATCCCTCCCCACCTCGCAAACAGAAACAGTTTCCAAGTGAGATATTTCATTGAGCTGGCTAGCCTGGTGGCTTCCAGACTTGGCCCCATTCCTAAGTTTATATCTCCAAAGGAAAAACTAAAGTTGCATGTAGATTTCTATGCTATGTGCCTGTGTTCCCTGGATTTTAAATAACAAATGTAGGGTGCATTGTTAAATATTAAAAGAAACTGCTGTGAGGAATTAACTTAGAATTTTCAACTCTTCAGACTTACTTACCCGGGAACAATTTTCATATGGGAAAACCAAAATTATCCTACAGAAAGTACAATTCTGTTTATCCAGAAACTCTGCCAACAGTGGTGTCACTCCATGCGCCTGATAACCTGCCCTTTTTTTTTTAAGAATTAAGCATATTTTAGAGCCAGTATTCCCAAAAGTTGAACTAATTTAAACTTCTAATGTTGTTAAACGACCTGCTCACACAGAGCTATGCCAGCTCTCTCATAGAAAAGGTGGGGCATGAGATGGACTGCTCTGTGTACTGTTACAGTTGTACGTGGCTTGTTTCAAGTACCTTTTTAAAAAAGTTTTTACCCTTGGCAGCATTGTTATACCTATGCATAAACCCATGCATTGGGTGCTTGTGGGCTTTGGGTGAAACACTGACAGGACAATCAGTGCTAGGCAAAAGGATGTAGCAACATTGCCCCGTTGTTTTGAGGGTGAGGGAACTTTTTTAGGGCAGCTTTATGCAGTGACAGCCTCCATGGAAGACCATGTCTGAGAATGTGGATTGAGGATAATGCATACCTATACTGTAGTATTGTCTTCCATTTGCTTTTGGAGCCCAGCAGCCCATTAGGCAGAGGTAGGAAACAATTTGGCACACTGTGTTGTGGTACCAGGTGCAGAGCTAGAAGCTACAGACTGGTGTGTCTTGTCTTGTGCTAAGCATGATAGACCTGGCCTAATTGTTGTCCTTTACTCAATGGTCCTAGGAGAGATTGGTAACTGGCAGCATTTTTATAGCATGGTTAATTTCATCCTGGTGTTCCAGCTTGTGAAAATGGACTGACCTTGTAGAATTCTTCTCCAGAAGAATAAAGTAAGGGAGAAATTATTTATTGTGAGGATACTGAGATTCTGGAACACGGAAGTTATGGCAACGTAATTTTTTCCATTCTCCTAGTGCTGCCTGGTGTGGAAATTAATCACCACAAGGAGGAGAAAGGCAACAGGGCTGGCTCCTGTTGACACCCAGGTTGTGTCTGGTGTATTGTGTCTATGGGAAAGGCCTCCAGGAGTTTACAGGGAGAGGAAGAGAACTGCATCGTCTGTTTCACTATGTGCCATCAGGCCCACAACAGGAAGGAAGAACCCTGAAACATGTCAGGTCCATCAGGCTGATGCTTTTTTAGCCTGTGGGCTTGGCAGGGTTGGGTTTAGAGTTGGACTCAATCTTACTAAAGGTCTGTTCCAATCCAAATGATTCTGTGATTCTCTGGTCTAGTGGAGGTGTGCCTGCCCACAGTAGGGGGGTTGGAAATTAATGCTATTTAAAGTCCCTTCCAACCCAAACCATTCTGTGATTCTAAGAGCTGGTCTTTACTTGGCTGTTGTGGATCTCATTTGTTGTGGATACTGGTGCCAAGATCTAGATTTTCTATTTTTGTACTGGCTGTGGCTGTGATGAAATTGGTTGTCTCCATAGCAGCCTGTATGAGGCTGTGTTCTGGATTTGTGACTAAGGGCATTGGTTACAAGGCAGCGTTTTGGCTGTTGCTGAGCAGGGTTTGCCAGCATCAAGGTTTTCTTTTTGTGCTTCTTTCTCTCCTGCATTCGCTACCAGTGAATGGGCTGGAGGTGGGTGAGAGGCTCTGAGGGAATGCAGGGTCATGTCTGATCCCAGCTGACCACAGTGATATTCCATACCAGATGTCATTGTGCCCAGCACCAAAAGCTCTGAGAAAAAGATGAGAAAGGGGGGACATTCATGGTTATGGCATTTGTCTTCCCAAGTAACCGTTAGCGTGCCGAGGCTCTTTCCCTGCTGATGGGGAATCATGAATAAATTCTATTTTTCTTTCCACAAAGCTTTTGCTTTACTTTACCTTTTAAGCAGTCTCTATCTCAATCTATGTCTTCTCAATTTTGCCTTTACAGTTTCTCTTTCCTGTCTTGCTGGACTGGGGGAGAAAAACAACAAGGTCAACCCACCATGTTCTTCTAGAAGGCCTGAGTCCTAGTGGGAATGGACTGGGAACAACCCATGAAAGCTGGGGCTAAAGCTCCTGGAGTCCCCTAAGAGAAGACTGAAGTTAAACCAGTGGTGAAGATAGGATGCTAAATAATTTTGCATTATGTAAGACTGCAAAAACCCTGGAGCACTGAGATGAGGTTAGCTTTGGAGGCAGGTCTCCCCCCTCCCACAGGCTGGTAAGCAGGGTGAGCCTGGGGCCAGCAGTCATCCCCGGGCAGGAGAAGGGACAGAATTGTCAGTATGTCACTGGATGCACAGCAGTGTTGTTGCTCAAGGCAAGATGGACCTGACAGGCTAGCCCTGAGGCAAGAGAGAGATCCCAAACCATCATCTTGTTTCAGCAGGTGTCATTGTGCAATGTAAACCTTTCCTAACCGAAACCATAGGGAGAAAGGATACAAGCTTGAATATGGTAAGCTATGCCCTAAAAGAAACGGAGAGGATCGTGTACCTGAGAAGCACTCCGAGTAGTAGCCAGAGCTCTCACTGCACCCCAAAAGGCAGCTGGGAGGAGTGGGAGGACAGGCCATCTACCATAGCTTTTTCAGGGCTGTATTCACCTCATGAGCAAGGTTCACATCAAGGATGAAAATTGTCCCGTGTTTGTGCACTGACCCACCCAGAGCCCAAATGTACTTGTACACCCCTGTGTGAAAGCAAGTGGTCTCCCAGCTGTGCTCTTTTCCAGGAATCAATGTGCCTGCCCAGGAATGCCTGTGCTGGAGCCTGGTGTAGCCTGGCAGAGCCACATCCCCCCAGCTCAGCATGTGCTATACCAAGCTTCTGGTATCACAGCTGTGCTTGGCGGGCACAGGATGGTGGTGGGCATCCCTGTGCCGGAGCTGCTCCCTCTCTCAGGAGGGTTCAGTAATGCTCAGTTCACTGACAGGGCCTTACAGCACCTGGGGAAATCAAAGTGGGTAACGACTGTGTGGTTAGAGGCAGCTGGGGCTGCAGTGCTAGCAAGCCTCACAGTGCCACAACTTCCACACCAGCAGCAGAAGGGGTGTGTTACAGGGTAAAGTAGATCAGGACACAGAGGAGAAAGGAGGTAAAGAGAGAAGCAAGGTGGTACCAGAGTCAAACACACTATTTCTACTGCGGTTTTCCCCCATAGGCTTTTAAAATATTTGGAAAACAATTAGCAATGGTAAAAGTACAGCACTGAAGTCATAGCAACTCTAGAAATTCAATTCTAGACAGGTGGTTTGATTTTGCCAAACAGGCCCCAGCAGAAGGTATTTCTAACTCTGCAGTGAGTTAGTTGTCCCCCTTGGGCAAACTGCCTAATTAAGCTTTGAGGAGAATAAATGAGTGCCTACAGGCTTCTGCAAACAAGCTGAGAAGTTCTGGTGTCACAGCCCTGCTGTGTTTAGCACTGCTTGCTGGTGTCTCTTCATTAACTCTCTTAATTTAGATTCTCTGCAAATATAAGTCACTAAGTCATGAAGTAAGCTTAAAATATCACAATTAAGCCAGTGTTTTTTCCATGGTTTTACTGAAACTGAAAAAGTAGGTCTGTACCAAAATGTACACAGTTTAGTAATAATACAAAAAGTTAATTCTGCCAGACAGAATGTCAGTTAAATCCACCAAAATGAACACTGAACCACCATTTATTGCCCGACCAGTGTTACTTTAAATAAATCATTGAATGAACACAGAAACAAAGTAATTCCAAGTTTCCTTAAATAAAAATAGTAGCAATTAGCAACAATACTGCAGGAAGATAAACATTCATGGCATTTGCTATTTACATGCCATCATAACATGTCTAGCATGTAGTATGTCTTCGTGCTTGCACATCACATTTATGAGCTCATTACAATGGATATTAATGTGTAGATGTACTACAAAGCAACCCACCATGGTGTATATCAAATCTGCACATTAGAAGAGCACCTCTACTAGTCACCCCTTTAGGAATGATGCTGCAGGAAACCCAGGCCAATCTACCGATTCTCCCCACAAAAAGTCAAACATGAAAAGCCCAAACCAAACAAACAAAAAAATCATCAAGCATATTAATAATTTTCCTCCTGTGATTAACTAGGCAGGGCTATGCATTTAGCAGTATTCCCAAAGGTGAATCAACCTGGGTTTTCTTTATTACAGTAAGAACACCTGAGACTGCTTCACTGGTCCAAGTACAGTATTTTATTACAAAAACTGTTTCTTACATTAACATGTCATTTCATTGAATCCCCTTAATTAGTACTTTTCATTGACAAAAAGGTAAGATTTCTTCTTAAAATAAATACTCCCCCCCTCAAAACAAGAGTTTAAAAGGAAATGAAAAGAAAAAATCCCCTCCTTTTTTTTTTCAAGAGCGGTGTGGTTTTCTGGCTTCATTTTATCTCAGCTTAAGCGGTGGATAAACACCTATTCTTGGAGAATAAGTGCAAACACCTTATAAAAAAATCCCCAACGTAAGGTACACAATGTGTATGTAGATTCCTTAAGAGACTTCTTTTTAAGTAAGTGTAAACATCTCTTCTTG